>JAKEEE010000062.1:1200000-1582607 GCA_021498325.1 Bactrocera minax | reverse complement strand
CAATTTTGCCAATGGATTGTAATTAGAGGTTAATTTACTTTTGTTTTTAACTGTTTATTTTTTCCCCGACACTGCACAAATAAATATCAATCTCTATAGCTAATTGCTTTAAATATCTTATTGCTGCTTTTATATACTACGGGATATGGTTAAGTTTTTTGTTTTTATTTTGTGGCGGAGCGTATTTTTACAGCTTTCATAGTGTTTTTCGTTTTCTATTTCGATTTTTGCAAAAAATACACACACATACAGACACTTTCTGCACTGCAAATTTCTTTTAATTTGTACACCGACTTGCTGTCTTTCTCGCTTTCACAGCGCCTCTGCCAGCGACTGGTAGCGACTGCTGGCGCTGTCAAAGCTTTTTCGCTGCTTTTTGCAAATCACCAACGTGGGTGGAATTTTTTCACAGGCTTTTTCGTTTTTCTGTTCAATTATGCATACCAACACCCAAAATACTTTTGTTATTTAAAAAGTTTATAATTTTAAAATGTTAAATAAGATTTGCACAAGTATTCGGCAACCTTTAGCAATTCACTTCCACTATCGAGGCACAAACAATGTACATATACATACATATACACAATGATGAAATGTTTCACACGTATATTTACTGCAACACATGCAACTTTAGGAGAGCGCTGTATACACCTTATACCCGAAAAATATTAAATTATAATTTGTTGTAGACATTAAACAATGTAATAATGGGAAAAAAAACGCGCTGCGAACTCGTTATAGTCAGCGAAAAAATCATCCGTCTGGTTGAAAGGCACAAAACAAATTACGCTGCGGTCGCGAATTATGCCAGCAACAGCAGCAGCATCGTACGACAATACATACCGAAGCCGATGCCAAACAAACGGCGACGCCAATACCGATACCGACACTGACGTCGTCGTCAGCGCACTTACTGACGCTGACTTGCTGATAGGGTGGGGTGTTATGAGGCGACAGCAACAATAATCACAGTTCGAAAGAGTAATGAGATAGCGGCAAATACAACAAACAAATAAACCACACTTGCACACACACAGAGCAGTAAAACAATAACAATAACAACATGAGCAACAGCATTGTGCCAGTCACCGCAAAAACAACAAAAAGGTATAACACGTTGCTTACTGTTCGAGTACGCTAATAATATACACCATGCAAGCATACAAGTAGATATTAGAGTATTTGTGTACATATATGAATATGCTGAAAACAAAAATAACAACGAAACATCGAATTGAAATACCAAATACCCATACAATACAAGAAAGCGTATAAAGCAGAGACAGCAACAATGCAATGCGTTACGTTGCGGAGAGTGTGTCACCAAAAATGTGCTATTCCCACTTTGGACAGCCATAGCGGCGTGTAGAGAGAACAACACATACTCAATGCATATCAGCTCTTTAACGCTCTCTCAATACAGTTTAGATATGTGTATGCAGTAAAGCGTAATTATTATGAGTGTTAAAATTTTATAACAAGTTTATATTAAAAAAAAATTTGCAAATGCATAAAAACTTTAAAGTATCAAAGATTTAATTTGTATTAAGAAAAACCCAAGACGAATCAATTCGGCTTAGCCGTTACAAACATTCGATAAATTTCGTTCCGTATCGCGAAATGCGTTGAAAATTTGCTCAAATCATCAAAAAAAAAAAAAAGTAAACAACAAAGAAACGCAAATAGTTATATATGTATGTACGCACATATTTTTACAAACACATGCATATGTGTGTAATATACATGCAGATATGTGCAGTGCCTCTCACAAAATGCTTTTTAGCTTTAGAGTGGCCAAGTTAAAGAATTTTTACTTTAAAAGATCACATACATATTTACCTGATGCTAGTGATACATATAGAGAGGATTCGCTTTTAGAAATTGAGCGACCTATGCTTTGAACTATTATTAAGCATGCTTGAAACAAAGCTTTCATTTTGACGACTTTCTAAGCAAAACAAATAATAGTAATTTAAAGTTTCAAGATCGAAGTATATTTTCATTGAAAAAACCCAAACTAATTTCATAACTGGTTTGAACTAGTATGAAACTGTGTATTTCTGTCTAGATTCTGAACAAAACGTGAAAAAATATCAGTTGTAGGTTGACTAGTTGGCCTATCTCAGGCCATTCACTGTTCATTTCTTATGAACACATGGCAACTCTTCCTTCTATTTGCTTAATTTGAGCCCTTGTGGTACACAAATGCGCACTCGCTCTCCTTGTTCAACACAACAACAATAAACAATACAAAAATGCTAGCGGCCACTGAATTTGCCTCTATTCACACAAATATTGCCTCGTCTAGGGTTTTTTCTGCATTGTTTTTTTCCTGGCTATCGCTGTCATTCCCATTGCCCGCAAATGTCTGGTTAGTTATTTGTTGACTTGTGTGTAATACGTTTGTGTGCGTGTTGATATTTAATTTAATATGTATTAGTTTGTTCTGCTGGTGTTAAGTCAGCTACTCAAAATGATGAAGTGTAAATTAATTGAATATGTACGTATGTATGTATATATGAGTGCATTTAAATAAGCAGAAAATGGTTGGTTAGTGGACTGGGGAATAACGACCAAATTCACTTAAGTACAAATACAACCGATATATAAAATGTAGCAAAAAAAAAGCGTATGTTTATGCATGCATATGCAAATATACGTTTAATTTGTTGTTGTTTAAGCTGGTTGACAATTTTAGACTTCAAAGAATGATCATACATAAACATATATACCTATGTATGTATATATATGTGTACATATGTATTTATGAGGTTGCAATGACAGTAACCAACAGAGTGACAGCAGTTCAGAGGCGTGTTTAATAAACGCGTGCTCAATGACTGGCTGAGCTATTAGCAAAAACAAATGATTGCTGTGACTTTTAAAAGACAAAGAAAAAAAAGAAAAGAAAAAGGTAACAATAATTGGGCAGTTCTAGAATCAAACACACAACGCAAATAAAGAGAAAGGCGATACCGTGGTGAATGCCTTCAAAACGTTGTATTTAGGTGACATGGAATCAACGAACCGTTAGTTTTTCAATCGACAGTATAAAAAGCTTTTGAAATGCTATAGATATGTACATACATATGTCTGAATATGTATGTATTTTCAAGCATCTGTGATTGTTATTGAGCGGAGTAAGCAATAAAAGTTCTGAAAATGTAAAACTTGATGCCAATTCCACCAGACGCTTCTCCGTTGCTTCTAGAACATTGTTGACTGTCCGCACCTGCAGCAAAAATGTACATGTACTTCTCCGTTTTCATACAACTGCCTGTTACCCCACCTTGACGAGCAACAAAAGCACGAAAACGCGCGCTCTCTTTAATTTAGCTGTCGAACTTGTTTATTTAATAATTTAAGTAAATAATAATTTGCTTTTTTTTTTTTGGCAAAGCAACTTTTCCGTATAACCACTCACAAGTTAATTAACACCGTCACGCCCCACAAACTAACTGTTTCTAAACAAAAATAAAAAGGAAAAAACATATCTATGTATGTATTGTGCCATATGGATGGCAAAATGTATCTCTAGAAAAAGTATTTCTATTATAAGAATGAATGTTTATATAAACACATGCATACAAATGCATAGTTATACATAGATACTTGACTGATGAAAACTTTGTTGTTTATTACGTTTGGCAAAAATGTGCTTTTTTGTTTATATAACAAATCGCACGGCTAAGCAAAAGAAGAGCAATAATAATTTGGCATTGTATTTGTGTACAATAAAGAGCGAACATTTAATGAGAAAGCAAGATCTAGAGAGCTGCGAAATGCAAAGAAAAGACAACAAAATACCGAAGGAGTGCATACATATATACATATGTACAGTATGATAAGAACAATACACGAAAATCAACCTGCGCTTATAAAACCGGTCAAAATGCAATTTTATATTAATTAATATAATAAATGCAAATTTATATTAAGTGCTTCAAAATATATTACACGCTACATATGTATAAAAATTTTTTTACACAGCGTCTAGAATTAAAACAAAATTTGTTATATTTTTTAGCGAAGGAAATCCAAAAAAAAAAAAAAAAAAACCGGTTTAATTATTCTCATGGAAAAATAAAATATTAAAATAAACATCTTAAATAAAAACAGAATTTGACCCTAATCGATGCAGGATATTAGATAAAAAAAAATACTACAGCATTATTTTTCTGCAGTAAATTCGCGTATAAGCTACAGAATTATGAAAGTAAATAGTTAAGAATAGCACTAATATTGCTTTTTATTTGGTGATATTAGGGAAAAGCTGTCTAACACTTTTGAGAAATTTTAATAGGAAATTAATTTTTAGTAGGCCACACACAGACACTTTGATCTCTTTGACTATTTACTAGACACACGTTTATAATTCAAATGTTTTCTTTGCCTACACGTACATTTTTTCCAAGGTAAGTGCTATTCAAAATAATGATCGGCAGCCATGGCGTTTGTGTTTGTAATCATATTAGCTGCACAAATTTAATATGTTATGTAAAAAATTGTATATACTCTTTTGAAGTAAAAATGTTACTTAATATTTATTTTAAAACAAAGCGTAGTTTTATAAAAATTTAACCCATTTTAGGAAAATCTATTTAAAAATAGCAATAAAAAAAAAAAAACAAATGGACACCCTTTTTCAACAATACTCAAATATCGAAAAGTTAGTGCGCATGTTTTTGTTTTGTACACACGCTCAATCGTTCACAGCTTCCACTCTTACATCCTTCACACCGCTCTTCGTTTAAATGCCTAGCCAACAGCACAACAGTTGTCTCTTTTTTGCATGCTTTTGTTTACGCGAAAGCCTGTTCCGGCCGGTTTTTGTTGACATATTTTTAACAACAGCCAGAATACAAACAAATGAACAACGCGATACCACCACTCATACTACACAAGTATAATATTTATATACAGTAGAGTGCGAGAGAGTGAGCAACAACAAGAACTAAATTGTATACCGCTGTTATATATAAAACTTTTGTTGTAGCTGCTTAGCTTGGCGATTTGTTTATTTTTACACTTTTTCAACTATCTGCTTTGCTTTGTTTTGCTTTCGTTGGTGCTGCTCCTTGAAAAGTTTAAATATACCATAAGTGTATTGTGTGTACAGGCACACATGCGAAGAAAAAAAATTTTTTTTTTTTTCATTTTTATTTAAATGGTGTTTAAAAAAATGCCTGTGAGTGAGCGAGTGAATGGATGAGCGAACGCGGTTGAGAATGCAAGCGTGGCCTTTTAGGGCAACGCGTTGGTATCGTGTTTTTTATTTTTTCTGTTTTGTATAATTTAAACTTTTTTCCATTGTCGAAGTAGCGATTCCATTAGAAAGCCTGAGGAAATCGCGTTCGAAATGCAAAACGGATATAGTACTTGCTGACGTATGAAGATACGAATTTTTATTGGACATTTCCATAGCGTATTTAAATAATTACTTGTATTAATTGTGCATTTCCGCTTTTAAATAAATAAAGAAAGTGAAAAAATAATAATATGGCGAGGAAAAGGGGTTAGAAGTCAACATGTTTAGTATATGCCAAAGGTGATTTCACAAGTACCGACAATTGTCGTTGGGTAATGTATTGAACACACCAACGGAGAGAAGGCAGTGTAAAAAGCACGCAAATAAATCCCCGTACGCAACGAAATAAGCACACCTTTGTCCAAGTAGTTTTGCTAGCTGTCAAAGCATCTCAAGTGAAATAAAGTATGCTTCGTGCACAACAACAAAGGCACAAAACTATAAAAAAACAAAGTAAGCTTGTTGCTTTTGTTTTTACAGTTGTTCCCCATTATACAAAAAAAAAATTACGAAAATCGGAATATAAGAACCAGCTACAGCCCCATACACGAGTACACAATTGCCGAATACGAATATTTTGCGAGGAAAAAAGTCCGCAACACAACAAAAAATATGTAGGACAAATGCGATGAGAAAACTAAATAAACCAGACAAAGGCCAAAAAGCGACGAAACAAGTTGTAAAACAAGAGAGCAAAGAAGAGTACGCATATAATTCGGTAAAAAAAATAATGAGTAGAGCGCAAATGCGTACAGAACACTTTGAGGGAAATGAAAGCTTTATAAAAAAAAAAAAAAAAATTATAAAAATTAAGAGAACTCACACAAAAATAAACGTGCACAAAAAATGAGAGCGAAATCGCTCCATTTAGAAAATAATTCACATTTAGCTTACATTTAGTAAAAGAGAGCACGTGCTGCTGCATACTTACATTTAGAAAAGAGAGCGCGCGCTGCATACATGCATTAACTTGCTGGGTGACATAAAAACTAGCTTTTCATTGGACAAACATTATTGTCAACAAAAGTGGATGCGACGTTGCGGGTTGTGGGCAGAACAGAAGAAAACGTGACATCAACAAACAAGCATTGAGCGAGCATAGTAATATATAAATAAACGAGGTAACTGAAGTTTGTTTTTCTTTCTTTCTTTGTGTGCTTTTTGCGCTTGAAAAATGGATGAACAGGTGTAGTGTATGCTTGTTGATTTTGCAAAAAAAAAAAAAAAAATCACAAAAAATAATAAAACGTATTAAACTTGTTGATAGAACTTGTTATTGTATGGGAGCTAAAAAAAATAATGCGCAATCACATTGTTTTCTTCTGCTTCAATGGTGAGCTTTATAAATATGAAGGCACTAATTTTTTCGAGAGAAATTTGCACATATGTTATTTAACAGTCTGCTAACGTACTGTGCTTAAAAATGTCACTCATTGAATTACATATACATTCTGTTAAATCATTCAGCTTTTACCGAAAATAATATGACATCTGTCAACTGTCTGCTAACTTGCAGTTTATTAAAGTCCTCATTAACCTAATTGCAAATTCTTGCCGTTAAATCTTGCTGCTTTTTATCGCAAATAATTCTAGTAAAAACATAAATAAAATTCACAACACTACTTTATAATGTTTGCGTGCGTTCGGTGTGAACAGCACATTATTATTATAGAACTTTCATAATTCATATATGTAAATCAACATCCGATTGTATAAACATTGCTAAATTTTGTAAAAAGATTTTAAAGTATGAATAAGGTGGCCAAGGGCAATTCCACATATTAATTTTTTGTGTTAAACTTTATTCTTTGTAACTAGAACTTTATTTATATCGAATAAGTTTATTGTATATTTAATTATTTATTAAATTTTTATATTTAATGAATTTCATTTACTCATATTTTTATACTCTCGCAGTGTGTTGCACAGAGTATAACAGTTTTTTGCACCTAACAGTTGTTTATAACATCTAAAACTAATCGGAATAGATAAAGAGTTATTCTGATCAAGATGACGAGACGAGTTGCACTCCGAATATCTGTCTGTCCGTCCGGATTGTTACCACTCCCACTCCCATATAACGGTTTTGTTCAAAACTTCTAAAAGAGCGATAACTCGCTAGATAAAAACACCAAAAACATTAGACTGTAAAGATATTACGGAAGGGGTGCAAGTGCATCAATGTAGAAATTAGGGTAGCAGTAGAAAATTTTATCTTTTGATAAAAAGGTCAAAATCGAACCATAACTTTTCACGGTCCCCTATCTCGAATATGAGAATCTCAGCGCCTATGGCTGGCTTTATAACGAAAATATCGGTTAATCTGTGGGAAATCTAAATGAAATTCAGAGGGCGTGCTTTCCTGATAATACTGTGCCCTGATGCCAAAACTGGATAAAACCGAGTCAATACTTTTCCTAGGACCTAAACCTATTATAAGGATTTTCAAACTTCCAGTCCATAATTTTAATTAATAATCAGTCCAGACCTACCCCTAGACCTTGGTCTAGCCCACATACCATGATTTGAACATACCTATATTAAATATAGAAATATCTCCGCGCATTTGAAGATCGCAAATTGCGAGAATATAAAATATTCGGTTACACACGAACTTAGCCCTTCCCCTTACTTGTTACTATGTTGCTTTTATTTGCCTTAAGCGCATATTGAAAAAAAATTTATATATTTTTCTTATTACTTACAATCACAGTTTATAATATTTCTAAGAAAGTAGTGTTAACTCCTAATATTAAGATCACCACCTTGTTAAATCGCAATAAATTACGTAGGCTTTGCGCCGGTGTCTTCGCTTTTTTGCTTAATTTATTTGATGTGTGCGAGCTGTTGTTGTTCCAATTTTCGATTGTTAAAAAATATAAAAAATTAAAAAAAGTAAAAAAAAAGTTAAAAAATAAAAAAGTTAAAAAATAAAAAAGTTAAAAAAAAATAAAATTAAAATAAAACTAAATTATAATAAAATAAATAAATAATAAAAATAAATTATAATAAAATAAATAAATAAATAATAAAAATAAATTATAATAAAATAAATAAATAAATAATAAAAATAAATTATAATAAAATAAATAAATAATAAAAATAAATTATAATAAAATAAATAAAAATAAATTATAATAAAATAAATTAAAAAAAAATTAAAAAAATAGTTAAGTGCGCAATTACAAATTTTTCATAAAACAATTAAATTTTATTACTAATACAATACATTATATATGAACTAATTAATGAAAAATTATTTTTCTTTGTTCACCTCGTTTCCTAATTCCTTTTGGCATAGAATCCAAAAATTTGCGGAATTTCTAAATACGAACACCGTGCTATTATTTCTTTAAAAGCTGTATGTATACAACAAATAAATTAATATTTCTAATTATTTCGTTTAAAAAAACTACGCATACTTGTTATAAAAAATAAAGAAGAATTCTTACAAAGTAAAAATTATCAGCTAAACAATATTTCTAATTTGTAGTGTATCTAAGCACCATATAAGCCATAGTTAAAAATGTATCGATAATTTTCCAACAATCATACTTGTTGCAATCAGAAAGAAAGAAATTAACTCTCATCTGAGCAAGCTAAGAGGCCGATTAAAATTCGCTTTGTAAAAATTGCACGAAATATTAAAAAAAAAATAAAATTCAAACGAGAAGGAATTAAAGCATCTTGGGTCAGAAACGGACTGATGTAATCGCTGCAAACCGCAGCTGTTTGGAGTTTATAGAAAAAAGACTACGTCTGAGACCTTCAATAACTCAGTGATCCATATTACACTAATAAAATAAACGGCAAGCATGCACTAACTAGTGGCGCGTGAATAAACATTTGAAAGGAAAATCAAAAAAGTAAATGAACTATACTATTACTTGTACCAACTTTTGCAGCAGTAACCTTCAGTTTGTTTGCGTCTAATTAGACCAAGCACGGGTAAAAAAAAAAGAAGAAAAATATGTATAAATACCAAATATACAATATATTGAAATGTTAAAAACACACATATCCTCCAAAAACAATTACACTTGTGCTGCGATGGACGCTAATCTCCAACGCCAATGCCAACGCAGATTAGAAAAGTTGACAGCGAAAAGTAGAAAGGCAACAGAATAAAAAAAAAAAAACGGAAGCAACGATATTTAGCACACTACCGCTAATATCACTACATCAAAACTATTGTTGCTATCAATAAGAGAGCAGGTAAAGCCGACTAAACGTGTGCATACTTTGATATATGGAGTGTCCGAATAAAATTAGGCAACTAGCGCGGCAGGTGCGCGCGTCATTTTAAACAAACAAAGCAAGCGAAGACAGAATTCGATAGGCAAACATTTCACATATGACCAATCAAAAAACAAAAACAGAGAAGTAAGTGAAGAACAAGAGGGCGTATGGACCGCAAATGCAACAGGCCAAATCGTTGGTGAAAGCCGAGCACCGAAAAAATAACGGCGCATACACGGCAGTGTAGAACAGCCGGTGAAGCATAGAACAGAGCTTTGAGCTAGTTATGTATGATATATATATATATATATATATATATAAGGATATTTTGTGCTGTTATATTATACATGTAGCCGCCAGTGCGTATGAGCAACATGCAATGTATTGATTTTTCCTTTTCGCTGAATGTCTAAGTTCACAATAAAAAAAAGCACGCGAAAGTGACAAGTGTCGATTATTATCAAAACACACTAATCAAACAGGAAAAAGGCGCTTTTTTTTGATTAATTATGCATTGTTTAAAAATAAAGATAAAAATAAATAAAGAAAAAAAAAAATACAAATACAAATAAAAATAAAAATAAATAAAATAAAAATAAAAAAAAAAATAAATAAAATAAAAAAAAGAAATAAATAAATAAAATAAAAATAAATTTAATTAAAATTAATAAAATAAAAATAATAAAAATAAATAAATAAAATAAAAATAAAAAAAAAAATTAAAATTAAAAAAAAAATCAATTAAAAAATACACGTGATTATAGGCAAAGGTGCTTTTGCGCTTTTCTGCGTTTTTTATTTGTATATGCATTATTGTTTTCAAACATTATTTGTGGGTTTTGCGTCAAGCGACTGTACATTGCTTGTGTGCATATTTGCTGCTCTTTGTCAAAGGCACGCAGCGGGGAAAACTATCTCAAGCACACTTAAAAGTATTTTTAGTGGATTATCGGGAGAAAAGAGGAAAATAAGTGTTTGACACGTAAAGTGTAGCGTTCAGGTAGGTAGCCAAGCAGACTGCCAGCTGCTTGCAAGCGTATAAGTTAGACAAAAGAGCTAAGCAATGAAACAATGTTTTAAACAATTAAAAAAGCCAATATTTAACGCTAAATATAAATCATACCGGTTGAAGAAGTAAGTGATTTTTGCAAAAGTTGCTGAAATGCGTGCTTAAGCACACAAGAATTTGGCATGTAGAATGCGAAGGAAAGCAAAAATTACATACATACATATTTCCACAAGTAGAATATGATAAATTAAATAAATAGCTTTTGTATGCGTAGTATTGTTGGTATTTATATTATTAAATGTAGCTTTTTAAAATATTTTCAATTTTTGTTTGTATGTATGTGCACAATTTGTGCGCGTTTGACCGCTTTTTAAAAAGAATGCTGTAATGTATATGTGTATATATGTATGTATGTAGTATATGTGCAAGTATATAGTTAACACCTTATTCAACATTTTGCAATAACCACACCGTACCGCCTGCACTTTGCTTCTTGTTTTGCTTTACTTTTCAACTTTTTTGCTTTACTTTTTAAAAGGTTAGTGCTGGATTTGGTAAGAAATGAAATAGAATACTTTAAGTGTGCATAATCTTATATGCAAACGAGTGCGTTGCGATAAGTAAAAATCGTACGAGCGCTGACAGCGTAGAGAATTTGCACAGTAAAAATACGAAATATAATAGTTTGTATGTATAGCAATAAAATAATTGAGCTTGCGCTTGTGTGGAAAATTTAAAAGACAAAACACACAGCGGCTAAGGCAAAGTAAAAAAAGGGTCAATTTGCATATCCACTAAAACAAACAAGATTTTTATTTTTATTTTTTTGCAATTTTAAATTAATAACGTTTATTATTACCAGCAAATCTAAATGCTAAATTTTTGCGGAATCATTGGTGATTGACACTCAATTTAAGTAAAATATAAAAGTCGATTGCAATCGATGATTATCGGTCACTCTCTCTTTACTATACCAACCACACCGGTAAGGTAAACTAACTTAATTTTTTTTTTTTCAAAAGTCAATAGACTAAATAAATCTGTATATTAGCTATTTATTTCGTAGGCAGTTTAGTCTAGAAGCTTCTGAACGCATAAATGTGGCGTCCGCAAAATTTTATTGGCTTTTAAATGAACGATAATGTATTGCGTACACACATGCGTTACGTCAACGACGCGATAACGACGCTACGCTTGCAGAAAAAACTATAAAACAAAACTAAAGGAAAGCGAGTGCGAGAAATAAGACTATGCACACAATTACATATGTATGGTATGTATGTATTTGTGAATTTTTTGCAAATTGTCAAATTACACTCGTTCTCTTTTTATCACCGACCACTAGCTTATAACGAAAACGTTTAAGTCAATATGCACTGATATTTCAACAAATATGTACACGAAGTACAAGTAAAAGCGTATAAATCACTATCGAACAAGACAGCAACAAATTACCGATTGCCAGCAGCTGTCTATGCTTCGGTAAGACATGTACATATGTATGTACATATGTCAGTGTGTATGAATGAGCCGTAAACGCACCATAAACGGAGCGGTTTATTGACAGAAGTCGTTCCTATCATAAGGTATGTATCGACAATTGAATATACAAGCTAGTTTGCAAATGGTTTCTTCTCAAGCAAAAAATTCACAAAACCAAATTTTGAGCCGATTTTTTATTTTTATTTTTTTGAAACAGCTATTATATGCACTATTTAAAGCATTGAAGCATACAATTTCATTGCATATGCCTGGCTTAGGCTGTGGCACATTCAAGACCAAGGTCTTATAACTCTATTTTCAGCTTATTTTCATAAATATTTGATTTTAGCGTCTGAAACATTAATAAATTTGTTAGCATTAGTACTTGTTGGCGTTCTACACAAAATCTAAATGGATGAAATCACAAATTGACAGTATCTAATTGGTATCGTCGAGACGGCCGATTACACGTTTACCTAAATTGGCGAAGAAAAAGTAGATTTCGTCACAGGCAGTGTGGAATGGACTGTGTAGCATAGTACTCAAATGCCTTAGAGCGCGTTCATACACGAAGACTTTTGTTGCCCAGCACGCAGTTGACGAGTGGATGACGAGGAAAGACGAAGACCGAGTTGTTCGTGCTCGGGCAACACACTTTGTATTCTTGCTCGTAACAGTTCGAAAAGAACAGTTAGAAAATCTTTTCATGATTGCAATTGCGCTCAGTTTGAAATGAGTATTTATAAAATGTTCGGAAATCTGAATTTTTGTCAACTATTTTTTCTATGTAATAAGTTAATTAATAATATTTTAGAAAAGGGGTAAAAATTAGCCAATGCAAAATATTTTTGTGTAGCGCTTAAATGAAGCGTACAAGAATTTGCTATCATATTCTCAAAAGGAAATTTCGAAAATTTCACGGCAACTCGAGCCGGTCGTGTGAATGCAATGGACAACACCAAGCGAGAATTTCCCGATAATGAACGACAAGTTTCCGTATATAAACCTAGACCTAAACAGCAGCAGTCTTGCAGATACTGTCAAAATAGCATATGATTCAAACTAAGTCACCATATGGACCACGCCTTATGTAAGTGTGAATTTTCATAAACTCTTACTAAAGTTCCTAGGAAATTCAGATCTATAAAAGCATGGTGTGCTCAAAGATTACTTTAAACTATTTTGTAAGAAAACATAAAGGACTTTAGGTAAAAAGATCGGTTTTACGCTTTTGTTTATATGACGTTTAAAGAGAAAAGCATTGATAAACACAGACGCGAAGATAACTTCGATTGCTACAGATGAATGTATTTGCTTTGCACCCAGAGTTTGTTACAGGATGGCGCAGTTCTTCAAGAATGGGAGAGAAAGAATGATGAAATACATATGTATATAAACCTAAATACATATAAATAAATATATGAACTAGTACATGGAAATATTTTTGCTTCATATTTTTTAAGCTTTAAAGCAATAACAAGTTCAAAAGCAACAAAAAGCACATGTGTGTGTGTATGTGTGTGTGTGTGTGTAGATATACAGCGTCTACTATATTTTCAGTTGCCTGTCACAGCGCTGAAGAATACAGAAAATGGTGCGTTCCTCGTTATCAGCGAGTAATAAACAATAAATATTTATTTTCCTAATGTCGTGGTCACCCCGCAATAACTCTGATGGAGACTGTAATGAGTATATTTCATGACTTGTGAAAAAGTTTTGTTCAACAGTGTGGGGCTGAATAAAAATTTTATATCAAAAATTGCTCGTATTACAGATTTTTACTGCTCCCGACAGTAGAATACAAAGTTTCGACGTCAACGCTAATCAGTAAAATTAAACAGCAGTAAACACTTTCTCATTAAACATGAAGTGGTTTGGCCTACAAAAAGACTAGTCCTAACTTTGAATATTGCCTATTAATTTATGCACTTACTAAGTACTTTTCTGTTTTCTATGAATTTTTATTGCGCCTAATTAAATAAATAACATCAATGAGAACAAAAAATAAAAAAAAAAACAAATTATAAATGCGATTAAGTGTGTACGAATTCGCACTCGCACTCATACTTGGAAGTTGTAACATCAACTAGAACGCACGACAAATGGGGAAGACAAGATCTCCTCATATATATACATTACGTGTATGCCTGCATATATGTACATATTGGCCCTACTAACCTCCCCACTAACTGATTGTCAACAACTGATGTATAGATATCAAAAGTACTTGGCACATGCACACATAGGTAAATATGAACTACATATGTATGTACACCTCATTTTTGTTTGAACATGGAAGAGTTGTAAAGATTAAAAAGGTAAATAAAGTTGAAAAAAGTAATTAAAGTAAAAAAAAAAGTAAAGTGAAAAATAAAAAAAATTCTTTAATAAACTAAAAAAAAAATATATAAGAAATAAAACAAAAATACATATATTACAAATAAAAATAATAATATATAAAAAAAAATAATATATAAAAAAATAATAATATATAAAAAAATAATAATATATAAAAAAATAATAATATATAAAAAAATAATAATATATAAAAAAATAATAATATATAAAAAAATAATAATATATAAAAAAATAAAAATGATAATAAATAATAACTATATAAAAAAAGTAATAAATAAATCAAAATAATTAGTTGAATAAAAGAATAACATTAATCCTTATAATAAGTAATAATAAAGCAAATAATAATAAAATACAACATGCTTTTTATAAATAATAAAAAATATCGTAATAATCTATTTTTTATAAATAATATAAACAAAAAAAAAATTGAGTAAAAAAATTAACTAAAAAAATTAAATTGAAATAATAATTTAAAAATGTTTTAATAATAATAAAAGAAATAAAAAAATAGAATGCATTTTTTATAAATAATAATAATAATAAAGTAAATAATAATAATAGAAATAATAAAAATATAATGTATTTTTTATAAATAATAAAAAAAAAATATATTTTATTAATAATAAAAAAATTAATCAATAATAAAATTCATAAATAAATAATAAGAATTAAAAAATTATTTAAAAAAAAACTTTTTGAAAATATTAATTATAAAAACTATATATCCATAAAAAACATTTTAAAGAAATGCCCATTAAAAGTATTGCATAAGATGAAGCCCAGAAAAAGTAAGGTAAGGTGGTTGACTAGTGTTCCAATGCAAAACAAATGCGTGCAATTTGCAATAAGCACTGAGCACGAAACTGATTTTTTTGAAAATATGAAAATATTTACAGTTTTTTAACTGCAGATTTGGGAATAATGAAGCCCCGTGCAAAAATTCGCAAAATCGATAAATAGTTGAAATAAATTAATTATTTTTCTTAAATTCATTGTATTCGAGATTTTGTAATGTAACAATCAAGAAAAATAGAAATAAAGGCTATCACAGTTAGACAGTTTCATGCTGTTGCTTTTTATTGAAATCCTTTTGACAGTGAAATATATTAAGTTATGACGTCATGAAAGCAAGAAGAACAATGTTTTTGTTTGTATTTAATATGAATGTTTGACACTTTTACAATCTTTAAAATCTTGCACATTCACTAATAACGGTTAATCCAATTTTTGTTAGTATATTGTTTAGGCAATATATTCATTCGTGATATTTTTGAACGCCTCGAAAACTTTTGCATATCCAAAAACTAAGTGCATAAAAATTAGCGCAATAGACAAACACTGGACTTTTTAGTGTCTAACCACCTTCACTTACATATATACATACACATATTTTTTTCTTAGCATTCAATAATGGAAACTTAAATACCTATATATGTTTGTACATATATAACTACATAAATACATATGTATATATGTACAATATAATAAAAAAAAGGCTTACGTCAATCAAGAAAACCTTCAAAAATTAGCATAGAACTGCGACTTGATCTCATTCGTCACGATCGCCTCTGCTTACATACATACGATATGTATATGCATACATATGTACATAGTATATAGAAAGAATTACTTGGTCGCACTGTTTTTAGTGAAGCTTTACGCTCCTATACGGTACAGCCGATCAATCGCTCAGTCGAATCAAATACTTTCTTTGGAATTTACATAATTTAATCATACATAAAGATATTTACATATGTATGCATGTGTTACTATCAATAAAAATGTGACAAAATATATATAGCGCCGTGTTTTTCTTTTAAAAACTTCACATGAATAAATAAAATGTATCTCTGACGCACTCACTCATACATACATAATTACATATGTACATACATACATTTTTTTTTTTTATTGAAATTACTATTATTAACATATTATATTCACGGGTATTAAATATTACTGATTGATTGATGTCTGAAAATGTCAATATATAATATATGTTATTTGTTATGCTCGGATACGCTAAAATTAACAATAACTGTATTCGAATATATATACACACATTCATAGATAAATGCATATACATGCATACATAGATAAATGCATGTACATACCATACATATATACATGTGCTTGGGTATATACATTCATCTATACAATGATCGATGTTAGGAATTTATTTATAAATAATGAATTATTGATATGCTGATAAATAAAACTGTTACAAACTAGTATATGTTGTTAAAAAGAGAGTTTAAAAAATTATATCATTAATACATCAGCACATGTGTATAGACTGGAGCTTTAAGCGTTGCCAAAAAAAATTCTGTTAACATTCTTACAAAATTCAGTGGGGTTGAGAAATGTTTAGCATAAACCTAGGCGTTTTAAGTAATAGAAAATGAGTATATGGCTAGTAAGTGCTGGATCACACACGAGGACTTTTGTTGCCGCAACTCGTAGTTTGTTTACGAAGGGGCGACGAGGAAAGCCGAAGGGCACCGAGTTACTCGCGGTCGGACAACACACTTTGTGTTCTTGTTCGTAACAGTTCGCTCTACGTAATTTGGCATTCCTTTTCATTTTGAAATTCTTTACATGGTTGCAATTGCGCTCAGTTTCAAATGAATATTTACAATATGTTTGGAAATTTGAATTTTATCATCTATTTTTTCAATGTAATAAGCAAATATGTATAGGAATATACATAATATAGTAGAGATAGTGAATAAGGATAAAAACTAACCAATAAAAATTTTTTTGTATAGCGCTTAAATGAAGCGTACAAGAATTTGAGAATATATGTAAGGCGATGCAGAAAATTGCTCGACTCGAGTCACCTGTGTGAACGCAATGGGGAACACCGATAGAGAAGTTGCCAATAATGAACAAGAAAAGTTTTCACGTCTGTACTCAGACTTACGCGTAAAATGATGTGTACCGACGATGCTAAATATACCTTTACGTAACATGCGTCTGCAGCATCGTGTATGCCGAGTCAATGATATAACTAAATATTACGATAGTTACGTTCTGTTATCTTTTTTGGAATGAATTTGACAGAAAAATACATTAGGTGATAATGACAGGGAACAGGAGAGAAGGGGAATGTTTTTGTTTACAATTAGTATGAAAGTTCAACTGCTCCACTTTATTGACTCTTCGTATTCATTCGTTGTGTAATTACACATTCAGTGCTCTGATACAAATTTAAGGTGTAATGCAAATAAAGAAATGACGATTGGTTTCTTGCCATTAGCTGATTTTTTCAGATGTTATAAAAAAGAAACAATTTTTTCAATTCTTTTTTTGTTTTATTTTTTTTAAATTAAATTTTTTTTATTTCTTTTATAAAATTTTTGTTCGTAAATTTTAAATAATTTAAAAAGAAATGATAAAAAAAAATTTTAATTAAAAAAATATTAATGAAAAAATAAATAAGTAAAAATAAAAATTATAAAAAAACATTACAAAAATATATAAAAAATATAAAAAAAAGTATTTAAAAATTATTGTATGTAATAATATATATATATATAATAAAATATATTTAAAAAAATGATTTAAAAATATATAAAAAAAAAAATTATTTAAAAATATATAAAAAAAATTATTTAAAAATATATAAAAAAATATTGTTTAAAATATATAAAAAAAAGTATTCAAAAATATATATATATAGAAACGAAAATAATTCTCTTAAAACACGATCACTCAGCAGCTAACCCTCATTGGTTGTTTATGTGTATTCATCGTTTCATACATAACAGGGTATGCACATATGTTTAAATGAAAAAGAGGAAGCAGGTGAACTTTTTTTTGCTAAACAAAAGCTAAACCAAAATCGCAGCGACGCTGATGCTAGATTAGACGCCTTAATCTACTAGCATCCCAAAAAGGGTTGACAAAAATGAACTTAATGGAAAAAATTTAACCACTGGCGACATCTTTTCACGCTTGTATATGTACATACATATGTAGTTATTTCCTTTACAATTTATGACACATATATGTATATAAATCACCGCAAGTCTTTTAATTAACAAATAAAAAAAAAAAAAACAATTATGGAATAGGAAAAATTTTATGCATGTTTGCATATGTGTATCTATTTAAATTTGCACTACATATATACATGCAGATGCATACGTTTGTATATGATAGCATTTAATTAAAAATATTCACTATATACTTTAGTTTGCACTTACCTGCAAAAAATATATGGATATATGTATGTAAATATAAATATACATATGTATGTATGTATGTATAAATATAAATATACCTATGTATGTATGTATAAATATAAATATACCTATGTATGTATGTATAAATATAAATATACCTATGTATGTATGTATGTATAAATATAAATATACATATTTATGTATGTATGTAAATATCAACTATATATATACTCATATTTATGTAACATTATTCCATGCTGTAGCACCCACAACTGGCTACTAGCAGTTTCTTTTGTGCCACCCCACCCCGTTGTAATACTAATACTACGTTCTATATTATAAACATTCTTATACATTTATAATACAGATATTCTGCTTACTCACACTCTATTCGGAACTTGTCCGTATTGCGTATTTGCGTCCTCATGGAAGCGCAATGCGTTATGTTGTTGTGTAATCACAACTAGGGGAAGCCACACACGGGCAAGTGTATCGGACAATGAGGACGGCACAAAAATTTACATCAGTGTATGCCAGTAAAACTAATTGTTTAGGAAATACTATGTATAACTAACATTAAATGTGGATTTTCACTTACCACTGTGGCATGCCCTTTGGAACTTTTCAATTTATTCATTTAAATTTATTTATGCACTATATACGTAGCATATGTATGTTCATATGTAATTAGATTTTCATAGTCCTTTTCACAATTAATCAGTGCCAATCTGTTTGTTTTGCACTAAACACAACTTATGCGTTCATTTAATATTTATTTCATAATAATAGTATTTATTCTGCTTTTTGTATATTGCACACTTTTGTTCGCTATCCTCTCCACGAGGTGAAGAAAATTAAAAATTTTTGTCTATTTTGCGTGCTGTTTGTGCTCGAGTATACCTCTGATGACAACGACAACACGACGCGTTTTAGTTTTTTAGCGCCGAATGTCGGAATTCGTGCGATAGAAGCAAACAACAAAAGCAATGTCAGAAACACCAATAACCCAATGCTGTCGACGTCGCAGTCTCAGCATTATGCGGCTATATTTGCCGATGAAGTATATATGTACTAAGTATTAGGTAAGAGATAAAAAAAAGTAATGAACTAACGGCGCAAAACAACAATGCCCTGTGCGGTACCCCTTCACATACAGCAAACAGAACGCGTACACAAGAGGCAGCAGCGGCTTTCGGCTTCTCTGGCAACGTCGTCGGCACTTGCTTGCTCGTCTTTGCCCGTTTTCTGTTTACTTTTTACAGCGACAGCGTCGGACAAAAACAAAGTCAACAACAATGCAGTAGCGAAAAAATGCCATAACAAAAGTGTTTGGGTGTGTTCAATGGCATTTGTTTACGTCTGTTGAGCAATATGTTCAGCCCACGCCATTTCCGTCGAAATCCGTTGAAAAACATGTGACTGCGTGAATAAAATGACAGAGATGTCTCTGGCGGGAGTACAGGGTGTTAACGATGATTTCATACATGTAGCAATTCAGAATTTATTAAATTTAATAATTCACCCAATTATCAAGTTTTCTTTTAATTTAACCAGATAAACAGAATAGCATGTTTCTATTGTCGATAATGATTTTAGACACTTTAATTTTTGTTAACCAGATTCGCTGATATTGAAAGTCCAAGGACACCAGCCGTATTGTATGTTAAAATTTTCAGTCTTCGAAAAATCATGGGGTTCTCATTATTCTAAATTACTCCATAAAATTTGTGTTGTCTATACTATATAACTACCAAATATACAATAATTATTTCACACAGAATCAGTTTGTGCTCCCATATATTTTTTACTGTTGGGTAAGACCTTCAACATCTTTTACATGGTAAAAATACTAATCCAACAGCTTCTCTTGTATTTTTTCTTTTAGTTAAAATATTATAAAAACAAGTTTACTCGGCATCCTCATCTTCATCGTCGTTGGAGCTGATTCTGAAGTAACGAAGTTCATACGAATCCTTGTCGTTGGATACGACGCGGATCCAATCACGCAAACTGTTCTTCTTCAAGTAACGCTTGGTCAAGTACTTCAGGTAGGCCTTGGAGAAGTGCACATCCGAGTTCACGTACAATTTCATCTTCAAGCGTTCGAATGTGACATTGTTGCCAAGGTTGTTCACTTTACCGTTGACCTTTAGGCGGGCTTTAATGTACTTTTCCTGAAGTTTAAAGAAAAATCATAGTATATTTTAAATTGGCATTCGTTTAAGAAATTAATAATTTAACTCAAGTATAAGCTGAGCGTGTCTCTTGCAGTGTTAAGCTACAAAATCAAACGAGTCATTTTGCAACCAAAAATAGCAGAGTGTGATGGTTACTTTGCCACTGAGTACACTGCCTTCAGAGCGATAGGGCCGAAGCTTCACTCTCTGACGACAAATCGGACGTGGCAAACACCTAAAATTAGGTACTCAATAATATTATATTGAAATTAACTAAATATTTACCTGTGAACCCTGCGTAGACCATAGGGTACGTTGTATCGCATTTAACAATACTGCTGCAATTTAGCTTCCTGCGACAATGCATTTGATCCGTTTAGAAGCCTGCAACGATCGAAAATTCGAACGTAAACACAGGGCGCACTACGGGTTTTGGCCTGTATACATGCGGATGCATGTACCACAGCCCGGGACCCACCACTGGGCGGTAGACATAGCACGACTTGGCACTGTTCACAAACGGTTGCACCACTGGCCAGACCTGGTTCTGGCGATCAGAGGCTACCCCGTTGTGCAGCACCCAGAGTCCCGTTTCGAACAGCAACCCCCAAAAATTTTGAGGAAATAAGGATCTTGCCGATATGAAAGGCTCGTATAGAGCGAGAAATAACAAGAAACTAAATTGTAACAGCACGATAGTGTATCCATAATTGTTAGACTACTGCGATTAGCTAAAAGACTGCGCACAGCAGTTTAATTGTTATGGAGGTCACTCTACCACAATTGGAGCTATCATCGAAGCTTTCGAAGTTGCAGCATCGATGACGAATAAGTTGTGGGGCGCGATTACGTAATATTTAAATCTTACAAACTAGAATTCAGTAGACAAATACAGTTTACCACATTGGGGCAACTGTCTCTGGGTGTACGCAACGAAAGTACTTACAAAATCGGCAACGTCCATGATGTTATCTTCAGCAATGTTAGTACAGTCGATTCCGAAACGAAGAGAAACCTTCTTCTTCTTCAGTCCCTTTCCTCGTAAAACGTTCTTCTTACTCACTTTACCGGAGGCGGCAGCAGCTGCAGCTGAAACGGATTTGCGTTGTGGCTTGGGAGCCTTCACAACTGGAGCCTTTGGCTTCTCAGCTGGTGCGACAGCAGGTACAGTTGCTTTAGCTGGCTCAGCTTTTTTGGCAGGTGCAGCTACGGCTGGCTTAGCTGCAGGAGGTGCAGCTTTCTTTGCATCCTTAGCGGGGGCAGCTTTAGTATCTTTTTTGGGCGCAGCTGCAGGTGGTGTTGCCTTCTTGGCATCCTTGGCGGGTGCTGGTTTTGCAGCAGCGGGTTTGGCAGCAGCAGCCTTTACTTCCTTGACGGCTTCGGGAGCCTTCTTCACATTTTTGGCAGCAGCGGCTGCAGGCTTAGCTTCAGCCTTCGGCTTTTCAACTTTGCCCTTAGCCGCGGAAGCTGCTGCTGGTGCAGCCTTCTTTTCAGCTGGCTTGGCGGATTTATCACTTTTATTGGTTTTAGCCTGTAGTTAAACGATAAAACTCATATTTAGTAATAAATGCAAATATGAAAAACGTAAAAATAAAAATATGAATTGAGAAAGTATTGAGTATCAAAATTTAATCGCAATATTCTTTGAACATCATTTGTCTTTTCTTATAAAAATTATTATTTTCTTATAAGGAAGCTTTTACAAAGCATTACTTTAATATTATTTCACATTTATATATACGACTGACGCAATATTTTCAGATTTTCAGATATTTCGGAGCACTTACAGTCGGTGCCATCTTTAACAGCAGGAACCACGGAGAAAAAGAACTTTAAATTTTGCTGTCAACCAGGGTGTTGCCAACTATCTTTCGTAGAAATTCCCCAGTATATAGTTAAAGCTGCCGTATTTTTTTAACCAAAATTTCCTCTAAGGTTGGATTACCACTACTGATATCTGATACAGACTGATATCAAAATTCTATTGATTATTTATTAATTTTACACACTTCATGCAATTGGTAATTTTTATGGAGAAGTTATTATTAGCATAGGATAATATTTAATAAAAAAAAAAAACAATTTTGATAAATGTGTCAAACCAATTTTTAAATACATGTATAGATTGTAAGTGCAGCCGGGAAGTTGAATTAAGAGGTATACAGCTGTCAATGAAGCAAACTATAAATATAAATAACAACTATATACAAGCATACAAATTAACAGAGCTAAATTATCATTGTAAATTAATATGACGAGCTCCGTTAGCAAAGGCTGGACTGCTGGCCTTTTATATACCATTAAAGATCCTAACAATCATATAATATCCACGAAGGATGCTGTAGTGATACACGACAAGTATCCAAAGGCACAGCACCATTATCTCGTACTGCCAAAATTGGACATTCCGGATATCTTTCATGTAAGTTATTTGTCATTAATAGTTTTTCTATTTAATACTCTTTTTTTTAAATAAACTTCACAGTTAAATAAAAACCACTTACCTTTACTAGAGGAATTATTTCAGCTTGCACAAAATGTGATTGAGCTGAAGCGTTGCCAATTAGATGATTTCAAAATTGGATTTCATGCACAGCCGAGTATGCAGCGATTGCACTTACATGTAATCTCCAAAGATTTCGTATCAGACCGTCTTAAAACTAAGAAGCATTGGACCAGATTTAACACGAAATTGTTTCTGAATTACCAGGGTAATTGACATTTTGTTACTTTTTGGAGATTTCCTTTAACAATAAAATTATACAAATAGATGTGTATGAGCTGATAAAAGCAGGAGAGCAGATCAAACCACTTAATAAGGAAATAGTGAAACAGTTAGATGCCTCTCCGCTGGAGTGTAATCGATGCGAATTTGTGGCAAAAAACATACCCCACCTAAAACGGCATCTATTAGAACATTGGAAAGCCAAAACAAAGACATTTCAATACTCTGATATTTAAAAATAAGTCGTTGTTGATTAAATACTTAACATATTTATTAGTAATTTTACAGAAATAAATTATTTCCTCTTTACTTAATATAACGGCATTTTACACGCGAATACATTCATTATATCGTCAACGGTCGGTCAAAAGGGTTAGGGGGGATTTGGAAATGGTAATGTCGAAGAAAACTTTAGCTGTAAACAATTAGTGCACACAAAACGGAGAAAACGTTTAAAAACGTTAGTGTTCTTTAAGAATGAAAGCAATAATCTAATTGCTACAAAACTATATACATTTGCTGCACAACGTTGTTTTTTAAATTTTATCGTTATTTTTGGGCACACTTTTTCGCTTTTTCATTTTACCGAAAATTATATTTTTAACCCGAGAGATCACCATGATCAAAAAGTGATTGATCATATAGTTCAGCAATGACACGGCGTCCACCAAAAAAGCGTCCGTGTAAAGCATCCCGTCCACGCACTGCCTCAATAGCGCTTGAAAATTCTACAAAAATTTTCACAATTATTTCGGCTTCTTCATCATCTTCGTTCTCCGTTTGTTTTTCATTGAAAATTATCACACGGCTAACAGTGCCGAATTTTGTGCATTCTTCTTGTATCTCCTCTTGAAGTGTTTCGTCTACATCCTCTGGACCGACCATGTTACGCAAAATGATCACACGTGACTCTTGTGGTCGCATTAGCCGTTGCATAACCAGTTGCCGTGCGCTCTGGCCCTTAATCGACATATTCTCCTGCTGCTGTAGCGTCTGCGTTTCACCCTCATCCATTAATTTCTTTTGCAATTCCTCCTGCTGTGCCTTCTCGTGCGCCTTTTTCATCTGCTCTGAATTGGCAGATTGTAAATTATGCATCGCTGTCACATTATTCGCGGCGGCTACGGCGGCTGCGGCATTTGCACTTACTGCCGCAGCTGCGGCAACCGCTGCGTGTTGGGCGGCTTCAGCACCCAATACTGTATTAATACCACCAGCACCAAGATTACCGATTGCAGCCATTGTGGGAGCGCCCATAGTTGGTGTTGCTAGTAGTGCAGCTTGTGTAACAACAACTGGTGCAGCTGCAGTGGTCACATTTGGTATACCAGGTGCGGCACCCAATAAATTTGGTGGTAGGGCTGCTGGCGCTTGGAAGACGCCAGCGGGTAGGAATGCAGCGGCACCGCCAGTAGCAGCAGGTACGGCAAGGCCTGGTGGATGTAATACGCCGGCAGCAGCTATTGGCAATGCGCCCACCTTAGCCGCTGCAGCTAATGGCGAAATACCCAGCGCGGGAGTAGCTGCTGAAAGGCCAAGCACGGCGTTGCTGGCAACCGCATCAAGTGCCTGTATCTTAGCGGTGGCAGCAGCTGCAGCAACAGCAGCGGCTGTTGGCATTGTCGAATTTGTAGAAGCGCATACCAAAGCATTAGGCGGTGTAATCGAACGGCCCACTCTGAAAGTTAAAAAAAAGGAAACAAACATGTATTAAGATAAGTAAATATTTAAAATGCGTCAAATGTGAGATATGTACCTCAGTAATTGGCCGCCCAAATCGAACAAGTTCATGCTGGCAATGGCTTCATCCATTGCCTGTTTGTTGGCGTACTCAATGAAACCATATCCTTTGTGCGTATGTAATGATGTTCCCTGTGCCAATTTGCAATATAAAATTGGGCCAAATGCTTCAAAAACACTTTTGATATCTTCTTCGGATAAATCCGGATGTATGGAGGCAACATAAATGCGATTGAAACTTTTTGCTTCCTCTTGTATCTCGTCAATAACTTGCTGTGCTTGTGGCATATTACTAGGGCGACCCACCTTAATGTTGCGTCCACCCATTAGTGCGCCATTCATTTGTTCTAGCGCTAATTGTGCACCTTCAGGAATTTCATATTCGACGAAGGCGAAACCTTTGTGCTTCTGAGTGATGGGATCCCAAGACATATTGATCGATTTTATTGGACCAAAAGGTAGAAAAGCAGCGCGTATGGTATCCTCTTTTAGTTCAAATGAAATACTGCCGACATATACTCTGCCAAATAGAAATGAATAAGTTAGTAATGATGGAAAATTTGATTAATTTTACAAGAACTAAAAAAAAAAACTCAGATCTTATCAGCTATTTATGGTAGGCACATGCGGCAATTTTAATGTGACAAAAACTCATTAACTCGAGCAGATTGTTGTAGCATTAAAATTACCAGTTCACAAAGCACATATACTTTTACCAGGATTCACATCAAAGTGATTCGCAATCAAACACTTTTCATAATTTAATGTCATATACACTCACCTGCACATGAGAGCGAGCGCCTGCTGACGTTGCACTTGCGTACGTTGTGATGCCAATTGCTGTAAGGAAACAATGCATTCGTTATAAAAAAATATATAAAATCAAATATTTTGTGTATGGAATATTATCAATCACTTACTTGTTGCTGATGCGCCAATGTTTGTTTCATTAATACCATTTTAATACTTTGCTCCATGGCATATTTCTTAGCCTTACTGACCGTGTCATGTTGATCGGAACTGAGTTTTGGTAGAGCACCACCTAATAGGCCAAGTAGTGCCGAACGTGTGCCAGGACCGAATTTCACATCGCCTGTCTGTTTCAGATCATAAATTGGCTGCGAAATGTATGGAATTTTCGGTTCCGAGGACTTGCCTAGAATATTAGGAATACTAATTAATAGCGAACAAAAAAATTTACCCAACAAAACGTTTGTTGGTAAGTAGAGCAACAGTAATGTGTTGTTCCTGCTGTTGAAAGGATTTTGTGAGGGGTCAAAGCGCGCAGAACACTTTTCTTATTTTGTGGTTGGAAAAATCACAAAAATCATTCAATCGATCATATAGAGTCTGTCTGTTGTTCTTTGTTATTGATATATGTGCCCAATAAGTGAGTATTATACTACATGTGCGCTTTTTACAGGTCAGTGATTACTAGAAAAATGCCTTTTGCACAATAAATTTAATATTTAAAAATATGTAATATGATGTAAACAGGCTTTACCTCACTTTGAATTCTTAGCGTTAAAAAGATAAATGCCATTGCTACTAAATTATTTGCTTTATAATAAAAATTGGAATTTTAATGCATTTATTAGGTGTTATTTTTATATTACGCAATATAAAAAACAATGTCGCATATTAACAGTCAAAATCAAACTGTATTATTTCTAGAGTATTGTGATAATTAATTATTAAATAATAAAAAAAAAATTAATTATCATATAAAAAAAATCGTGCTTTAAACAGCATTTATGGTATCTCTTGCTGCCAATAATATAATAATTCCTTTTATGTTTTCTTTTGTTTGCTTGAATTTACGTAAGGCGATCTAATAAAAATCATAGTAACGTAGCGCATTACACTCACTTCTTGGCTCACATACCATTGTAATTTAATTAATTTATTTTTTATTTTTGGAATGGAAACAAAAGATAATTCGACGCCTGCAAGAAAGATAAAGACAAAAAGAAAAAACATTAATAAACAACACGTTTTCAAGCTTCCTAAGCGAGTCTCTTCTCTGGACGCTCGCGCGCGTGCGCGTATCTGCTTTATCGAGCGTAGTGCATACGTTGAGTGCGGATTAAGTTTCACTTTCGCTGCAACTTTCACAACAGTCAGTCGAGTTTTGGTTGTTGCTATTATTTGAGCGTAAAACCCACTTTAGTTTTTTTTTTGTTTATTTTTGTTTGGCCAACGACACCGCAATTCACGGCAACAGGCGGTGTTATTTGATTACTTATTGCATATTCTACTTTTTGAGTAAAGTTGTTGTTTTTTTTATATATTTTTCTCATTCACAGGCATTCATACTAGTTTTTTTTTTTTTTTTTTTTTTTGATATTTTTTGTTGTTCGCAGCAAAGTTGTAAAACTTACAATTATCAGGCTAGTAGTAGCAGTTTTTCAATTGTTTAACGCATACTTTTCATACTCAATGTGGCACGCGCTAATTAATTATTTTGGCGACTTAATACATTTCATTCTTTGTATGTCATATTTTTGGTAAATTTTTGAGAAAAGCTGCAAAATGTAAGAATGAAAGAAAAAAAGCACCCAAACATTAAAAAAATTAAAATAAAATACGTAGTAGTCTGTATAAATCCAAAATACGTGAACAAATTGACTTTTTTTTTGTATATGAAACATGTAATAAGAAAGATGCACGGAACGGGGATTTACGTAAATATACCCTGGTTAATGCATAAATTGAACTTAGGCTTGGGTATGCGGCTATGCTAGATATATTAAATACCCATAATGACACAAAAAGCTGATGAAAAATACATACAAACATACATACAATATAACACAAGCATAAATGAATGCACTAGTGATAGGGCTAAAATTATTTCGGTCACAGAATTGAAGTAGTGCCGCGCATGCCAAAGTCAAAATTAAAAAATAACACGGAGCAACGGACTTAATTGTTACACAAATGTTTCAAATTATTGCCAAATTTATGCACTTCTTAATAATTATTGAAGTGTACACTTAATGATTAAATATATTTATATATATATTTAATAAATTTTATTCAGTTGTTACTTTTTCAATAAATCTAAAAAAAAATAGGTATATGTACTTATTTATAAAGTATAGAACTCTCTGCTGTTTTATCACTTGTAAATCCCCTTTCCGCGAACCATATAGTTAACTAGTACAGAAATATAGAATAGAATTAATGAAGCGACCTTATTTCATCTCAAAAATCTCTTGCCCTCTCCAACATTTGGTGATGCTAACGCAATTGGCTTAAACGTTTTTATTGGACACATTTATACATTGTCACTGTGAGAAGTGGGTGAGTGTGGTTTTGAATCACTTCAAGGGCACGTTTAATAAAAGAGAAAAAAATAAAAAAGAAATAAAATCCGCTGAAAAGATAATAAGAGAGCAACAGTGAAAAAAAATTAAGGAATTTCGGGATATTTATGATTTTTTTTACTCATGTACTATAAATGTAATTATTTTATTCTAAATTCTGTCGATAGCGAAAACAATTTCTTTGAACTTTTAATAGCGTTCTGGGTTTTTGTATAGTTAATTGTTTCCGATCTCGGGTAAATTATGGCTTTTATCTTCAAGAAGCACGAGTTGGGATTGGAAAAAACAAACACATCTCGATGAATGTATAAAGATCATATAATTACTTATGTATATGCAAGCGGTTTGTTGTGTAGAAAAATAACCGAGGAATGTGCATTTTTTTACACTTTTCCAAGCAAATTTTATTTTTTACAAAACAATTAGATTTAAAAGCTTTTATAAACAAGGATCTAAAAGATTTGGATTTGATTACATCTCAACAAATGCCTATCAAAGACTTTTTATTTTATTTTAAAACAAGTATTAAAAAAAAACTGTCGTTAACTAACCAAAACATAGGACATAACATAATAATATTTTTAACTCTACTAACAGTATTCTTACTAACAATATTTTTAACTGACTTTATTTCAAAATATATTTCTCCTCTTGCTAACTTCCCTAATATAAAATCAGTAAAAGGCTGTACATTATATACAAAGAATAAAAATGTTGATCACGGTAAAAATTTTGTTGTTTCTCTCTGTTCATAATGGATGACATGGGAAAGCCTTTTTTTTTTTGAAAATTTTCAAATCAAAGAAAAAAGAATCTAACTAACTTTGAATATCAGATAAAAATGTATTAAATATTTGCATAAAAAAATCCAAATATACATATTTATGCAACGACGTTTTAATGATGATTCGATTTAGAAGTTGATATCAGTGCAGTCGGGAGAGCGATGGTTGTGCTTTGCAGTTTGTAGACGAATGGCACCTGCACCGGTTCAATATGGAATCAGAGGCAGAGAAATTTAACTAAAAAATATACTTACAAAAGAAATAAAAAAAGAAAAGAGAAGAGAGAATCAATATGCGTCATTAGTTCGAAAACATCAGCAACTTTACAAAAACAAAAACAAAAAAAAAAAGAACATACATCAATGTTAACTATAAACATGGTGGCGCCACCCATAAATCAACACCATGTCTTACTCAATGACCATAAAATTGCCGAGACAATTACTGTTTTTTGCAAGAATTGCAGTTACGCTGTTGTAACATTATTACAGCCCATTTACTGAATTTGGGTTTAAATACTTTTTTATAACTAAATTACCAGTTTTATAGATTATTGTTGGCCATTCTGAAAGTGTATCAAATTTTTTCAAAACCAAATGTATGTATGTTTCAAAGTCAAGCATTTTTGTTTTGTGTATTGCATTTGTTTTTTTTTAACTATTATCGTCGAGAGATTTCCTTTTACGATTTCAAAGCGTTTTATTAAATGTATTTTATTTTTTCTTAACTCTTGCAGTGTTTTTACTTTATTCAATAGGCGCTAGCTTACACGGCAAGCAGAAGAGCATGTCTCACCTGACCCTGAGAACATCACAAGCGTTAAAGTCTGCAATTACTTAAGCAGAACAGAAAAAAACAAAACCGATTATTTAGTAAAATACAGTTGATGGATGTGTAAGTATGTTATTGTGATACAGATCGAATTTTTATTAAAGCATTGAAAAATTCGGTCAATTTATGCTAAGTGCGAAGTTGTTCATATTTTAATGTATAGTTTTTTTACCTAACTAGTTTTAGTCCACACGCTTTACGCTGCTTACAAATTAATATGTATTATTCAATACTATAAACACAAGCATATTCATACCGGATATTTTTCGGTAGTAAAAAAAAATCAAGCAAACCGTAACATACAAAACCCTCGTAGCAATTTCGTAACACACAAACATATGTTTGTGTCTTTCGAGTATATTTTTTCATCATTTATTATGATTGAACAAATAAAATAAGAATAAACTATATAAATCGTCATATAATATACATAGCGCACTTACCCGAATCTGAGCGAAACTTTTTTGATGGCACCATGCTGTCATTTAGTGGATCATCTGAACGTGACTCTGAAGAACGCGATTCTCGTTCATTGGAACCCTAAAAAAAAAAAAACAAAAAACAAGTTACACCGAAGCTTTTGGATTTTCTACAATAGCATAATTTGTAAAAAGGATATACTCCAAACGCGAAGCGTCGAAATGTATGTACAAGCGAATCGTTAATGCAAATTGTGTACTGAGTAAACTCCACCAAGGTTAAAACCGCATTTCATTTTTGGATAAAAGGTGAGGGGTAGAAACTAGCCCACCTATTACCCGCTTAATACACATGGGAATGGCGGCGAATATCCCTCTTTAGCAATGCCATATGCGTTATTGAATTTTTTAGTATACACACACAAATTTACATCGTACTTGCGAAATGCGAAAGAGCTTTACTATTTTCACGTTACTAACAAAATTTAATTTACAGTTTGCGCGATTATTTGAGTTTAATCTTTAGATATCCGTAAAAATTTTGTTGCAAATCATTTCGCTCCAATTTCCACGCCATTTTTAAGCGGACACTAGTAGCTACAAAATATTGCAAACCTTCAACCTCTAAACTTACCATATTTTAGTAGAGAAACTTAATATTATAATTGCAAAACTAATTTGCAGTACGTAAATAACAATTTGCTAATGATGATAGAATTTCTTGGGGGATAATTTTAATAAAACTTATGTGAACTTTCACGTACTTCAGGATCCTTTCTAAACGCTGCAAAAAATTTCGTCAATGACGGCGAGTAAAAACTGTGCTGTCGGGTCGTTGAAATTTAAAACAGTAGATTTCCAAATGGGAGTTTTTTTTGAGATTTGATCTGCATTGTTGCATTTGTCTGCATAATAATTTAATAATTAAAATTAAACAAACCTTAGTTATTTAATTTTCAAATGTAAAATATGTTAGACGATGACTATTAATTAGAATATTCGAGTATTTAATTTAGAACAATAAAACTACATATATATAATATTAAATTTGCAGTTGCACAATGATTGTCTTTGGACTGAAATTACAATCTAACATAAAATGTCATTCGGATAACAATTTCATGGTTCTTATTGCCTTATTTTTTAAAGATTTTACCATAATTTATTTCTTAGAATAATTCCTATGCACTTCCGATTTGATGTTGTAAACCAGATCTAAAAGATCACTGATTAATAAATCCTTCCGATTCTCCACTGCTTTTTTTATTTCTTCCATTTTATTCTGAGTATCTTCGTCAATTTTTAAAGCAACACCTTCTCGTGAGCCCATATACTGCAAAAGAATGGGCGCATTAACGTTCGTTTCTAAATTCCATATTTCCTAAGGGGAACCTACCTTAGCTTCATATTCCTTCAATAAACGTTCGCGCTCCCCACGATATTTCTCAATCTCCTCAACCGCCTCGTCTTTCGCTTGCTTCAAACGTTTTGCCTTGCCTAGTCATGTAGCGAATTATAAATATTTTCTAATTATGACCTCAAATGCTTATTATGAACATCCGTTTATGTCTGCTGCCAGACATGTCTGCAAACCAGACATGTTTTTAGAAGAATATATACTTACGTTTCCTAGCTTCGGTAACTTTTTCTGCTGCTTTTTTCTCAGCAGCAAGAAGTTGCTGTATTCCGGTGGATTGGCTCGTCATTTTTCTTCAAAATTATTCCGCAAATACATTGATTTATGAATAAATTTGATACGAGCAAATTGCCACAAGGAAAATAAATATTTGTGTTAATTGACAGCTGATTACTACGCCGAATGAATTCGTAATTTTATACGGCAGCACTGATCGAGCGAGAAGAGTAGATTTGATCACTTTTAGATCATGTGATAATACTACATGTTTTCGTTGGCGTTACGATATGCATAATTAAGATTGCTTTTAAAGAGGTTTTTCATTATAAATAATATACATTTTCAACAAATATTATTTTGTTTAAACAAAGATTTGTTCAATATTTTTTTTAAATTTACGAACGACACGCAACACTACAAATTTGTGTCACAATATCACTATAGATGTCGCTTTATTATTATTTTTTTTGCTTCTAGTTGTCGTTTTCCGAAGAAGACATTTTATATTGGAAACTCAACGAGTAAAGAGCAAATCATAATATAAACGTGAATACTGTTGAACGAGGAAATTGTGAAAACCTAGTGAATTCTGGGACTTGGAAATATAATTTACTTAATTGAAATAATATCGAAAAAACTAAAATACAAAAATGAAGTTTCAATACAAGGAAGATCATGCATTTGAGAAGCGACGTGCCGAAGGTGATAAAATACGCAGAAAGTACCCAGACCGTGTACCAGTAAGTAAAATGAAAAAATTCGGTGCATTTGTATGCAATTTTATAATATACTCGGTTGATTCCATACAAAATTACAAATGGAATGTGCATACATATGTAAGTGTGATTGAGAGGGGAGTAGTATGGGGTTTTCTTTGTTACGAAAATAGCTAAGTTGGGGGATGAAAATGCAAAGAAAATAATTCGTAAAAATTGCGTCATAGAAAACGGAATCTTAAAAAAATGATGATATAAAAATGTTTAGTTGTAAACAGGTATATTTTCCTGTTGTCTGTTATATATTTTTTAACAACAATTTTGTGTGCGCAGTAAGTAACATAGGCATACCTTTTCAACAATAATACAAATGTATGCATAAGTGTTTTTGTTTTTCGTTTCGTCTTGCCGTTTTCGGTGGTGTTGCCAACTGTATCGAAAGCCAGAAAAGTAAACGACGAATTTGCGGTACTCTTACGGTGATTCTCTCGTAGGAATGTTTGTCGAGTCCAATAAAGAAGTAGAAATGAAAAGCAAATTGAAGCGCTTCCAAACGGTTTGTCAAGGTCACCATGTCGAAACAAAATGTTGGCAACAAGACAATATATAAAGGTTATTGGCAGCAAAACAATTCATTATAAAAAATTTAGAATACTCAAATTATCCCAATTTGTTTGCATACAAAGCGATCTAACAGGTATCTTATAATAAATAAAGCCAAAACATCAAAGCGTACTAAACAATACATAATTTTGCCTTACAAAGAGTGAAAAGTCTTAATTTTGTACTCATTTTGGAGAGAATATTAATGACAAGTATGTGTGTATATACTAAACTTGCAAACTCGAGTTTTGTTTTGCATTGCATATACTTTTTTTCGCTGTTTATTACTGCGCATATGGATTTACCTATTTGTTGTACGTGTGTTTATATACATACATAAATATTTTCACATTTTCTTTTATATATGTTTCAGTGACAGTTTTTTGTACATGATATTAGGTTTTCCGAATTTCATAGTATAAATACTTCATTAACCAGTAAATGCACCTAGTACCAACTAAATTGTTAAAAGTACCACAAGTATCTTTCTGAGTTAGTCTTGTTGCTACTTTTTTGTGTGAATTTCACAGGAAACGGCATTATTTTCATATGTCTGCACATGTGTTTTAAAATTTATTTTTCCAAACTTTCCTAGCCAAGTATGTTTCTCTGGCATTAGCAGTATACCTTTTTGCAAATACCGGATATGCGAGAATTTAACCTTTGCCTTTTCCTCTTATTTCGTGGAATGATAAGTTAAGTACCTGTGTTTTACAAAAATTGCAAGTACTTTCAAGATTTCAGGGAGTACTTTTTGAAACAACAATTTATGTATACAGTGATCTAGGGATGTTTTAGGGTGAATATTTGAGTTTACGGGTACAAGGGTACATAGTATAACATTTCGACAATGTATTAAATTTATTAAATATGTGCGTATTTCCCATTTTCAAAAATTGCAGGTGCAGTACGATTACAGATAATAAATTAAAATTTAACAAATTTTGTTTTAATATACATTTTCGCTAGTAAAATGGCAATTTAAAATTTGATACCATTCCTTAGTGCGGATTATGTTCACTGTTTCGCCTATTTCCAAACATCGTTTAAACAGAAAAAGATCGATCTTCAAGCACAGAGCAAATGTGATTTACATATTCTTTCATTTAGTTTTGTATAACCTATTCTTATATCAAAGGATATCCATTTTTCTATTGTCTTATAGTTTACCTGAATTCTCGTTCAAGATGTTCAAGATCATAGGTCGGTCAGTATTCATTTTGTGCTTGTTGAAGGTGGATGTTTTTTCACAATCACTGCTTTTGTTGTGAACTGTTTGTACTTTTATGTACTTTTGAGTGTGGATAAATATGAACTTTATATCATTTATAAATTTTGCAAATTATTATTAGTATTTAGTACAATTTCATATTCTTTTTTTTACTCTTACAGGTCATAGTGGAGAAGGCGCCTAAGGCACGTATTGGTGATCTAGATAAGAAAAAGTATTTGGTTCCATCTGACTTAACAGTTGGTCAATTCTACTTCTTAATTCGCAAGCGTATACATTTGCGTCCCGAAGATGCCCTGTTCTTTTTCGTTAACAATGTAATTCCACCAACATCGGCCACTATGGGATCCCTATATCAGGTAAATATATCCAAATGCTTTGTATGAATCAATAATTTTAATATCGAGTATTTATTTTAGGAGCATCACGAAGAAGATTATTTCCTGTACATTGCTTACTCAGATGAGAACGTATATGGCAAAAACTAAGAATCATTCACATTTTGGGGGAAGGCGCGTATTGCGGCAATTGAGAAAACTAATGAGTTGCATTACTACGAAGAAATTTTCGAAGCTAAAAATTAAATACAAAAAAAATTATTAAATACTTTGTGCTGATTGAAAAAAGAAAAAAAAAAATTGTTTGAGTAATATCTTGGCGAAAAGGGAAGGATAAAATTAAAGAATATCAGCTAACAAAAAATTTATAAATTTATTAAATATAATACTATATATATATTTAAAAATGTATCCAATGCTTATATATAGGTTATATGCATTGAATTGCATATTTTTAAGCATTAGTTATAAATATTGTATTTCAATTAATCTTATATTTTAACGGTACTACCCTTGGGTTTTATGCTGCCCTTGGATGTTGTATCTTCCTCCCATTTTTAGTTTTTTCACCCGTAAATTTGTAAACATTTTTCATCTTCCTTCTACAAAATTCATTTTATTCACTCTTTTTATGAAAAAAGTATACTATTTTGTGTGTTGGATGATGGAATCCTTCAACTAGGGCAAAACGTATATAAATGGATTAGTTTTAATTTTTGAGTTACAAAATAAATGAAACACCGTGATTGCGGTATTCCTGCACTATTAAACGCAATCTGTTTTATTAGTCTTATATGTATAGTTTCAACGGACGAAGGGCTCAAATGGATAATATATAAGTACTAAAATGAGGTATGAGGTTCTGAGTTGATTGAAAAATCTTTAGGCGACTATCCGAAAATCCAATCCATTGTTATTGTCTATGTATAAACATAAACACGTTGCAACACATTAACCTTATATTTAATATATATATTGACCGTTTAATATATAAAATAAATAATATATATATATATATTAAACTGCTTAAATTCCCTTTTGTGATTTTATTGTATATTAAAGAAAAATTAATACCCCGAAGCTGCAGATTTGAAAACATTGCCCCAATTAAATTTAAATTTCGAGTTTCCTCTTTTTAATTGTTTTAACATTTTTATCTGCGACGTGTTGTAGCCAATATCTTGTACCTATTTGGGGGAGAGCGCAAAATTAACTGCCATCGCGGTCACTTAACGGGAGGTCCAGGACGAGCTGTTTCGACGGGGTCGGTCCATATGTTGGCCCTGTGAAGAAGTCAGTGTAGGTGTTAATATCTCATATTCACAGTGTTCAGTACTTGTCTGAAGTGATTCGCGTCCGAAGTTTGGTCGGTAAAGTGTGTTACCTTGTCGACATATTTTAAGAATGTTCTCATGATTTCTGCGAAAGCACCCTAGCAGGATCATTTGATAGGCTGGAATGCCAAGATTGTGGTGCGCCTTAAAGTCGTCATGTACCAAACGGTTCTCACCACAGACCTGCGGAACTATGTTCGGTTGATATACTGTTGGGTAACATGTAACTGAGACATGCAGCTATTGATATGTCTTCCCGCCCCTTGAAATTGACTATCTCCTCGATCTTACTCGAGAGCTCTCTGCAGTTCAGTTGCAAATTTCTTGTGTGTCACGGTACAGCTGCTGTGACCTTGGGAGTGAGGGATTAGTGTATAGGGAGTGTATGGTTGTCGCACTACGGTGTTATTTGGCGATGCCATTGAAGGTTGTTGCGGGGGCAGACTCTTACAGCAAGGGGAAAGGAATTACAAACTTTACTCAGGAGTAGTGCGCAAGCCGGAACAAGTCGGGAGAGGTCTGACACACGGATGCGAGGGACCAGGAGTTGCCTTGTGCTCCTCGCCGGGGGATTGGAGCGGGAAGAAGTTTAGGGTGTGACTGATCACACTGGAAGTCATGCTGTCTAGTTGAGTTCCAGAGGACTGTTAAAGTTGGGCAAGTGATTTACTCTCTTAACGTCCAGTGACATGAGTTTTGATAACATATCTTTATCTCTGTTCCAGCGTAAGAAATGGATGAACGAATGAACGTACACAAGAGTTTCAACTCAGCCTTAAAAAACTTATAATATTTATTTACGGCTTATATGTTGACAGATCAATATATTTTACGGTTTATGAGTTGACAGCTATTGAGATTTCAATTGACCGTTAAAACAAAAAATACTAACTCGGCAATCCAGTTGTTTGTGGTGATGTTTTTAGCCTTTTCAATATATTTTCGATTATTTCAATTATCACAAAATTTCGATTTTTGATAAGCTGGAAACATAGTAGTAGTCAATTTGGCAACACTGTTGTGATTTTTTCGGAATGGCAACTCCGTATGTCAGCTGTTTACTGCTGTCCGTAAAATATTTTCTGTCAGACTTTTTTTTTTGCTCAAATTCGTGCTGGCTGACAGTTGAAATATTTTTATTCGGAGTTAAATATTGGTGATGACAATTTAATGATTTGCTCAGTTGGTGAATACTTTTGCTTTGAGTTGTGGATTGTTTTTAATCCTTAATTGGGGGTTAAAATAGTGGAAAAAAGTGGACAAATTTAAACTAGGTATAATTGCATAAAAATTCAACGAATTTATAGTAAAAAATCGCTTCAATTACGCTAATAGAGCTTGCGGGATTACACAAACAAACAAAAAACTATTTCGAACAGACGGAAGTGCGAGAAACCCAGAAGGTAAATTCCATGTCATGCGCTAAAACAGTGTTAATTTGTAAAATGGTTCAAAAAGTGCTTTTTGAATACGTGCCTTTGTTACTCAGGGTTATGTAGATTTTTTTTTTTTAAATTAAGACCGTGAGCTTATTATTTTTTTTTTAATTAAGACCGTAAGCTTATTATTGTTTTTTAATTAAGACCGTAAGCTATTAAACTTATAGCAATCGTTTTCATTTTGTGATCACCAATCCAGTCTCTGATGTATGCGTATTGTAAAACAAAAAAAGTAGGCCCAGTGAGGGTGGAAAATTGATTTTCCCTTAGTATTACATATTAAACACAGGCTACTATGTTTGTGCTCTCATTTGCAAGTTATCGCAAGTAGGTATCTACCATTTTTATTTTTATATTCTTTTCGTTTCTACAATTTTCAATTTTAATTTACTACAGTTCGTGAATTAGTTGTGCGCTAAGTTGCCAAGTGCCGCTCCGAAACACAAAGCTATTTGTGCTACGCAAAGCTATTATTTGCAGCCCTTAAAATAAGTGACCGTGCCGTTTGAGTTACAATGTGCCAATGTGTAGTATGATTTTTTACCATGTTATTGATAGTGACGTAGACAGGCCAATGCTTTAGGACAACCAAACAAACAATTCTGAAATACAAATTTTGCTAACCTTTTGTAATGTATCATAGGTGTACTATAAAGGGGGTCGTCATAAAATAGGTGCTTACGAAATATTTTACCTGCCTATGCAGGCGTTGCTCACACAGAAGTAAGAAAATATGCTTTTGTTCAAAAATGTTTTTTAATACATACATATATGTATGTAAACTGCATCACTTCTCAACATAAGTATGTGGTTTAATTTCATTGGTGCGCCGGTATCGCATGTTAATTTTAAATTTTTTTTTGTTTTGTTTATTCGGTGCTTAGCACCATTTAGTTATAATTTCTACTCAATTGAATGATATTCAAGTTTTGTACTTACTATTTTAAAACTTAATAAGAACACATAGCGGAAAGGTGTCGTTCTATATATTTGTATATTTATATCTGCTATTGCCTACTTTTTTCTCAAAATATAGGGCACCTAGTTTTATATTGTGTATTATTTGTATACGCGCGTGTGCTATATACATACATATGTACCTAAGTAGATACAAATGTACTTTTGTGGATTTTTAAGCTTAGTATAGCTATACCTCTGTTTTTGTATTAGTATATACATATAAAAAAAATTACGCAATGTTAAAGCTATAGAAAAGTAATCTTCAGACAACCAAAAATTAATAAGTTTGCCCGGAGTTTAAACGTCCAGAAATACATTTACTTCACATAAGTACATACACACACAAATTGTTTAATGAAAATATGTTATTTCAAATATTAATAATAAATATATTGCATGTCAGAATATGTGCATACATACATATATACACAGGCACATTTGTATTTTGACCAAAGTTCATTAACCAGAATGTTTTAAACTTTTATACTTACGTCGTAAAATAATCAATTATTTAAATTTGAATAACTGTTCGTGTTTAAAACAGATGTTAAGTAATGTAAAACAAATAAAAGTATAAAGGTACGTAACGTTTGGCGATAAGGTACAGTAACATTATCTGCCTTATCAGTGACGAAATTTTAAATTCAAAATGCTTGGGGTTCTTGTTATTGTTTCATACTTTTAGGTTATTCAATATCTTCTCAGCTATTTCTTATACTTATCTCTTACGGAACAGCTGAGGGACATCTATAAAATAATAATTATTTAAATTTGTTTCTTCTCACAGCGCGATCTATGTATTTTCTCATGCTTGATATGCTTCTCTTTCTCTATGAATTAGTTATTGCCTCTCTTTATTGCCTACGCTAAAGTAAACACCTTGCACACTTTAAAAATTTTGCATCATTTGCATCCTTCGAACAACAGAATTTTAAATGTCACAACATTTGAAAAAGAATTCGCCTACCAGCCGAAATCGTAAGCCACAACAACAAGTGCAATCACAAAATGCAGACAGTGTAAAACAAAAAGCAAATGCCTCAGGCAATCAATTAACTGCCAATAGAAAGTCGAATGGCAGTGTACCGTGGTCCAGCAACAGCGCCTCCACGCCTAGTGGTAGTCTCACGTCATCCGTGTCGGCACCCGCTCTTATGCGAAAAAAATCGCAAACGAAACTACAAAAGGAAAAGGAGCGCGCGGAGCGTGAGATGCTTGTGCTGTGGCGTCGACCGGTGCAGACTGTGAGATATTGTGGTCTGGAAATAGTGGCGCTAGTGCAGATTTCCGGAAAGCGGTAAGCTCTCAACGTTGGTAGGAATGGCAAAATTATTAAATTGTTTTTCTTAATTACAGATTACTCCAGCAACGTGGTTTGCTTGCGGCACTCCTCGTTTTAGGCACTATCTTAAGTTTTATTTATTATTTACCTGGTCCACATCAGCTGATATTGGATATTGTACGTCGCAATACTTGGTTCTTCCTCTACTGGACCAGTTTGGGTGTACTCTCCTCTGTGGGTCTGGGTACAGGTCTGCATACGTTTTTGTTGTATTTGGGCCCACATATAGCTAGTGTTACGCTAGCTGCATACGAATGTAACTCGTTGAATTTTCCGAGACCACCATATCCCGATGAGTAAGTAATGTATGGCGTAAATGTATAAGTATTCGTTTAAACGAAATTATTTAGTATTATCTGCCCGGATGAGCCATATGCAAAGGAAGTGCCAAATCTGTGGATGATTATGAGTAAAGTACGAATGGAAGCGTTCCTTTGGGGTGCCGGCACCGCTTTAGGCGAACTACCACCCTATTTCATGGCAAAAGCTGCACGCCTTTCTGGCTATGATCCCGATGATGCCGAGGAGTTGGCTGAATTCGAGGCGTTAAAGGCCAAACGTAATCAAAAGAATTTGAGCTTAATGGATAAGGGCAAATTATTTATGGAGCGTGTTGTGGAACGTGTTGGCTTCTTGGGTATTCTAGCATGTGCTAGTGTAAGTTAAATAAAAAAAAAAACATTTAATTTCACAATTGACTCATCTATAAGCAATATAAATTATATTGTCTATTGACTTGCAGATTCCCAATCCGCTATTTGACTTAGCGGGCATTACATGCGGTCACTTTTTGGTGCCATTCTGGACTTTCTTCGGTGCTACGCTCATTGGCAAGGCCGTCATCAAAATGCATATACAAAAAGTATTCGTTATTATTGCTTTCAATGAGGCGCTAATTGAACGTGCTGTCGATTTGCTTGGCAAGTTGCCCATATTGGGTAAGAAACTGCAGGAGCCTTTTAAGGGCTTCCTTAACAATCAGAAGAAACACTTGCATCGTGAACGTCAACCGGCGGCCGAGTCTGGTAACTTGCTGTCCAAGGTGTTTGAAACGTTCGTCATCTGCATGGTTTGTTACTTCATAATCTCGATTGTTAACTCTTTGGCGCAAAATTACCACAAGCGGTTACATAAGAAGCATGTAAAAAAAGTGAAGAAGCCGATTGCTAAGGATTAGGTGGTAGTGAAGTAGGTGAAAAAACAGGGTGCAGTCGGGGGACGGTGGTGTTGTGTTGTTGTGTTGTTGTGTTGTTTAGGAGAGCGTGGAAAGAGCAAAAATCGAAGGAGTAATGGAGAAATGGAGAAGGAGAAATATGACAGAATTATTTTGGTATTGAGTTGGAAGTGTGGTGGGGTGGGGCGCAAAAACTAGCACTAACAATATTCTATTCAAATTGACTATATGCCCACATATGTTGTGTTTAGCTAAATTCCTGATTAAGATAAGATGAGGAATCATCGTTATGAATTGAATTATTTAAAAAAAATAATGTAAGCACATCATCAGCGTTAATGACCGACAACAAAAAAAAGTTTAAGGTGGTGCCGATGATGATTTAGTTAATTATACTTTCTTTTTTATGTGAATGCTGTTTTACAATAAATTTTACAGTGAGGTTTAAGTTTATCGCAATAACAGCAGAATTTATACAGCCTTATGCTAATTGAATCATAAGCAGCTAGTCCTAATTTGTATGTGTGCGTGTACAAAAAAAAATTTGGAAAAAGAACGTCTCATGAAATTCAATTAATTTCACATCAAATTACACATATGTATGTATAAGAGATGAGTGTGTATTGTGTGCATTTATTTTAATGTAAATGAAATTTATTTTCGTGTATTAAATATAGAGGAGAAAAGAGGAGTAAATAAAAATTACAGTTATATGTAGTCGCGTTGCAGTTGTATTCTAGCATTAGTTGCGTGATAAATTTTTAATTATTAAACACTAAATTAAATTTAATAAATATTAAGCATTAAGTAAAGTATTCGGCCAAAACACAAATAATTAAAAATTATGATAACCATAAAACATACATAAAAGCGAAATTTAAAAGACATTTGTAAAAAACGGCATTGAAACTGGATTTCCAAATAGCCCGTCGTGCGCCAAAAATGGCTTTACCAAAAATTGCATGAATAAAAAATTAACAATACGAACTATTTAACATATAAAAAAATCTAAATTGAGCATTTGCGTACGACAAAAATATAATAAATAAGTATACAAAAATTCTGTAGTTTGATTGTTGTAGTTTTTCACGTCTTTTTTTTCCAACCGAATTTACAATCACCAAACTTTAAAATTTCCGAAACAAGCTTTGCAGATTGCTATATTAATTTCTAATTTTTTCTATTCCGTCTATAAATGTTCTTCGTCTTAGATTTCTATAGATTATGCCATTACAGTGGGGGAAAACGAAATCAGATCGACTATTGCATAATTGCAAATACTAAAAACCATTTAAACATCGAAGTATGCCTTGAAGAGTAAATCAGATCAGAATTTTCAGCTGGCATATTTGTTGTTGTACATGTTTTTGTAGCGATATAACACAATTCTCAACTAGTTTTGTGAAATATTGTTGAGGTTATGGTACTTGGTCGCATATAAATACAGATTCGTCCGGTTATGTAGATCTGAATATCGTGGGGCGATGATTGAAGAGTTACCGTTAGATTCGTTGGACACAATTAGTGGATCTGTACCCAAACACTCCTTCTCTATTAATAATTCTGCGGGTTTTAAAAATAAATTTCGATGTCTGCAAACAACCTGAAAATACTTGAATCTATTTTGAGAAAGTTAGGAGAAACTACGTCACGTGACCTCGTATGAAACCAGCCATTCTTTACAGGCCTACTGAAATACATTCTTTCAACAATCATTTGGTCGAACTCTGTGTTTTTTCCTACAACTACTATTAGATTGCATCGATGATGATTCCTAATAATTCACCTCTATTCAAGTCTTAGGAAACGATACAACAACAAAATCGAAGAACTGATTATAACCGATATTAAATGGCAAGATCGAAGACATGTACGTAAACTTTTTGTATTCCAAGAAGTTGTGCTTTAAGTATCGTATACTATGCAGTGAAAGCTTGAAAGCGCTTGAAAGCTTTTGAAAGCTCACAATTGTATAGCGATTGTTCTGAAACCGTTGCGAATTATAGTTAGCTGAAGCTGCTTGAATAACATTTAGAAGTGATATAGTTGTTTTCAGATTGTTATATTCTAATTTCTCATAAGTGTACATTCTACATACATATGTCTACCAAGCTTTCCTTATGTGGTTCTGTTTCCTATTGTCTCGTAGCAGAACGTTTGTCGTGCTCACGCGGTCCTCATAAATTGGCTGTCTAACTGCTGTAATAGACACACATATGCATGTGGTGAAATATGAATAATGTAAAAATTGTGCAAAAACAACAAATGAAAATGTACATAAAAATGAAGGGAACACAATAATGGCGCAGCTTGTGTGGCTAAGGCGCTTTGGCAAGATAATCGACAGTAAATACCAGTACAAAGTGATGAGCTTATGGGACTAATAAATCAGAAACACAATGATTTATGTTAAATAAATAATTTTTTTTATCTAAATGCAAGCATATGTATGTACGTGATGTAAAAATGTGAATTTGTGGGAAGAAAGCACGAGAATTTGGAAGATCGAATTAAAATCGGTTTATAAAAGTGTAAAAATAGTAATTTCGGTGTAAGATAATTTATTATATATTATATTTAATTTAAAAAATATAATTTATATTATTATTTAATTAATATAATTTATTATATTTAATTGTGTTTATAATTTATTACTTATTATAATAATTTATATTTTTGGACAAAATAAAAATATTTGTTAAAAAAATTTTATTTTTAATTGGTAAAAATTTTTTTGAATACTTGCGGACTTTATTTAATACGAGTTAATATTTTTGTCCAAATGAAAGCTTAACTCAACCACTACGGCATTTCAGTTCGCTTCCATATTTATACAATTTTTGAAATAAAAAAATATTTCTCCACTTCTGCCATTACTTTATATAATATTTTTTCTGTCTAAATATTTTTCTTATATATTTTTTCAATTTAGTTATAAAAATTAGTCCATAACGTTGCCACCGAAAAAACCGGTCTCACGAAAACAGATCGCGGTGTCGCCGTCAACATTTTATCATAAACAAAATTCCCCAAGGAACTTGTAAAATGTTAGTTAAGTCGCCGAATAGTCCACGAAGTTGGTTGCCAAGTTCATTTAAGCCACAAATATCGCTGACTTTTGACATCGTTTATTTTGGGGTTAATTGTGGTGCTTTCATTGTTTGAGTTAGAAGTATTTACTATTATTACTACATTTACATATGTAAATGCATGCATACTCATGCATACATACGCATATGAATGTCTGTGCGCTTTTAAAGACCACCCTCTGCATGGGGTGGCCGCCAAACTCTCAATCAAATTTGTCAGTTTGCTTTGTACTCCTACAGCGAGTATGTGCTTGTTATTGTAGACACCCCTTTCACGCTATGCAGCTGAGTAAGCAACTGACGAAGTATTTACTAAGTGCCAAGGCGCCTTTAACAAGCTAACCGTGCACCGTGCGGAGTATTCACAGTGTGAGCAGTGGCGGTCTCTCTGTGAAACTATATTACTATTACTTTAAGATTCTTTACTCATACAGCTAGGGTATTCACAGAGTTCTATTGCACAAGATTTTTGATACTTTGTATTTTAATTTAAAAATTTTAATCTGCCAGATATCCACGGACTTTTGGCAAAACTTACATGAACTTATCAGGTTTCTCTTAAGAGTATATTTAATTTGATATTTCATAGACAAATCATATAATTCCAATAATATTTTAGTAGGATGTTTCCATAAATAAAAGATTTGCATAGTGAATTGGTTGAAATTTTTTAAGCAACGTTCAATTTACAGCTTGAGAGGATAAAAGTACCAAGTAGAGATAAGCTGATTTATCAAATACCAAGGGTGGATAAAAGTACCAAGTAGAGATAAGCTGATTTATCAAATAGCATATTTGGATAAAATAAATTAACATAAATAATTTTATCTACGTATTTTACGTTATATTGTATAACACCAACATATAATTTTATATTTTATTTATTATTTATTATTAAGATTGTGGCTTTTTTTTAAATTATTTAATTTTTTAATGTATATTAATTTAATGTATTTTATTTCATTATTATTTCAATTTATTACATTTTTCTTTATTATCCCATTCGACTATAATTTTTTTATTTAACTAAATTCTTTATTTTATTTTATTAAATTTTTTTTTTATTTTATTATATTTTCATTAGTTTATTCGATCATTCTGTTTTGTTTTTCCTTTTTTTTAGTTTTTTTTCTATGTTTTACATACAACAATTAAATACGTAATTATAATTTAATATTCCTACAATATAAATAAATATATTTGTATGTTTAATATAAATAAATATTGTTATATTTAATTTAGTAGCTTTGCTTTTATTTTAATTTTATATTTGTATTATTTTATTCTGATTAATAAATTTTCACAGAAATTATTATTATTTTATATTAGTTATTTTTCCATATTTTACTTCATCAATCTTTTATATTTCATTATATTTTATATTAAAATTTTTTAATTTTTTATAGTTTATTTATTTTTTCAATTTATTTAATTTCAATATTTTTCATATTTCATTTTTTTCAAAATTTTTTACATAAAACTTTTTTATTTTCTTTTTATTTATTTTTTTATATATATACATATATTTCTTTTCAATAATTTTTTCGTTAACTATCGTACTTTTTTAATGCATTTAAGTGTACTCGTGTATATACGCACATGTATTTCACACAGTGAACACGCCTTATCGCTTTTTCCTGTTATCTCTACCTCCTGTTAGCCATTTTCGTTGCAGACACGAACATGCTGTGCCCTCACGGCCGAACAGCCATGCAAGTGCACACAGACGTGTGTGTTCGTGTGCATGGCGGATTTAGCTTGTGGGGTTGATAACGCACGCACACACACACACGCATACATTCGCAAACGTAGTGGGGTTTTTGGCACAAAAGCGATAGTGTTACATTATAATGAACATTTCATGTTGTTGCTGCTTTTGAAATGCCTTATTTTGTTGTTGTTGGTTGTTTTTTGGTGCGTTCAAGTGCGTTCGACTGTGCAACAGGCGAGTGTATCGTCGGCGGCATAGACTGGCAGCACTCCAGACGCCGATTGTTTGGTTAGGCACTCAGTACATTGCCGTCGACTGAAGAGGGCGTATCGCAGGCGCCAAAGCACGGAACACTGTGTATGGAAGTGTATGAAAGAAATCCAATGCGGCAAAAGTGACAAAGAATCTGTTGGAAATGGCTATAAAAATAACAGTTTTTGTATATTTTACTTAATTTCCGGCGTGAAAGCGAATAATGAACATGTGAGTTAAAGCGAAAATTTGCGAGACAAATTAAAATTTCGAAAAAAAACAAATATTTTATAAAGTGTAAAAAATTGTGCGTATATTCAAATGCAAATTACTATTGTTATTGTGTGTTAAATACGCATTAGTTTATGCAATTTGCATGTAGTTATGTGCTTCTAGCATGCACCAGCTGTAGCTGCGCCGAAAAGTATACAACATACAAACAACTGTTTATGCGAGCACGAATGCGTGCCTGCGTGTACGTGTGTGTAGCTTACGCGACAACCACTTGTGAATTTCGAAATATTGTATGTATTTTCAAGGCGACACTGGCACAACAACAACAACATAAACAACAAAACCAGCAACACTAACGATAGCATGCCACACAACAGCAAATACCAAATACCGTAACAAAGTTTCTTGGAAATATTGCAACAACAAAAAGTGAAATCTTGAGCACGCAGCAGCAAGCAGACGCAGTGGTGTGCACAACAAACGCAAAGCCAACAAGGAAAACAGTGAAAGCGAGGTTTTAACTGACAATATTTAACGGTATAGTTATCAGCAACAACCGCGATAGCCCAAAGCACTACTTCTTAGCGCCGCCAACGCACCAGCAGGCAGTCAGTTGTTTACACTGCCGTCGCCGTTGCTTATTTACACTGCAGGAAATGGATTTTCAAAGCCACAACAACACAAGCGGAAATAAGTTTGTCTGTCCCAGCGACAGACAATTGGCATTGAGAGCAAAGTAAGCAAATACACACATATACAAACAAATTTTAATTCAGCTAAATAATTAATTGCTAATAATTTTGTGGGTTTTAACTCGATGCAAGTGTGTGTTTAAGGATCAAGAGTTGGTAATTACTTCAAACATTGACATTTAAAATAATTAGGTAGTCAAAAGAAGTGAGAAATTTAAATTGTGTTGAATGCTAGCAATACCCAGGAAACAAATTCTGCACAATTTATGAAAATTTGGGTTTTCTTAGTGGCTAGTTTTCAATTTACAATGAAAAGTGAAGAAAAAAAAAAAACTATCCGAGTTTGAAATTTTAATAGACTTTTGTGAAAAATATTATATAATTTTTTTTGTATGCTATTAAAATTACATATTCTAACAAAACTCATTGTTATAAGAATTATTATTTGTAATATTAGGCACCAAAAATAAATATCTTTTGCAAAAAAACTAAAAATTAATAAAAAATAATAATATAAACTAAATTATCAAATAATACTCAATTAAATGGTAAAAAATCAAAATATAATAATCGAATATTAGCGATTAAATATCGGTGCGATGTTATCGATTATTTAGAATCGAAAAATCATGTAATTGAAATTTATGTAATGTTGTTAAAACGAAATTTTAAAAAGTTTTATTTGTGTTTAAAGCAAATAATTCAAAGTTTCTAGTCAAAAACACAAAAAAATCAAAAATATTTATCACATGTAACTAAATTTCGACATGCAAAAACTTGTAAATTAACGGTAAAGCAATAATTTACGAAATGCTTAAATGTTTAATGGTTGTAAAAAAATAGCCCGGTATAGAAAAAAGTCGTTTTACACACAACATTTTTTTTTTCTTTTATAAGAAAAATATATAATATATTACCTTACCCGATTCTGATTTTTAGTGCGTTTGATTTTTTTGGCGTTTTTCCCTTACAAGTACTGGAATTATGCAGAGCTTTCAAAACTTAAACGATTCATAAACTCATAATCGATAACTAAAAATCAGCTCTGGATGAGATATCGATAGCGTTTATTGGGGAAATGATAATTTTTTTAAGTATAGAATATATTTTTTCTAGTAGGGAGCCCCTATTGGTATGTGATTTCAAATAACTGAGTGTATTTTTGACATGAAAAAAGCATTAGTGAAGCCCATTAGCCGTTTCTAAGAATTTTAAACCCCGTAAAAACTTTATTAAAAAGATAACTTTAATCTCCGAGAATATTTCTTAGCTTGTCAGTTCATACTAATATCATACTAATGTTTAGCTCAAATCACTCTCTTCATACCTAATTTTCTTCTTAACCTTTTTAAGCTCATACTTCGTGTTTGGAGCTGCGCTGGACTAATTCCATGTCAAAACTCGAGAGTTCGAGGTTCAGTTCTAGTAATAGTACTTCTTAAAGAGAACTCTGTATTCAATATTATCTTTGTTGAATTTAGCTTCAAAAATTCATAAATTCTAATGTTTCGAAGAGGTCTGCTGTCTTCTCTTTTTTATTAACAATGAAATATTTTAGCAAAGTAAATTTATTCTATGTCAAGCATTTTGGCTTACTTGGTTTGCTAACCAGTATTTGGGGTAAAGTGGTCATCGTGGGAATTCGGTAGTGCTTTTAACGTTAATTAAAGATGAACGAGCAGCGAAATTCCTTTGATTTGACATTAGTTATATACCGTTATCGGTATATAACCGTTTCACCGTTTCACAACAACACAAGCGGAAATAAGTTTGTCTGTCCCAGCGACAGACAATTGGCATTGAGAGCAAAGTAAGCAAATACACACATATACAAACAAATTTTAATTCAGCTAAATAATTAATTGCTAATAAATTTGTGGGTTTTAACTCGATGCAAGTGTGTGTTTAAGGATCAAGAGTTGGTAATTACTTCAAACATTGACATTTAAAATAATTAGGTAGTCAAAAGAAGTGAGAAATTTAAATTGTGCTGAATGCTAGCAATACCCAGGAAACAAATTCTGCACAATTTATGAAAATTTGGGTTTTCTTAGTGGCTAGTTTTCAATTTACAATGAAAAGTGAAGAAAAAAAAAAACTATCCGAGTTTGAAATTTTAATAGACTTTTGTGAAAAATATTATATAATTTTTTTTGTATGCTATTAAAATTACATATTCTAGCAAAACTCATTGTTATAAGAATTATTATTTGTAATATTAGGCACCAAAAATAAATATCTTTTGCAAAAAAACTAAAAATTAATAAAAAATAATAATATAAACTAAATTATCAAATAATACTCAATTAAATGGTAAAAAATCAAAATATAATAATCGAATATTAGCGATTAAATATCGGTGCGATGTTATCGATTATTTAGAATCGAAAAATCATGTAATTGAAATTTATGTAATGTTGTTAAAACGAAATTTTAAAAAGTTTTATTTGTGTTTAAAGCAAATAATTCAAAGTTTCTAGTCAAAAACACAAAAAGATCAAAAATATTTATCACATGTAACTAAATTTCGACATGCAAAAACTTGTAAATTAACGGTAAAGCAATAATTTACGAAATGCTTAAATGTTTAATGGTTGTAAAAAAATAGCTCGGTATAGAAAAAAGTCGTTTTACACACAACATTTTTTTTTTCTTTTATAAGAAAAATATATAATATTTTACCTTACCCGATTCTGATTTTTAGTGCGTTTGATTTTTTTGGCGTTTTTTCCTTACAAGTACTGGAATTATGCAGAGCTTTCAAAACTTAAACGATTCATAAACTCATAATCGATAACTAAAAATCAGCTCTGGATGAGATATCGATAGCGTTTATTGGGGAAATGATAATTTTTTTAAGTATAGAATATATTTTTTCTAGTAGGGAGCCCCTATTGGTATGTGATTTCAAATAACTGAGTGTATTTTTGACATGAAAAAAGCATTAGTGAAGCCCATTAGCCGTTTCTAAGAATTTTAAACCCCGTAAAAGCTTTATTATAAAGATAACTTTAATCTCCGAGAATATTTCTTAGCTTCTCAGTTCATACTAATATCATACTAATGTTTAGCTCAAATCACTCTCCATGCCGGATTTTCTTCTTAACCTTTTTAAGCTCATACTTCGTGTTTGGAGCTGCGCTGGACTAATTCCATGTCAAAACTCGAGATTTCGAAGTTCAGTCCTAGTAATAGTAGTTCTTAAAGAGAACTCTGTATTCAATATTATCTTTGTTGAAATTAGCTTTAAAAATTCATAAATTCTAATGTTTCGAAGAGGTCTGCTGTCTTCTCTCTTTTATTAACAATGAAATATTTTAGCAAAGTAAATTTATTCTATGTCAAGCATTTTGGCTTACTTGGTTTGCTAACCAGTATTTGGGGTAAAGTGGTCATCGTGGGAATTCGGTAGTGCTTTTAACGTTAATTAAAGATGGACGAGCAGCAAAATTCCTTTGATTTTACATTAGTTATATACCGTTATACATATTTATTTGTACGTGTCTGCGTATGTGGGCAAATTCATAAGTATTTTCGCAGTTTTGCCGACAATAATATTAAAAGACCGAAGGCTGAACACATAGTGGAGCGAAAAGCGATCGCTTGACGCTATATACTTAATGCTCGGACTAAACCGGCATTGTATTTTAAGAACTAGATGTGAGGCTTTTAACACCATTTTAAAGATATAAGCTCTTCAAAGCTCTTCAAAGCTCTTTTTACTGATTATTAAGGCTGAGTACATAGTGGAGCGAAGCGTGTACCCTTGAGTTAAGTATAATACTAGGCGTAAAGCAGAAATGTATGAAATTTCAGACCACGCATATGAGATTTTCAACATCTTTTTAAAGAAAGGAGCAGTGCATAGCTTGATTATTAACGGCTCAGGCTGAATACATAGTGGACCGAAGTGATTGGTTTAAGTCACTTATAAAAGAGTGATGGACAAAGAAAAAAAAAGAGTGGTGCAAATCGAGTACAAAAACTTAAGTTTTAAAAGCACTCTCAATAATTGCTAAGGCTGAGTACACAGTCGAGCGAAAAGTGATCGCTTGAGATTATATATGTAATGTTCGGACTAAACCGGCATTACATTTTAAGACCTAGATATGAGGCTTTGAACACAATTTTCAAGATATAAGTTCTTCAAAGCTTTTTTTTATTGATTATTAAGGCTGAGTACATAGTGGAGCTGAGGCTTAGTGCCTCAAATGGAAAGAAGAAATTATTAAGCTTTCATAGCGGTATTACTAAATGATAAGGCTGAGTAAATAGCGATGTGAACTGTATTGGCTTATGCGAAGCGCATATAAAAGAGAATTTAGAAAACAACTATGTTCTACATTTCAACAACTTTTTATTAAGAAAATTTAAGCTTTCAAAGCTCTTCCAAAAACTACTACGGTACACATAGTAGAGCGAATACTAGTGATTTCAGCAAAGTAGAATGTAGTCAATTAAGAACAAAGTAGATTTTGATAATATTTTATATAGAGAAGTAAAGTTTTCAAAAGCTTCAAAGCATTTCATTGACAAAAGAAAATCACAAAAGCGTTTTAAGCGCTGGAAATGACATCTTTGTGTTATTCATTCTACCACAAGCACTTCTTATTTGGTGCCACTAAAATATGTTTATAACTATAAACTATTACAATATGTGTATGTGCACGTAACAGCCTCAAAGCATATCTGCTTGTCAGCGCATCACTGACGCCTATTGCTTATCTGTCAGTTCGCTTGACGGTATGCATTCACAAAACGCTCGCTTACATATTTCTATACCCTTGTTTGCATACACACTCCACTGTCAGTTCAACTGTTCAGTCTGTCGTCAGTCTCTGTCAAAATTTCAATACACAGCATTTTGCACGTCATTTGCGGCAATGCGGCAATGCGGCAGCGGCGTAAAAACCAAAAAAAAAAACCAAAAAAAAAAAAAACCAAAAACAAACAATAATAAAACAGTGAATTGAAATGCGATGTGGGACGGAGCGGGCGGCAATAGTGCGGGGTGAGGCAATAGTATTATAATGAATATTATGTGTGCAAGCGCAGCACGGCATTGGCTCATAATTAAATCAAGTGTCCAAGCCATTCGGCTATGCGATATCACCACCTCTCCCTTGCTGCGCTCCACTGGTGTGTTCATTAGAGTGGATTTTCTCTGGTGCGACGTGTATCTACTGCCGCTCACTTCACGTTGCACTGCATTCTGCTGCCTTCCTCAGGGATATAAACGAGTGTATGATGAAATTTTATTCTGCACGCACTCATAAACGTGTGCGCAAATCGATGTGTTTACGTACGCGTATGTATGTACGGAAATCCACTGCTTAGCCGCAAATACATTGCTCGGCGACCTGCGACAAATGCAAAAACAAAACAGTCTGTTATAAAATCGTAGCGCACTTTGGATTATATTTTACTATTTTACAGCACTAGAAGCAATGCGCAATTATTTGTGGTTAGTTTTGAAATATTTTCGAATGTTTATATAATATTAAAATATTTTCCAAGCTTTAGAAAATAACTGTAAATCCTTAGTATTGAATTTCGAGCATTAAAATAAGCGAATTTTAAGCTCGCTGTAATAAAAGTACATTTTTAATTATTTCAAGGTAGTTCAAGGAAGGTCAAAACAACAATTAGAGGTTTGACGATGCCTCTCGAGTCTCGAAAGCTACTTAAAAACATTTTTCTCGTGAACGCAACTTGAATACTCATGTTGTTGTTGTTGTGGCGGCAGAAAACAATTTTTAAATAATTTTGAGGAATGCTGTCGTGTTGACAGTATTTGGCCGACTGGCGTGAGCACGAATAAACCCCTGTATCTGTCAAAAGAAACAACATATTGGATGTCGGAGTAAGGTCCGGCTTCATTGCTACAACAATCGGGCTTACGGAACCGGTGCGGAAGTATTTAATACCGACCAAGAACATTTAGAATTCCTGAGATCCCTCAGCATTCACAAACACTGCTTGGACCAAGTAATGCTCCAAGATTCTAAAATCAGTTTTTTTTTCAGAAAACGTGAGAAATAGACAAAACTTGAACAAAGTTCAAGATTAGATTTTTGGATCACTTTAGGACAGTTATTTAAGGTTGATGTATCGGCTTTAACGTGGTTGGGGTTAATTGTCAAATAGACGATTATTTCGACAGCGTGATCCAAGCTCCGAGGCAAGTTTCCGAAACTATATTGGACTCATGTGGTTTAAAGTATCAATATGATTGAGATAGCTCAGCATTTTTCCCGGTTTTTCTGGACTTCTGAAAGCAGCCATAGCCATATTTAAAGGATCTGATCCTAAGCCAACGGAAGAGCTTTATCAGAAGCGGTCGACTATGCTGGTGTAGTGAAAAGAGTTAAGGCTACGCTCCCACGACAATTGACTTTACGTTACTAGATCGAACCGTGGTTGTTATTTACCCAAAGCTCGTCAACTCGCCGGCTTTGTACAGTAATTTTTAGGGTGTGTTTATACCACTACAACAACAATTACAACTTTCTATGTGTGTTTGTAGCTTCCAACGATATCAATAAGTTTTTTGTTAAAGCTTTCGCCGCTTCTCTTAAAACCCCATTAGCCGCGAACAGACGATTCAAACGAACTCAAACTGAGGTCTCTCAAATTGTTTAATAATAAAAATGCCCAGACCAGACCTGGCAGAGGTCAAGAGCTGAACTGCGTCTCCACTCTTCGCTTTTCCAAATTTTACTTAATTTTTGCCCATATGAAAGAGCTATAAAGTCCAAGTAAAGTACTTTTGTAAGGGACCCTTGTATAACGTAACCTATATGTGTATATATCTTAATATTAGTTTGAGAATAAGTTTATGACTTCACTAAGCGTGGACTGATGATGAGATGATGTCTAATACAGCGTATCTTTGGATCTTTGAGAAGAGTCTAAAAATCTGCTGGCCCCTCAAACCGACTAGGTGTAAATTCGCCACAATATATGCAACAGCGAACAACGCTTTAACCGAAGTTCTTTAAAAACTGCATTTAACGGCACATTATAAAGGCACACATACATACACACGTGTGTAATGTATAGTGCAAAAAGGCCTTAATTAGCACAGTATGTAGTAAATCCGTCACAATCTCACTTGACGTTTGCTAAAACCGTTACATGCCCGCCTTTGTGCATTCGTAATTGTGATGGCCAACTTGCATACATAAATGTTTATATTTGACATTTGCATGAATCTCGGCGCGGTAGGGGGTGGTGATGCTTGTCTGTGCAACTTGTAGTCAGCGTCATCGCCAGCGCCTGCCTAACTGACGCCAAACAAACAACAAACACGATAAAATACACACACACACACACACACACGCATACGCTTGTAAGCGCATGAAACTTAAATATGCAAGTCATTGTAACTGTCAATGCACTACGAGCCTGTAAATGGATGCCAAAGGAAATGGCATCGAGTAATTTGAAATGGAGCGCAGCGTGGTGAGTGGCGCGGCAGCGCGGTGTAATCAGGCTAAAGTAGTGGCTATTGGCTCGTTCATTTGTGGTCACACACACACACACACACACATTTGCGTTGTGTTGCTTATTGCTTGACGCCTTGCTAATGTCTATTAAAAATAGATTAGATTTATGAGCTCATCATAAATGCCATCGCATGCTGTGTTGGCAGCTGCAGCGCCGACTCAATGCGGCGTCGCATGCTGTGTTATAATGTGTGTGTGTGCTAATTAAGTTTTAATAACTTAATAAAATACGACTTTCTAACTCTTATAATTACGTTAGCTCCAATTCAAGTGGCAGCTACTGGTCCATCAATGGTGTGCGCCTAAAAGACTGCTAGACTGATTTATGTATGCGAATTATGTGGGCGTCGCGAAGGTCAATTAATAAATATATATTAACAAAGTTTTGAGAGTTAATCAAGCGACAAATTTGAATGTGTTCTGCTTCTTCTCCTTCTGCATTTGGCTTTTGTCATTTTGGCTTAGTCGGCAACCTTCACAACTTTAATCTAGCAAATTCGTGCATATTTGAAACACAAAAGTCCTTAGCAATCTCATTCCACCACAGAGAAAGCTACCTTTCGTTAAATGCGGCAGCAAGCCTTGAAAGCACACTCAATGCTTTTTGTATCTATTCGGTTGACATAACCTTGTTCTTTGGAGTTTGATTCCTTGAACTTTGTCAGTTTTTATATGTGAAGGCTATCGCTTGCGAAATGCGAACGCTTGTCAAGGTTGTGCGAGTTAAGCTCGTACTCAGTTTTCGTAATAAGGAAATGACCTCAATTTCAAGTATTTTTGTTAGAGACGAACGTCGTAGGTAACTTCTTGGAACATAGAAAAAATAACGATTTCTTCAGCTTTTCAAATTTTTAGAGTGTAGAGTTAACCACCGTTGAAGCTGGTTGTTGAATATTACTCAATGGGTTATGAGTTCAAGCAATATCTACAAATTATTGAAAAATATGGAGGCTTTTGTGAGAACCTCCATTGACTAAGGTTAGAGATTCCTCTAATAGGAGAAGAAGTTCAGCTAAATATTTATGAAGCCGAAATAAACTAAATAAACAGAAAATTAATGATTAGAAACAAAAAAAAAAATAAAATAAAATTTTCAGTAATATTTCCAAGGTGGTTTTTGCATCGCTATCCCTTTTTCTGCTTCCACATGGAACCAAAGATAATAAATGAGGTGCTGTTTTGGAGGTAGTGATCAGCGCTCAATGACAATCAGAATAAAAAATGACAGCAGTGCCTATTTAGCCATATTTTGCGGATATAATCGTTAAAGTTAAGTTGGAATGGAAAGAGTTTATGTAAGCGCAAATACATATAATTTATAAAGAGAGCAATTTATGATTAAAAAAACAGAGTTGCTTGTTTTATTATCCCTCTTTTTACTTGCGTACAGAGCGTAAGTCTATAAAAAAGATACTGTTTTGAAGGTACTGATCCGCGCTGTACGACAATCATGATAAGAAATCACCGTGGTACTTTGTTAGTAGGTAGTTGTATTTTGTTAGTAAAAAGTATTAAATTGAAATAACTATGAGCTGGAGAAATATTTTTGGATTTGAGTAACATAAACTTAAAGACAAGAATAACATATAAAATATAAAATAAACATAAACTCAAAACAGCATACTTATAATGAAAGAAAAAATTGTGAGGTGTTATCCCTTTTTCTGCTTGCCTACGGTACCGAAATTCATAAATGATGTCTTGTTTTAGAGCTAGAGATCAGTGCTACATGACAATCAGAATAAAAATGAGCATGGTGTTTTTGTTTAAACGCATTTTACAAAAAAACTCAAAATGAAAAGGGCTTAGCTTACAAAACAGCAAAATAATACAAAGAAATTATTGTGAATATCAGTATAGAATTAAAAATGGAAAAAAACCAAGCTTAATTAAGCAAAGACACATTATTTATTGATGCAGTGCCTAAAACTGTGCTATAAACAAAGTAATTCGCGTTTTCATTGCTTAATTGTAAAAATTTCAAAATCTATTAAATTTTCGGAATTATATATAGTATTATGAAAATAATTTTACACTATATTTTTTTACCATCCATCGCTATCACTATTTTCTTGTCATTTTTTACCAGCTTAAAAATAAACTGCTTGCATCAGGTCATCTCATAATTTACGTATAATTGATCTCTATTGCTTTTGCCGTTATATATCTTTGTATCTCTCTCTGGGCCATGCATTGCATTCGAAGTAAAAGTATCAGTTGGGAACAATTGTTACATTTTATTTAACTGCCCACATATACAGGCGCACAGTTGGATATGCAAGAATGTATATACACGTGCGTGTGTGTGTGCATAAAGATAATACAATAATAACCTTGATATTTGTCTGCAACGTTGCATACTTTGAAGGGCAAACATTGCCGAAAGCATTCACATCACCACCACCTGTAGTAATTGACTGTCGAGCGTTCGTATATGTGCATGTGTGAGTGTGCGCGAAGTAATGGAAAAGTTCGAGCTAACAGCTGTTACGTTGTCAAGGTGAAAGATGGCAAGGCGGAAGTAAAATAAACAAAAACACAATTTGTGCGAATATTAATTACCTCTATATACATACATGCATACGCACATATGTACATATGTACACATATACGTTTTCTTCGAAAAGCTGTGCTCAATGTTAACTGGACTTCAACTATGTTCGTGAATACGAATTTCACGCACTGAAATGACCATGACCTACGGCTGCTGGCGTGTGCTACTTTCAGCTCTTTGCGAAATTTTAATTTTTTTTTGTTGTATATATTGTATATGAGTTATTATCAATTAATAATGTATATTTAATAATTTTTACATATTTGTGTTTAAATTAAATTCAAAATTTTGAGCAACTCGAAATTTTTTTCCAATTCAGAATTTTATTCCACACTTCAATCTTTGCAAAAACCTGACATTTTAATTAATTCTATCAAATTTGAATGCTGCTCTGCTCTCAAGCGAACCGCGTTTCCAGTAGCGAAGCATGACGAAGGTGCTGCCATCTTGTTAATCCCCCTTATCGCGTTATGCAAATATAACAGTACGTTAATCAGTATTCAACAAAGTTCGCAAATCAACATATGGACATTTGTTCAACGGTGTATGAATCGCTGTAAATTTTGTTATTATTCGAAGGCCACTTGTGGATTTTTTTAGATATATGCTCATTAATTATATTAAACTTTTCTGCAAAATAATTATAATTCGTTAGCGGATAATGATAATGAGAAGTTATTATTTATTTATTCATTTATTATTTACATTACTAATATAACAACTAAAAAATCTTACCAGAAGCAAGTTATTTTTAAATAACAAATGAAAGTTTGTGAAAGCTTTCGTGAAAGCTCTATTTGTATTGTGTGCTGTTCTGCGCCACTTTTATTACATTATATAACAATTGCTGAATGGATGATCATATGATATTGTATAGTTCAAGCATTCATGAGTAATTACAGACCTTGCTTACAGCAGTTCATGTAGCTTTTTCTCACACTCGAAGCGTTCAAGCATACAAATTACTGTGATGATTTAATTTATCTCCACAGGGTAGTAGTATATGCTCCTAACTGATATAACCTATAAATGACAACTGTAAAGGATAGAACACGCAATTACCAATAGATGGATTCTGGCTCCAAATTTAGACAACATTTAAAATATTTGAATACTAAGTCTGCGGGTGTATTTATGATATTAAAAGTCTTCTAATAATCATTAGCCGTTCGAAAATGGCTTTAAACTGCCAGAATTTTCCGAAGGTGGCACCACTTGAAGATGTACAATCAAAGTAGTAACAGAAACTCGACATACCATCCAGCAATGTTGCATATAAATGTTATATATACATATACATATGTATTTACATAACGAGATAAATATGTAAAGAGTGCTATGGTCAAACGCCATCTTAATCTAACCGAACTTTTTTGGTTTTGAGATTTTCTTTTAATAAAAATAAATTGTAGCAAATAATAATACTGTTATACATATTTGACTAGTATTTAAATTATTTATATTTGCTTGGCTTGATTTTAAAATATTAAAAATTTATTTTGGAAAAGAATTTTAATAAAATAATATAATAGTTTGAATATTCATAATATAAATAATGATATAATATAAATAATAATAATTCTAATCGTATTCTATAATCGTAATCTATTTCTAATTCGTAAATCGATCTTATCTCGAAGGTAGATTATCACTTACTAGCATTTTACGCGAAATATACACACTTTTACAGATTGCCGTAAATCACAAGAATAGATGTGTGTTACGAAGTATATAATGGGAGCCATAATTCAGTGCACATTCTTGAACAAATTGCAAATTTTACTTTCAGTACCTTTTTCTAAAATATCTATGACAATAACCACTTTCTGCATTCCGCCCCTAGATGTAGGCAACAAATTCTATTGAGTATGCGACGAATTGCTAGAATCGCTAGTAGAAGGAACAGGAATAGTTGCGATGATGAATGTAGACACGAATAAATGTATTTCGTTGTCAAACAAACATTTTTTGATCAACACCTATACTTTTTTGGGTTTCCGATAATTTTGCCAGAATTTGAATCGATATTGTATTTGAATTGTTATTGATATATAACTTTGTATTGCGTATGTCTTATTGCTAATAAATCCGCCAGTGGTAAAGAAAGATTGGTAACTTTTCTACTTCTTCCAAGGCAGGGGTGCTCACCAACTCTCTAAAATATCTAATATAATCCACCAGCGCTTACAGCTATTTTTGCACATTAACAACAACAATTTTTCTATTAAAATGTTCCGACTATTGACATTTTATTAAATTTCTTGTAAAACATTCGAAGACTAAAGTACCTTCATACACATTTAATGTAACTCAATTTCCACTCGAAATACCACTCATATTTTTTGTGAGATTCATATATTTTACAGTGTGCGTAACCTTTTTCGCCCACACACAGCAGCCTTTTCAGCAATTTTGCCGGGTTTTGCAGATTATTGTCATATTTAAAGATTCGCAGGACAATGGCACGTGGAAAGACCAATAAAGCAAAAACAACCAGCAAGTGGAATAAATGTTAACGAGTAAATACGGAAATATGCAAATATGTACATATAATTATACAAACATACGTACATGAATTGCTGTGTGTGTGTGAGAGAGAGAAGAGAGTGTGTGATGAAAACAAGCGCAAGAAATAACGTAAAAAATATGGAAACGTTCAGTAGCCGCATATATACACACTAAAAATATATAAATATATATATATATTTATATATATATATATATGTATGTAATATGTAAATATCAGTATGTAAATGTGTGTGATAGCCAAAAGATTGTGTTGATTGCTCTGCTTGCCTGTAAGCACACACATTTGTTTGCTGTTTTTCTCAGAATTTTTTTACAACCTCACCAAATGTCATACAAGCAACGGTCGTTTACACCCATTGTCAAAACAAGCGAAAAATGAGTAACGGTAAATATGACAATGGCGGGAAATATGATGTTGTCAAGCAAATATCAAAGTGGAATCGGTGTGGGCCGGTGGCGAGGCAAAACAAGCACATAAATAATGTACACGCATATAAGGAAATAAATAAAATAGCGGTAAAAAATGTTTTGTCCACCATTGAAAAGAAAACAGACGAGAGCAACGAGAAAGCAGTGAAAAGCATTGAATAAACTTTGCAAAGTTGCAAATTACTAACCAGCCAGATAAAAGTTATTTATAGTTTTTTTTTTATATATTTTTTAGTGCTATGTTTTGTATTTGTATTTACACACTTTTCTTTCTGCTCGCACTAATATAAGTAGCATGTAAAGTAAGCGGATTGAAGTAAAAAACTCAAATAAAGCGCTAAAAGGTGTAAATGTAAAATGGGCGTATAATGAAGTGCACATAAGCGCTGGTGGCTACATTGCGGCTGCGTTGAGGTGTTGTGGGAGTGAAGTTTACATTTTCATTTACTATATGTTTACTGACAGTGGTTTTGGTGAGTAAATATTAGTGTGCGCTTGCCACACGGGAATGAGTGTTGTTAACGAAGAGACAAAAAAGGAAAAAGATTGCGGCGGGGCCAAAAAAGTGTATGCTTTGGGCAGAATAATAAAAAATAAAAATTTCAGTTTTTTACTACTTTATATCATTTGAATAATGATTTTATTGTTTACAGATTTTTTTTAGTGAAATAAAAATAAATTTTCTTAGAAAAATTAATATTGACGGAAACACAGACGTATTTGCAAACTAAACATTTACTTAATATTTGTGATTTCAAACTAAAAAATGTTTTATTTTTATAAAAACCATTATTTTTAATTTTTAATTCTTTAAAGAATGTTTTTGGGAATTTTTAATTTTGAAAAAAAAAATTTGATCTTTATTTAAAACAAAAAGATCATGATGCTCTGACAGATGTTTTCTATTTCAGTATACACTGCGTATACGCAACCCTTCACCTACGTGAATTAAATTAAGGAATCGTACAATGGTATTTCCAATATTTGGAGGCATTAAATTCTGGCACATGTCCTATTTATTTGATTATTTTTTCAATATTTGGCATTCTACTTGTAAAGTTTTCAAAAAATAGTACGAATATTCTGCGAATCAAGTTTATACAATGTACACTGCGTATAAGTAACCTCTCATTTCTACATACTCGCTATGTATTAATGGGTTTGCTAGGAGAACAGAATTCTTTAATTTTCCTATAGATGTGAGTTGCGTTATTTTATAGCGCAGTATTTTATGTACTATGTACTTTTTAATTAACAGTTTTATTAATTTGGCATGCACTACGTATACGTAATCTACGCACTGTCATTGAACTGTCAAAAATATTCGAAAGAAAATTTTTATTATATAATACAACTTATGCAATTTTTAAAGAAACATTTAAGCTCTTTTCTGTTTGCATCATACATTTAAATTCTAAGCCAGCTCATTTCTTTTTATTTTTATTTTTTGCTTTGTTTAGTTTTCCCTGCAGGCACGAATTGCAAAGCGCTCTCACTCATCTCACACAGTTCATTGAGTAATAAGTGAAAGCAACAATAAAAGAAACGGTATAAAGTAAACGACACGTCGGCAATCACATTTCGCCTGTGGCAGCATATATATCACACAAAATAAAAAATGAATTGGATACGAATATAAGTTGAAAACGTGTTTGCACTCGTGCAACTCTTCACACAAGCAATAAAACAAGCACAGACACAATAACCACTTGGGTAGTAAGTTAGATAGCCTTATGCCTTATGGCATTCATACAAACAATTGATATATCACACACCGGCAGACATTACGGCCATGTATGTGGTTAAGCTGAATGCCAAGCCATTAACCTCGCAAGATACACACATTTTACACCAGGTATCTACATATAAACTTTAAAGGACCAACTAACATATGTGCATACATATATACATACTATAGCGTGTACATATTTATGTAGCTACAACATAACCACATACTAATTTTCCGTTGGCCTTACCTGCTGTCTGTCGTTGACTCTCAACTTGTGCAAGCAAGCAAGAAAACAAATCGTGCTCATACGATAAACAAGTGGATATGCAAATAAATGAAAACAACATCAAAACAACACCAACACAAACAAAAGCAAACAAATACAAAACTTTACACGAGAATTCTTAGCTCTTTACTTTTTACTGTGCTCTGCTTTAGTTTTGTTGAGTCATGCAGTTGACTGCGCAGCACAGTGACAATGCAAGGCAGCGCAGTCCATAAGAGGTTTGTTTAATGAGCACAACAAACATGCATGCATGATGTGATGGGGAAATGGGGTTAACGCGGAATAAAACGTTAACGGTTTACTAAAAAAAAGTAAAAGAAAAACTAGAAAAAAATAAGAACAAAAAAATTAAAAGTAAATAAAATTAAATAAAACAAATAAAATTAAATAAATATAAGTAAAATTAAATAAAAAAATAAAACAAAAAAAACAAATAAAATATTATATTATAAAATAAAATAAATTAAATATTAAATTAAATTTAGCAAATTAAATTAAATAAAAAAATGAGAAAATAACAGAAAAGCAATCAGCGTGTTGCGAGCTCTTAACCATATGCATAAACACTTTTTCTTACAACTACTCATTTAGGGTAACTTTCATTTCATTTCTTTGTTTTTTTTTTTTGTTTCCATACTATTTTCGGTATTTATTTTTGTCATGACAATGTGTGCGTTTCACGAAATTAGTCATATGTAATTATTTTTGTGCTGATCGCCATGAACTTGACACATGACTGTGTTATAAGAATCAGGTAAATGGCTTAGCAACGTGTTTGTTGTAGGTATTATGTATGAACACATATGTATGTATGTACGTGCATGCGTACCTATAGTTTGAGTGCATAACCGGGGGTGATAAAATATAATGCCGCCACGGTGGTCTATTGAAATTGGATACACTATTGTGAAATTTGTTAGAAAATGCCTATACAAATAATACTTATTTATACAGTTGTTGGACTGAGTTTTTTCTCTCAGTTTCTGTTATGCGACTTACCGTTAAGTTGAAAATGAAGGGTATTGCAACTTAATGAGAAGCCTTATCATGAAAATAGTAATTTTGGTTGTCCAGTATTTCGTGCCAAAGTGCAGCATCTGTTGGAGCATACTTTCATGTTATATAAAATTTCACTCCTAGGCTTTGAACATGAGCGTGGTACATAATGGTGCCAAAAATAGATACGCAGTTAAAAAAAAATTAAATTCATGCTTAATGGTTGACAAAAAAACAAAAAAAAAAGAATAGATCTACCAAAGTTTAACGAGCAAACAATTTTGAGGCTTTGATTAAAAAAAAAATTTGTTTAATACATCCATTTTTGAATATAAAATTTTATGATTTTCTGTTACTTAGACGTTTCTAAAATTCGAAATATTGAACCGGAGAAAGAGTTAAACTTGCTATAGCTAATTGCGAACTCACTTTGAAAGAATTTTGCGATCGACCTTGAAAATAAATATTTTCATATAATACTTCTCCAATTAGACAATCTATAAACCTCTGCAGTAAAACGTTATTTGAACATTAAAGCCTTACTCGCAATATTTTTTACTGCTGAGGCCACTTTATTTCACCATAGAGTAAATTCAAGTTCATAAATCATCGATTACATACATTTTCTTCCTAAAATGCTCTAAGTAATCTTGATAAATTTGTATATTTTAGCTTACAAGGCAGTGTTTTAACTTAGACCACGATCGCTTTTACCTTTTTTTCTGTAAGAATTTAGAAATCTAATAATAATGTTTCACATTTCTTACTGTCCGCAGATTACGCGCCGGATGGAGCAGCTCGAAGAGCAACGAACCACTTCGGGCCGACGAACAAGCCGCCATTATTTCCGTCATACGCCGCAATGAGGAGATCGAGACTGCCGAGCGGCAACGCGTTGGCCGACTTGTCGAGCGTGTGGAGAAGATTAAACAACGCGCCGTCGAACGTGGCCCAAATTGTTGTCGGCTGTGTGGTGACACATTTGGGCTGCTGCGTTCGACGCGCATCATTTGTGAGGACTGCAAGAAGTCGGTGTGCGCTAAGTGTAGCGTCGATATTAATATACGTTATCATACCAGTGATCGTACACGCGAAATATGGTTGTGTCGCATCTGTTCGGAGACGCGTGAAATGTGGAAGAAGTCGGGTGCATGGTTTTTCAAAGGGCTTCCCAATTATGACGCACCAAGCAGCACTAATTCGACACCCACACATCAGTTAGCAAGTGGCGGCGCCATGTCTGGTGTGTTACTGCCGCCGCGTGGCGCACAGAGCTGTAACAGCACGCCCACACGTAATGTGCGTGTTAAGAAGCTGACAATACATGTTGATGATAGTAGTAGTTCGGAAGAGGATACGAATGGTGGCGGCGATATTGTGGATGGCGCCGTCAGCGCCGTTAGTGCAGCAGCGCCGTTGACAACAGCACGCACACCAAATAGAAATTCTTTCAACGCTGATGTATCACCAACAGCGGTGACGCGTATGCAACGTGAGGATAGTTTTCGTCTGCGCACTTTCGGCTCCATACGCAGTTTCATTGATAGCGGTGAGCGCAAACTTTCCAATTCATTCTTTGCCAATCGTCAGTCATCCCGAACAGAAAATAGTCAGGCCGACTATGATACCATATCAACGGCGTCGACTGTCACTTCGGCGAACAATAGGCGTGAGAGCAACTGTAATTATACGCGTCGCAGCTCCGTCTCCTCATCTTGGTCGATCAGCGGCGACAGTTCATCGGGAAATTCGGCGAACACGAGTAATCATGTGCCCAATCACAATCAAGTGAATTTGCATTGTCGTGAATTGCTCGGCTGGCTCGAGGTGGCGGTTAGCTATCGTGAGAGCGCACATAGTCTAGACTGTATAATGGTACGGGCACGCGATCTGCCTGCTATGGATGCGGCCGGTTTAACTGATCCGTATTGTAAGGTGAACCTTGTGACGCCTGAGGGTATGTCCAAATATTCGCGTTGGTTGCGCACAAAAACGGTGCATAAGACGCGTAACCCGGAATTTAATGAAACTTTGCAATTTGTGGGCGTCGAACCCGAGGAACTAGGCGGCTCTTCGCTATATGTAGCGATATTTGATGACGACAAGTACGGTCATGACTACTTAGGAGGTGCTAAAATTGCGCTCTCGCCGGTGAGTTGACAACGAAGTTTAGAAATCGGTTTTAGAGCACTTAATCATTCTATTTTTTTCACATTTTTCTCACTTGCAGATGCATAATACCAATCCGTATCGCATATCTGTGCCGTTGGGTGGTGAGGATCGATTTAGCAATGAAGCGGAAATGTCACAGGAGTGGCCGCATGGCAAAATTTTGATTTCACTCTGCTATAATACAAAGCGACGGGCTTTAGTTGTGAATGTAAAGCAGTGCATCAATTTAATACCGATGGACAACAATGGCAGCTCGGATCCATTTGTTAAGCTGTAAGTGCGAACTGCGCCGTATAGTTCTTTTTATTATTTATTTTGATTTGTATTTTGGATTATTTTTTAATACATTTTAAATGTTGTCTGTAGTATTAAAGACGCTACACTTTTATTTCTTGAACGAATCGTTTTGTTTTGGGAACGAAATGGGGTTGGGAGCTATCAACGCTAACACAGAGTCAGAGGTAAAAGAAAAAGTGTTAAATGTGTAAATATTCGTAAATTACATTTTTTTTTATTTTTTACTAGCAATTATTTGCTGGTTTTTTCTACACAAATAATTTTCTTACATGAACGAAAACAATCGAACAGTTGATCTATGATAGAGTGGCTTTTTTTTTGTTTTTTAAGGGATTTTTTACAGGGTATTTATATAAAGTTGCTATATAATAAAGCAACACTTTCATTGAGAAAAGAAAACGATATTAGAGATCTCGTTTAATATTAATCATTTTATATTTATGTACATATGTAGCGTATATATACTGCAACTCAAAACAAAATTCCGTTTAATTTTAACGGTATTCACAAAATATGCTAATTGATTTGATAAACTTTTGGAAACTTTTCAAGCGTGCACATAAGCGCTTCAACATGCTTATAATACATACATTTGTACATAATAATATTATATTACATACATAAGTGTTATGCTCTTTGAAAATTGATGCCTGTATGTTTGCATACAATATATAAATAAATAAATTTCATATACATTTAATTTGCGCTTCGCTAATTGCAACTGAGCGCTTTATTAACATCAAATTTCTTTTCCTCATTTTTAGACAACTAAAACCTGATTCGCATAAGAATAAGAAATACAAAACCTGTGTCAAATGGCGCACACTAAATCCGATATATCGCGAAGAATTCTATTTCGAATCGAGTCCACATGATCTGAATAAACAAACATTAATTATAACCGTTTGGGATAAAGACATTGGCAAGAGTAATGACTTTCTGGGCAGTTTGGTAATCGGCTACAATAGTAAAGGCGAACGTTTACAGCAGTGGCTGGACTGTATTAAATTACCGGATCATTTTCACGAGAAATGGCATTGTTTAGCAGGAGAACATCCAACGCATTAATCAAACGAATGACGGGGTGCATGATATTGATAAATAATGATACTAATAATAATAATAATAATAATAATAATAATAATAATAATAATAACAATGAAAAAATAATAATAATGAGAAAAAAATAATAAAGAATATAATAATAATAAATACAAATAATAACAATAAATAAAAAATAATAATAATAATAATAAAAAAATAATAATAATAATAATAAAAAAATTATAATAATAATAAAAAAAAAATTAAAATTATAAAAAAATAATAATAATAAAGAAGTATAAAAATATTAATAAAATACACTAAAATAAAGACTTGACACAAGCATTATACATATTACGATTGTAAAAAAATGGCTCGGCGTGCAGTGCATTTATATTTGAATATGCATATGTAGTAACATATGCATTATATGAAAAATACATGTATGTAATCCACCCACAGAAACTGTTGCCAAAATTTTGAAACTAATAACTATACTAATTTATCTTGTTGTACAAACTGACACACAAACTACTTACATAAGTTATACACTATACATATGCATTTAACATATAATGTGCTGTAAATACTTGCACACATACATACTTTCATATGAAGGTACTTGGACATACCTTTGTTTGTCACCTTTATCAACCGGAACGTCATCGTCAACCCTCCTCGTTCAGCATTTATTACCCCAATTTTGCTGCATTATATTTTATAGTACATACTATAAATTGTTTTTAAGTGTCCTTAAATGAGTTAAATAAGCATCAATCAAACAAGCACACACACATATACGAAATATATTTTTAGCTAATATTAAGCATATAAAAATAAAACACATTCCTTAACTGCTATGTGAGCGAACGCGTATGCATTAATACACACAATTACTTTGTTTACTATACAAAAAAAAAACAAACCGTTGGTGGAATAAAATATGCGAACTTGGTACGATATAACGTATATCGAATAACTTTTATTTTCATTTTTAGCAACCATTAGCAGAGTTTTTGCTTTTAAATGTGCAGTGTGGCTTTAAATGTCAATTTTCTATACAGCAGCTTCGTTTAATGAGCACACATGAATACTACAGTTATTTATGAATAATGACATGCTTGTAAGGACTTCTTAACAACCTTCAAATATTTCAATAATATTGATTTAAAAATACAAATTTAAACAAACTCAAATTCACTGTGACATCCAGCCAAATGTTAATATTTAACATACAAATATTTGAGCTTCGCATATTTATTTAGGTTTAACTAAGATTTGTAGTAGCGACAGACTGTGCTGAGTGAAATCAGACTGCATACACACGCATAAGCAAATTTATTTACGCTGCGACGGTGTTTGTGCTTTTTACTTGTATATTCTACATTTTGTTTACTTACAAAAATACCGATATAAACATTGTTCTTGCACAATAAATAAATGAATAGGCTAACCATTGTTAGCAGATACAATAACTAGGCGCAGTTTATGGCGCCTGGTTGGAATATTTAATAGAACCACAACCTTAACCTTGCTCATTTGGGAACTTAATTAAATATGCCGGGTGGTGTCTAACATCTTTATTGGACTTGCATATTTAAATAATGTGTTTGGTGGAAAAATGTTCAGAATAAATTGAATTGAAAGTGAACATGAAACATGGAAAAATAATGTGAATATTTCTATGTCATTATTGCGGCGCCGTGTTTTATTAATTTTTAAGTTATAGTAAAAGACTGGAATCATGCCATAACCAGTAATGCAATTCGTAGAATTGATGAACTGGGAGTATAAAAAAAAAATTAACAAAACTGCACAAATTATTTTTAATTGATTTTTTTTCCGTCGTAATGTGTGTAATTAAACGTGCATATATTTATATAAGCATACATTTACATACCGGATTCTCTAGTATTACAGTTGTTTATTGTTTTAATTTATTATAACCACTACATAAACAAAATAAAACAAGTTTTTGCGGTTAGTGTGGGGTGCTTGCAAGCTAATTTTATTGTAATTAATATCTTTAATTTGTTAGGTGCATAATATAACAAATTAGCAAATATCTATGAATATATATTGACTATTGGAGCATTAAAAAGTGACTATGGAATTTATGTTTTTAACACGGATTTATATTTACTTTAAACACTTTTTAATTATTTTTAATAAACTTTTAAAATGGCTTTAAACCTTATGGCTTATGAAGACAAAAGCTATTCACTGGTTTTAACTGCATTTGTAAGAAGACATTTGTTGTAAATTGTTTTGAGTTGCAAACGCCAGTTGTTTTTATTTCTTGCTGCATTAAAAATTCCCTAATTTAAATTACAAAGGCGCGAGTTTCGAGTTTGAGAATATCTGTTTGAGAATAACATTGAGAATCGTGTAATACAAAGAGACGCGCAAAAAACCGCAATTATTATTCGACGTATATATTAACATCACAAACGTTAAACGTGTAATTTCCACAGGTTAATGACTTACATACCAATATACGTTTGTATTGATCGGCCAATTTGTTCTTTAGTACATGTGATGGATATGTGTATAACAATACTATTGTTTTTTTTTACATTTAAAGCAGGTATTGCTTATAATACTTTACGACATATAATTTGAGAAATTTCAATAATTCTTAATAAAAAAAAAAAGTGTTATGATTAAAAACAAAGCATTGTAAAATATGCTGAGATTCTTTAGATTCGACGCATTATGCAAAAGTAAGAAAATATTTGTTACAAAAAGAGGTATGCAAATTCCATAATATTTGTTTCAATTTGTTTTTGTTTCAATTTACTAAGCTTGTAGCCGTTGTAGCCGTTTAGGCATATTGATTTTGCTACTATTTTTATCTTCTTACTTTACTGTCTTTTTATTTTGTCTGCTTTTTCGTGCCTTTTAAGGCTTCACGTACTTAATGCAGTCCAAAAAAAGCAACAAATAATGGCAACAATACTGCTGTCATATAATTGCAGGGTGCGTAGTTGAGCCATGCCACGGCACCGCTTGTTTTTACTGAAGCATTGTCCGGCAACAAGGGTGATTGTGTTGGATTTGCTTGCAATTGTTGTGAAGCTGCGGTGACAGGGGTTATGGGCGCCAATGGTGCACCGCCCTCCCCAGCTGGTGGCATAACCGGCGCAGTTCCATTCATTTCAGCACCAGCTACAGGTGCTGGTGGTGGTGGCGGCGGTGCTGGGTAGCAGGCAATTTTCTCAACTTCAACCATTTTGGTGTTATCGGTTGAATCGGTCTCATTGATGCGCACTGGTACACAAATTATGCCGCCTGGTGGTGGTTGTTCGGGGGCTGGTTGTGGAGCGGCAGCAGCACCTGGCGCTGTTGTTGGTTGTGCAGGCGCTTCAGTTGTGGCTTGTGTTGCACTATTATCACCTATGGGCGCAAGCGGTACGTTGGGTACTGCAGGATCAGCTGGTGCTGGGGCAGGCATGGGTTGTGTGGCGTTTTCGCCAGCGACACCTGTTGTGATAACGGTAGCACCGCCAGCATTTGTCGTAGTCACTGAACCTGGTGGACCATTATTAATAATGATGATTTTGTCATCATTGTTTCCCGATTGTCCAGCAGGTGCAGCTGGTGCAGATTCGACATGCGTATGAGTTGGCGTAAGCACGTGACCAAGAATAGCTCCTCCAATTGCGCCAGCAGCCAAACCAGAACCTAATATTTAACTATTTAAAATTGGATCTATTTTTTTTTTAATACTAAGAAACCTACCAAATCCTAATCCTGACGAAGTTTGTTGCGGTGGTGATGAATAAAGTACTGCGCCTGGAGGAAGTGCGGCACCAGGAGCTACGTAAGTAGCTCCAGCTGGTACGCCAGCCGAGGGATAATGACTGCCTCCTGCTGGATAGTAACCGCCATTTGCTGGCATATGTCCAGGCGATGAATATATGTTCGCTCCTGCAGGCACCGAGCCAGGTGTATGGTATGTTGCGCCAGCAGGAAGGGAGCCGGGTGAGTGGTATGTAGCGCCAGCAGGCAGCGAACCAGGTGTATGGTACGTTGCACCAGGTGGAAGTGAGCCAGGTGAATGGTATGTTCCGCCTACAGGAAGCGAACCAGGAGAATTGTATGTACCACCAGGGTAAGAACTCTGCATACCAGGATAAGAACTCTGCACACCATGTGTATTAGTGGCTGTTATTGGGGTGTGTACATTGGTTGCAGGTGCCGGCGGTCCTTGCGATTTCGGAACATTCCATCCTATTGGTTGAGTATTTGTTGCGCCGCTTCCTGCAGACGATGCTGGGCGATTTGGTGCTGAATTATATCCTGAATAGCTCAATTTGGCAAGATCCGAGTGTGAATTATCTCCACTGCTTCCACTTTGTGTCGGATAACTCGGTTTGGTCACATGTCCTCCACTACTAGGTGTGCGTCCATTACCAGATTTCCGATTACTGCTTAAAACGCGCTTCCCTTCACTGCACCCTAAATTTTGGGTAAGCAATAAAATTGCAAATATAGCGACCGATGCGCAATTCACTTTCACCTCCCTTGCCATTTTTGCACTGCCGTGGTTTTCCCCTCAAAACAGGTTGACTTTGGGTAAGTTAAGTTGCTTGCGTGTCTTTCGCTTTGTACCGTCACTCACTTCACTACTAAACAAATAAATTATACTTGCTAATGACAAAATACACGGTTATTCCCGGAACGCACTTACTAGCGTACAACTAAAAGGTCTCTGTTAAATGTTGAGTCGTTTCGTTTCGTTTGAACTGAATCACTGAATCACTGAATCACTTAATTCGACGAACAACAACAGCTGCGAGGCTCCAACGTCGGTTTTTGTAAAATTGAGGTAACGTGACTCAATGTTGCATTTCAGGGTCAAAGCTCCCACTGAGACGCTGAAATGCCTCAACTAAGCCAGCGAACGCACCGAAAACTGACAGCTGTCATTATAAACACTGAACACACTGCTTCGGTTGCACATCTGCCAGTTGATTTCCTTGTTGGAGGCATCGAAGATTTTGCTAATTCTGGTTACCAACGTGTGTCAGAAATAATTGAATTTACCAAGCGGTTATTTGTTAAAATTAAATACAATTATTTGAAAACTTTTATTAACTATGGCTTCGATCAGTTTATTAAACCCGAAGGCTGAATTTGCACGTGCTGCTCAGGCTTTGGCCATTAATATCTCAGCTGCAAAAGGCTTGCAAGAAGTAATGCGTACTAACTTGGGGCCGAAGGGAACAATGAAAATGTAAGTCTAAAAATGAAAGTCGAAATTTATTTTTCATCACTTAATACAACTATTCTGATTTTGTGTCACTTTTTTGTTAAAAAATGCAATTTTGTGTTTATATGGTCTCAGAAAAGCCGCCGCCTCAGCACGAACATTTGAGGTTATGTATTCAAACGATTCGTCATCAGACGTTGACTATTCTTTTGTATGAGATATTAAATGAAAATGAGCGCATATAAGCAAATTAAAGAATTCTAGAATTTGTTATGAAGCTTGCGCTTTTCAAATTGGTTTTAATTTTTTAAAATTTGCATTTTCTAAAACTTTTGAAAACAAACATTTAATTAAAACTTCAGGAGATTCTCTGAAATTATAGCATAATTTGTTTTATGTTGCTCTTATTCTTTATTATAGTTATTCTTTAATTTCTTTATATTTCGTATCTAAATAAAAAACATATAGCCTACAAATTTGTTATAAAGCTTGCGCTAGAGAAATTATGTGTTATCCTTTCACCATCTGCATTGTTAACCACACTACTTGCTTTATCTTTTATAGAATTTTTTAAACATTATTATTTTTTTAATGCTGATATATTTGTGAAATGCAGGAATGGTGTTTACGTTATTCTATGAAAAAGTCTAAAATTAATAAAAGCGCATTTAGCCTGCAGATTTGAATAATTTCTTCAAATTTGTTATAAAGCATGCGCAAGAAAAACGTTTTATAATTTTTAAAACGCGGTAGTGCTCACAAATAGACTGCACCGCACAAAAATTATGGGACAAAATAATTCTTCACATGTAATAACAGTCATATATTTTATTGTTTGGTTACTAAAGTGAGAAATTTTGATTTTCTAGGTTGGTATCTGGTGCCGGCGACATTAAAATTACCAAGGACGGCAATGTTTTACTGCACGAAATGCAAATTCAACATCCGACAGCCTCAATGATTGCGCGTGCCAGTACAGCTCAGGATGATTCCACTGGTGACGGCACCACATCAACTGTCTTGCTTATTGGCGAGCTTTTGAAGCAAGCAGATATTTTTCTTACCGAAGGTCTTCATCCACGTATTGTAACAGAAGGCTTTGAAAAAGCGTGTATTAAAGCTATGGAAGTACTGAACTCGGTTAAGATTCCCATTGAAATCAACAAGAAAAATTTAATCGGTATTGCCAACACCAGCTTGCGCACCAAAGTTCATCCAGCGCTTGCTGATGTGTTAACTGAAGTATGTGTAGATGCTGTATTGGCTATATGTAAGAATGAAAAGCAAGTTGATTTGCATATGGTTGAGCTGATGGAAATGCAGCATAAGACCGCCACCGACACCAGTCTTATTCGTGGTATTGTCATGGATCACGGCACACGTCATCCCGATATGCCAAAACGTTTGGAAAATGCTTACATTCTCACTTGCAACGTTTCTTTGGAATATGAAAAGTCAGAAGTCAACTCAGGTTTCTTTTATAAAACTGCCGAAGAGCGTGAGAAGTTTGTTCGTGCTGAACGTGAGTTTATCGATCAGCGTGTACAGAAAATCATTGCATTAAAACGTAAACTTTGCGACGGCACTGAGAAAACCTTTGTTGTTATCAATCAGAAAGGTATTGATCCCATGTCGTTGGACGCTTTGGCTAAAGAAGGTATTATGGCACTACGTCGGGCTAAGCGCAGAAATATGGAACGTTTGGGTTTGGCGTGCGGTGGTAGTGCTATGAATTCCTTTGATGATTTGGAAGAATCACATTTAGGTTACGCTGGCGTAGTTTACGAACACGTACTTGGTGAAAACAAATATACTTTTGTTGAGGAGTGCAAAAACCCGCAATCGGTTACCATTTTGATAAAGGGTCCCAATAAGCATACTATTGTACAGATTAAAGATGCTATTCGTGATGGTTTGCGGGCCATTAACAATGCGCTTGTGGACAGGTGTGTTATACCAGGAGCTGGAGCTTTCGAAGTGCGCGCATACAATGAACTCAATAAATACAAGGATACCGTTAAGGGAAAAGTTCGTTTAGGAATACAAGCATTCGCCGAAGCATTATTGGTCATTCCAAAGAATCTAGCTATTAATAGCGGTTACGATGCGCAAGACACTATTGTTAAATTGACAGAGGAAGATCGTCTAAATCCAGAACCAATTGGCTTGGATTTATCAACAGGCGAACCAATGAAGCCTGTGGATATGCATGTGTATGACAACTACTTAGTGAAGAAACAAATATTGAATTCCTGCTCAGTGATCGCTAACAATCTACTGTTAGTGGATGAAATAATGCGTGCTGGCATGACTAGTTTGAAGGGTTAGTCAAATTTGGCTACAAATTACAAACCAATGTCTCAATGAACAATACCCGCATTCGCTTCTACCATAATTTTACATTTATTGTATTATTTGTCTATACTTAACAATTGCAAAAAGCTGACAGATTATCATTCATATACTCGGCCGGTTTTATGTTAACGAACTAAATGATTCGTTAACTCATTAACTATTAAAACCACTAAATCCTTTTGTATTAAACGAATAAAATGCATTTTTGAACCCTTACAAATTTTGTGTATTTATGTATGGGTGCTATTAGATCGAGGAAAATTAGTTAACTGGTTAGGTTTTACTAATTTTTGAATAGACTGTGTTTCGTAAGCCTACCCTAACAGTTGGCGGAAGGTTGAACAATAGCTAAACACAGCGCGCGTCAGCTGTTGATATTGACAGTTGTGAAACAACAACAGTTGCATTTCATAAACAATTAAAATGGATAATTATCCGCAAAAACTAATCGATCAGTATTTAAAGGTCTCAAATAAACTAAAAAAATTTGATAGAATTGTTTTCAAGTAAGTTTTGCGTAATTAATTTATCACGAATGTTTCAAAATCAGTAAATATGTTTTGATATAGGCGCTTCGCACCTAATGTCACCGAGGTGTTGGAAGAATTTGCGCGATTGGCGACACGCTTTGAGGAAGCTGGCATTTTTCAATATGCTGCTATGTGTCACTTAGGCGTGGCTAAGTGCGAGCTTTCCTCAGGCAATGTGGTTAATGAATGTCAAGCTTACTTAAAAGCTGCACGAGCATTCATGCGCGCAAACAATACAAATGCCACGCTGCAACTGCGTTCAAGCGGCGGCGAATCCAAAGAGGGCGCATTACGTTGCTATTGCCAAGCTTTGGAACGTTGTCCTGATGACACTGTCTTGAAAGCAGCTATAATACGCGAAATGTCACCGCTGCAACCACACTATGACGGTTGCAGTAGCTTCGCTTCACCTGCCCATCGTATCTTTGAATTGGAGTTGGCTGCGCACGCATCTCTCGAACAAAGAGATTATCTCAACGCCTTACAACAACTTGATGATATAGTCGACAATATATGTGAACGTAAACAACATGAATTGTATACGGATCTACTGCGGCGGGTGGAAATATTACGACTATTATTACTCATTGCATTGAATCTACCACCAGCGCGACAGTCTCCTTCTCATATTAAATTAATAGAATATTATGAGCGTTTGGGCGATCTCGATGATGAAAACGCAACAAATACTGGCTCACCATTGGCGACTGCTAGTGGTTGTCACTATTGCACTGGTACTTATGTACCGCTACAAATGAAATGGGAGTTAGCAGAGATAGTGCTGGCCTGGAAGGAATGCCGTATGACAGATTTTAAAATTATGTTGGAGCAATTTTTGGTTAAATTTAATGCACTAAATGAGGCACACAAGCATGTAGTGCGGTCCATATGCGAGAGAATAGAGCAGAAATATTAAATGGTTAAGAATATAATGTTATTGTAATAATTTAAAACATTCCCCAAATATTTGCACGACTATTTTGTTAAGGGTACATCATATGTGGTTAAATAAGTGGTCATGGAAGTGTATATTAATAAACTTATATTTGTTTATGATAAACAAATTGCATGTGCACTTAATTAAATAATAAAGATATTTGAAATTTTCTTATTCAATAACTATTCCTATTTATGGCCAATTGTCGGCATAGCAACAACATGGTTGACATTTTAACAGTGAACGCAGCAGCAACGCAATATGGACATTTTGTCAGCTTGTTGTCTGAACACATTTTTAAAATTTAAATAAAACTCGTTTATTCTTTTTGTTTTCAAGAATGTAAATTCTATTTCAATCGGTGTAGTAATGTATTATTGAAGCTTTTGGCGTACTTCATTTGCTGATCAAATACATTTTTAATAACTTGTTTTTTTTTTCGAATATAAAAAATCCACCTAATATATAACCTATAGGTGTGTGTTCACATTAAAGTATATTTCAGTTTCTAGACTTAAACTGGTCCGCTGTTTTCATTACAAAAAAAAAAGAATTTAATTAAACGTTAATTCAACAAATCTGTAAAATTTTTAATTATCTGGAAAAGTAAAGCACAAGTTCGTAGTTGCATTTATATTTTACGCTTTTAAAACTGTAGTATTTTATATTGAGATTTTAAGTATTACGTAAGAACCGTTGGTTTAGAGTACATTCACAATATTATTTGTAGCATAGCATATGTAGCATAGTAGATATTTAGTGGATAATAAATTACTTAAACAATCAATCACAAATGTCGTATTGTTACGCGGAAATTTATTAAGTTATGCTATTACTCAGTTAAAAATATTTATACGATTTGCCGCATTTTTTCTATTGTAATCAATTTTGTTGTACACATATACGGTGTTCTTTCGCCTTTTAGCTACATCATTTAATATATAATTATTTTTTGTAATTTTTTTTTTTAAATAAACAGAAATTCGCTTGGCCTACTTTTTAAAATTGTTGTAAGATTATATTTGCTTTTGTATGTATACGTATACTTTCATGCTTTATTTCTTCTTTCGCTCGTTTTCATTGGTAATTTTATTTTTCAAATGATCCTTGTAGTCCAAAATGTTACCATTCCATTTCGTGACGGTTTCCTTCTCGCACACCCAAATTTCTTCGGCAACCTAAGCATAGTGTATAGCAATTAATTAGAGATTTTCTTCAGCAGTTTATTAATACGCAATTATGTTATTATACACACCTGATTGATCAGTCGGAAATCGTGACTAACCAAAACCATGCCGCCATCGAAATCGTTGATGGCATCGGCCAGCGCATCGATAGTTTCCATATCCAAGTGATTGGTAGGTTCATCAAGCAGTAGCAGATGTGGCACCTGCCAGGCTAACCATGCAAATACAACACGGCAACGTTGACCATCGGACAACTGTCGGATCGGACACACTTGCTGACGACCTGTCAAGCCGTAGCGCCCGATGATCTTACGCATCTCCTCCTTTTCCTTCACATCGGGGAATTCACGCATCATATAATCCAGCGGACTAACGTCCAAATCAAGTAATTCATGCAAATGCTGATGATAGCGGGCAATACGTAAATGTGAATTTTTGCGTATCATGCCAGAGGTGGGCACCAAATCACCATACAAGAGTTTGAGCAGTGTTGATTTGCCCGCACCATTGGGTCCTACCAAAGCCAATCGTGTGTCCAGATCTATACCGAATTCCAAATTTTTGTAGATCCAAGGCGTGTTTTCGTTGTAACGGAAACTGACATTCTGCACCATAATCACTGGTGGTGGCACAGTGCCGCAAGAGGGGAAATAGAAATTCAGCACTTTGTCATCGGTCACCTTTTCAGTTAAGCCCTGCGCCACCATCTTGGCCAGCGTCTTCTCCTTAGATTGTGCCTGTCGCGCCAACTTAGCGGAACCGTGACCGAAACGCGCTATATAGTTTTTCATGTGTGCGATTTGATCCTGTTCCCAGTTGTACTGTTTCATCTGGTTCTCCAGCAATTCCATGCGTGTACGCACGAATGCCTCATAATTACCCGTGTAGTATTTTAGGCGCTTCTTGGTCATGTGTATGATGTTGGTGCAGACACCATTGAGAAAATCTTGTGAATGAGAAATGAGCACAAGAATACGCTTATACTCTTTCAATTCCTCCTCGAGCCACACACAAGCATCCAAATCTAAGTGATTGGTCGGTTCGTCCAGGAGCAACAGATGCGGTTTGACGAATAGCGCACGAGCCAGCGCGATACGCATACGCCAACCACCTTTAGTGTATTAAGAGTATTAAGAGTGTATTATTAAAGCCAAAATGTTTCGAAGTACTATTTATAGTGTTTGCACTTACCAGAGAAATCCTTGGCCTGTTTCTGTTGCATGTCCTTGTCGAAACCGAGACCATGCAGAATGCGTGCCGCTTTCGCTTCAGCCTGATCGGCCGACATATCGTCTAACCGTTCATAGATATCAATCAATTGTTCCTGAGCATCATCCTCGTCGCTCATGGCGAGCTCTTCGGCTAATTTTTCCAACTTGATACGTTCCTCATCTACTTCCATAACACACTGCAGTGCTGTTTTGGTGGACGCTGGTATTTCGCGCGTCAAATGGAAAATATCAATGTGGTCAGGTATTGGTACCTCACGGTTCCCCAATACTGCCAACAATGACGACTTGCCGCAGCCATTTAAGCCAATGACACCATAACGACGTCCACAATTCAACTCCAGCATTGTGTCCTGCAAGAGTTCGGAACCAAAGAAAGTGATGGAAAAGGTGGCGATTTTCACATCACGCGAACGTGGATGTACGGCCAGTGAGCCTGTACAAGAGCGTGCTTCGGCACTGATACGTGCCTCCTCCTCCAGCTTGGCACACAGTTTCTCCTCCTCGGTCAATTCACGCTCCGGTGTGCCATTGGTGCCGTTTTGTGTTGGTTTCTTGGACGATGATATTTGCTGGATTTTCTTATTGCGAGCGTCCTTCTTACGCTGCGCATCGCGTTTCTTAGAATCAGAAGGCATTTTTGCTTAAACTTTCGTAAAACTTTTGACGTTTAAATATTTATGTAGACACAAATATTTTACTTTTGGATAATAGTAAAAGAAAAGTTGATTTTTGTTAATAAATTTGGACAATAATTTTGACAAATTTAGCGAACGCTCACTAAACTTGAAATTTTGCAGCTATCAGCTTTCAGGAAATAAAAAAAAAAAACTTAATGGAATATATATTTTTATACCATCAATTACAAATACCGACGTAAAATTAAACTAAATACGCGATAATTAAGCTTCTACGTTTACTATTTGCTAGCAAAACCAGACTTTTTCAAAACTTTTCCGGCAACGTCAGCCAATCACTAAACGAAGTATGTAACAATATCCGAACGTTTGCCGCAGACAAAGATTAAAGGCTTAAACCTTCTTAAAAGCGACACATTTGGTGTCGTTGTTAAACCTTCATTACTATAATCGCTCAGCAATGTTCCACCACTTTCTTAAAAGTTGATAAACAAAGCGGTAGATTTAAACAGTTGGTTGACGCACCAATATCCACACAAAAGTCTTTGATATTCTGTAGCTGCCAAACCGACAACCATATCACCAAGCAACAACATGATTATCTATAACGCACATGTGCGCAAACAATTTGTGCCATGAACAAAAGCGGCGTTAAATTGAAAAGTAAAACGTAGCAGGCAAGAAAGCAGAAACAAAGACGAACTCTCAGCAGATACATACGACGGATAAATACATTCGGTTGATTTATAATGGAAAAATACAGCAATTGTAATGTGTAAGTAACATCTTTACAAAATACATACACGTTGAATGAAGTTTTTTAGAGCTTTGCTTTATATGCTTTATATGCTTTCTACGTCTTTCTTCATTTTTCTACAATTCCTTTTAGCGCAAAGAAAAAAAAAAAAAGCGAAGAAATTGTGCATGCCGTCCGTGAAAATTCAATAATGTCGACGTCGCACTTTGAAAAGTTAGGAAAACACGCTGGTGGTGTGCGGGGAGCAGCGCCAGCGCATAGCAATAGTCCACTCATTTTTTCTTTTCAACTTATTTCATAATTATTCGCACGGATTCCAAAGCTGACAGCGTACCGCTGAAAAACGTGTTCACTTGAATACCTACCAAAACTATTTTTTGTGAACTCCTTGGTGGTTTACTATTGTTAAAAAGGTGCCAATGTCGCCTAGATATTTTTGATTTATACTTCAATTCCGTTTATGGTTTAAATTTTCACGTACTGAAAAAAATGCCCCCGATAACACAGAAATCACGACCGAGCAGAATTGGCGACCGAGAACGAAAAAAATTTTAATCTGAAGACAATGTGAAGCATATGTACGCAGCTGGGGCTGTATGGCCATTTTCGGTGGTGCCATTTATGGGGTATATTCAGTGTTGTATGCTTTTCAGAGTTGTATTTAACCGAGTCAGTGTATAAACCGTTTTCAACGCATGGAATGTAATAGCAATGAATTCATCACTATATATTTATTATTATACATGTATTTAATAACCCATTAAAATAATTTACAATCTAACCAATTATATGAATTTTATTAAAAGACAAGGCTATAGGAATTTGAAGGTGACCATCAATAGAAATAGATAAGTAAATACAAACTTTCCGCTGAATTTGTAAGTTTTATAACGTATTGGTGTTATTGTTGTATCTTAAGAATTACGTGGCTATTTTAGTGCCATTAAATTTAATTAAAAATGGTTTCATTGTATTGAACAACAGCAATTTGTAGGTTCTTCAAAAAAAGTTACTGCTACATCTGGCTCAAAAATGTCTTATTAAAGAATATTGCTTATATTTTGGCATTTCCTGTTTTATTTTACAAACACAAACAAATAAATATACTTAATACTGTTTATTTTGGCGATTTACAATATTTAACCAGAACAAAGAAGGCTTTTGGTTCAACGACCTTGCAATTCCAAAAGGAGAAATAACAGCCAACTTGAAGCGCTACTGGCAACATTACAATGAAAAACGCAAGGAAAAACAACAACAACAGAACCTGTTTATGACCATGGATGCCGCGTAAATAAGCTGAAAAGGAAAGCAAGCAGCGGCAAGTTGCCGTAAATGGAAGTTTCCGGCATAGACTGGTGTCATCACAAGTAGCAGTCGGCGTAAATAAATTGCGCCAGTGAAACAAAGCCTGCTGATGATAATGAAGCAATTAAACAAAGCTAAGCAGTCAAGCTTGTTTGGCCACTGTTGCTGTCAACGGATGTTACTCCACTTCCATATACCATTTTACCATTTTCTGGTTATTCTGTTCTTGTGCAGCGCTTGTGGGGGCGGCGGTTTTGCTCGGACAGCTCGTTTAACTCCAAATTACGGTTCGTTCTTACGCAGGCATCAACGCGTTCGGCTGAATCATAAATTTTTCAGTGAAAATTTTCATTTGCAAATTGTTTGACAAAATCAACAAATTCCAATTGGATTTTACCAAAATTCTTGTGTATGGCGCACAGTGTGCAATAGCAAGTAAACGAAATTGAGAAAAGTCTTAACGAAAAAGTGTGAAAAATAGTACAGAGTTTTATACAAGTCTGTGGCACGGCTGTAAAAAGTAGGAAAAGGCAGGCAGGAAATAAAGTGTGAAGTGTAAAGAGCAGATAGTAGTTGTGGGTGGTAAAAGTGCAGTGTGGCAAGCGGGGCGCAAATGCTACACAGTGAAGTGGAAGTGCGTAAACGATAAAGGCTACGACGGCGAAGACAACGTCGACCAGCCGACAGTGGCGTTTGAATTGAATTGGAGCTGAGTGGGTGTTCGAAAACGAGGAAGCAGTGCAATACATAGTAAGCAACACAAAGTTGAACGGGGGCACATTGGAGTCGGAAGGAGTATATTGTGCACGATTAGAGCAGCAATTGCAGAGAGAGTGAGTGTGTGTGTGTGTGTGTGGGGGAGGGCAAATTACGAGCAAATCGACGAAGAATGACAATTTAATAAAGCGGAAGAAGGAGAAAAAGAATGCATTTATGAATATACGGCGAATACGAGTGTTAAAAGGCAAAAGGAAAAGTATATTGAGAATTGGAGTAGAAGAAATAAAAAAAAAAGCATAAGCGGACACATACAAATAGACGATGAACTACACCCAAAAAAGTGCTGCCAACAGCAACGGTAACAGCGACGCATAAATGTGAAAAAAGAACATTAAAGTGCAGACGAAAAACAGAAAAATTACAAAATCAAATGCGCTCTTGCACTTTTTAAGCACTAAACTGTATGCTGGTGTGCAAACGTGTGCAAACGTGTGCTTTTCTACAGCCAAAGGCATATTATGTGTACATGTATGCCCTTGTGTGGGCATAGGTGTAGGAAATTCGTAATTCGACAAACGAAACGGAACTGAAACTCACATATGCTTGCACGCGCACACGCACACATACACAGCGTATAGGTGTCTAATGTATATAGCGGTCAAGCGATAAGTGGAAGTGCAAGTTATACCTGTGCCACCCACACAAATGCGGCGCCCTGTCCCAAACTTCTGCCGGATACGCGTAAGCCAGCTTTCAACTTCATATTTATATATGTTTGAAGTGTATTAATTTGTGCGCGTTGCAGCATTTGCATGGCCGAAACTGTGTATAACTGAATTGTGGTACTCTATGCAGATTCGTGTTATCTTTTTGAAATGTAAATTTACATACATACATACGTGGGCGATATTTTGTTTAAGAAAGATATAGAGATTCGAGTAAAGTACGTGCCATACAATTTGTACAAACCCCACCAGCGACCCACTCGACAGTTTTACTGCCGTAACAACAACACTCGCACACTACTTATCGGTGGTTTTTGGTATTTTGTTTTGTTGGAATATGGATTGCAGTCTTGCAGAACAAAATTCCGTGAATTCTTTGGACGAAACTGTAAGTATATGCATACTATGCATAAGAATGTATATTATTAAAAGATGTTGATTGTTGTATACATACAAATTGACATAAATATGTATATATATATGTAAATAAGTACAACACTTTCTACGTTGTTTTATATAGTTCTATATGTAAACCCAGTGAGAAAAAATTTTGAAAATTATTAACTTTATTAATAATTAATTAAATTTGGTATATTAATTTTTATGCTGTGAGAATTATGATAATTTACTTAAAAGTTTTTTTATTGTAAAAAGTTTGCAAATATTTTTTATTAAATTAATTGTTTTATACATATAGGCACAGAGTATAAAGTACTTATCTACAACTTTCCAATTAGGCATGTTATTACAACTGTGATTCATAATAAAGGCACATAATTTTTAAACAAAATAGCTAGTTTTATTTAAAATACGTTTAATATTATATAAATACGTATGTCATACCTTTTTTTAAATATATTTTTAACAGTATTTGATGCAATTTTTGTTTTTGGAGGCAAGGTAAATATTGTGGGGTCTTTAATATATGGGAAAACCAGAAAGAACTTGTTAAAGAAGTGAAATGTTTATTAACTTTATATTAACTGAAAAGTGGAGTTCCTTGCAGTCAGCTCTTCTGCAAATAAACACATTTCTGCATTCTTCTTGTGTTTTAAATAGCGATAAGAATAAACAAATAAATTTAAATTTGCTTAATAATTTATTTTAAGAAGCATAATAAGTGCATGAGTCAAAAAGTATCCAAACATAATCTCAAAAGGTGTTACGCATGCTCAAAAATATATGTGAAATTAAAGGACGTTGTACAATTTTGTAAATATTTGCAAAAACTCCTACGATTTATAATTTATATTTGTTGATTTCTTCACACAGTGAGGGGCTTAAGTGCGTGTATAATATATGTATATGGTTTTACCAGGCAAGGTAAATAAATATGGCTAAAATAACAAATGTTTAAATTTTTTGAAAAAATTCTCAATTTTTAATTCAATTTATTTTGCGTAACCGTAAACAATCTTTTCATTTTATAACGAGCACAAATTGCCTGCCAAATTAAATTTATTTTTGATGATGAGTGAAATTGTTTGTTTTAAGGAAAGTATCTGTTATCTAATGTTCAGCTGATGGTCAGATCCATCAGATTTAGATTTTCAGCACAGCTGACTGTTAGATTCATCATATTCAGATTTTCTAAAATTCTGATGAGCATTGCAAAATATTTTTAGATAAATTTTTTTATATAGAATAATCACTTTATCCAAACCTCAGCTGATGGTCAAAATTAGCTAGCGTTTTGTCGGCTTTAGTTAAAAACAGAACTGCTTCGGCTATATTATGGATTATGAGAACAACGGGAAAATTTTGAGATACATTTTCTCATCTAATGCTCAGCTGATGCTCAGATTTAGATAGATTTCTATATAATTTTTAACATCAAGATGATCTTTTTATCGAATGCTCATCTTATGGTCAGATATATATGGGGTTTCGCCGGTTTTAGTTAAATAGTAAACTATTTCGGCTAAAATGTAGATTCGATCTTTGATCGATAGATTCGATAAGGGCATCGGGAACAATTTGAGACACAGTTTGTCTTTTGAAGACAATTGTTCTTATCTATTGCTCAGCTGAGGATCAGATTTATGACGGGTTTCGTCGGTTTTAGTTAGTTCTTGTGTATTGCTCAGCTGATGTTCAGATATATGATGAGTTTTGTTGGTTTAAGTTAAATACTGAACTGCTTTGGCTATAAAGTGGTTTTTTATGATTTTCTAATCTCTTTTTTTTGCGAAAGAAACTAATTTTCATACTAATGCTCAGCTGATGGTCAACTTAATAGCAAATTGTTTCGGCTTTATTGCGCATTCTGGCTGAGCTATTTTGAAGAGCGCCAGAAAAATTACGGTTTTCGCATTTAATCATTATATTCGTAAATGTAAATAATTAAATTTAATGCTGACAATGCTAGTCAGCGCTTCTTAAGTGTTTTATTATCTGACTCAACAACTTTTCCAGCTCGTTCACGTACATGTCTGTATGTATGTATGTTAGCATGCATTTGCAACATTATTTTTCTTTCTTATATTTTACTGTTAACAATATTGCTGATCTCACAATTTGATTATACTTTCGTAAACGTGTTTTCACCTTCACATACTTCATTTATCGACAGTGAACAGCAAAAAAAAATCATGTTGCAGACGATGTAAGTCGCCAATTGCACACTGAGTTAACAAACCGTTTATCTATACGCCTATGGTTCGGCCAACATATGGCTGCCACTGTAATGACTTGGCGTCCTATTGTGCATTTCAAGGATACTTAAGCATGTGTGCGTGCGCCCACGATAATGCAGTGAGTAATACCTTAGGCAGACTGCACAAATGGACATAAAAATTCCAAAAAAAAAATAAAAAAGATTTCTGTAAATGTGTTGCACCATCAGGGGGTGGAAATTTTTGGCATGAGAATACATACTCTCGTCACTCACGTGTGACTTTCTCTTCAAAAAATTCCTTTCGGCTACGAAAATGTGTTGAAAACTCGTTAGAATTTTTCTCGTCTAATATTTACGGTAAACATGCATTTAGTTGCCACGGTCAACGTGTTGGTGCATTTGTGTGCACTTTTAGTATGTGTGCTGGCGCGGTATGAGTAAACAATGAGTCAGTTGTTGGAAAATGTAAACAGAATGTCGGGAATCAAACATTTCTAATACATGAAGCTTCTACAAAGTGAATTAGAGTGATTTTTTCCAGTGCTTTTGAGATAAAATATTTTTCTTATTACTGTATGATTTGTTTTCGAAGCATATATGTATGTATATAACTGTATAACGGAAATGTTGTAATGTTAAATGCAGAATTCTATTCGAGAAAGTTCATTTCAGCTTCTTTTATGCGAGCAAATTTATAGCAGCCACTCCTGGAGATTTATAATCGATTTATTTTAATTTTTAAACATATTGTATGGCCTTCGGAAATTTTTATAGATATAATAAAATCCCGTTAGGTGGCGTCAGATTCAAATTATTGCCAAACATCGCTTGTGTGGACCCATTCGCGTAATACTCGAGATGTATATTAGCAAGAGAGAGCACTAGGTATTAAATTTGTAAAAAATTTGCCCAATAGATGGAGCCAGAGTCCAATTTCTATAAAAATCGTATGTGCGGTTCAATTTGGATCATATTTAAAGTACATATTGGCAAGAGAAAGGATACCAGGGATTCCAGTCGTAAAAAATTACATCGCCAGATGGCGCTAGGAACGAATTATTACTAAAAATCGTATATGTGGTCCAATTTGGGTCATATTGGAGATATATAATAGTAAGGGACACCGAACTAGACATTTCATTCGAAAAATAATAATTAATCCGCTAGACGGCGTCAGTGTCGAATTGTTATAAAAATCGTATGCTTTCTCCATTTTGGGTCATATTCGATTAACTATTGGAAAATAAAATGGAACCACACTCGATAAAGATCGATTAAAAGGAAATATTAATAGGTTTATAATGAAGCAAAAATTTCTCCGTGTCGATAAATTAAGACTCTAGATGAATGAATAAAATCGCAATAGGCTCGCTCGGCTCGCTCGGCCGACCCGAACGTACGAAATAACTTCGAGTGAGACGGAATATAAAATTTGGCGTTCAGATAGGATCTGGCAATGGATTATGACCCATATATGTATGTAACTCGATTGACGCTCTAAAATTTCGATTGGAAGTGCTAGGAACTATTCTACTAACATCATTACTTTCTAGGCAAGATGATTCATCGAAGAATTTTTTAGGAAAATATGCAAAAAATAATAAATAGCAGAGGCTTTAAACAACAACAAATGACGACATTTGAAGCAATTTTCGTAAAAGATGTAAGAGGAATTTTTTTTATGTTTGTATATAACTAAAGTTTTTAAATTCAATTGAATGCATTTTGCTTTATTTCTTAATTATCTACACTATTGTATGTATGTATATAGTCTGAGTATTCCTGCAAGTAGATTTCTGTTTAAGATTGTAAACAAAGAAAAAAATATTACAAACAAAATTTCTACGCACCCAATTAATATCGAGTAACTCATTTAAATTTTAGCTCTTTTATTTAAATTATTATTCATCTGTCAAACGCGCACATCAGATATATTTTCCAATTTTTTCACACACACACACATGTGCAATCCTTTGTTTGCATTACACGTATTTTAAGTATATACACATATATTTTCATTTTCATATATTATATTCATAAATATATATATATATATATATGAATGTATGTATGCATATTAGGGTGTGTCTATTTTAACCAAACTTTGTTTCAATTAAAAAACAACCTTTCAAAAGGGTAAAAATTAAGGCTCTTAAAATTTGAGCCCTTGATATTAATATTAGGAGGCCTAAGTTTCAATTTCCCTTATAAATGTCATAGGAAAACATTTCTTTTCTTACCTTTGTAGCTTGACATTTGAGCATTCTAAAAATGAACAGAAAATTTATTCTGGCATAAAATTGAACACTACAAAAAAGTACTGTTCACTTTTTTTTATAAAATTAAAAAAAAATTTTTTTGTTCTTATGTCATTTAAATGTAAAATGGAGAGTTAGGAACAGACATCTCCTAATTTACCTTGTTGAGAGTTTTTCGTTCGAACTTTAAGTTTTTAGTTTGATGTTTTTTAGTTAAAGAAAAAAAGCTGCCTAAAAATTACACACCCTAATGTTTATGTATGTATATATGTCTGCATGTATGTACGTGCCAGTGCTTTTGTCTCACTTATTTTCACCTAAATGTTTCTACCTTTTGTTTTCATTCGCTTGCATACAACTTTTCTCTATTTCTTGTTGGATTCCCTATTTCGATATCTCGAGTTGCATATACATACATACATTCACATGCATACTCGCACATTCATTTCCTTCCTTTTCTAATTCTGCTGACATTATTTCAACGGGCACACGGCGAGCTTGTCGTTGCTATTATTTTATGTTGCTTGAATACGTCATATTTACTGTCATCGTTGTTGTTGTTGCTGCTGACGTTTTTGTTGCATTATTGAAAAGCTTCGACCCGGCCCGGTGCTGGCCGGCTTAGATAGATAGATAAATAAATAGTACTGTGTTCATTGAATATGCAGCATTGGTCGCTGCCGTGACATCAAAGTTAAGTAAACATGTGTGTGTGTTGTGTGCAAGTTGAAAATGCATGCAGTAAAAAGAAAAACATATCGGTGTTGAACAATGAGGTATATGGGACGTGCGCACCTATCCATCCAGCCAGCCATCCATCTGTTATAAGGTCTCCATTTGTTTGGCTGTGTGTGTGTGTATAGAAAAGTGAACTTTGGGTTTGCCTGTTGGCTGGTCGATTGGTTATTGCTGAGCCGTCAGCGGGGTACGCAGCGCCATGTGGAGTGTTGTATTGTGTTTGTTGTTGGAAACGTGAGCGCTGCCATATGTTTTGAGGCCACACGGGTGATTTGCTGGATTTTGTATCTTTTATTTGCACAATACAAATAAATTTAAGTGTGTGTGAGAGAGAGAGAGAGATATTTGTACTGTAGCACATCTAGAGATTTTGAGATTACCACAATTTTGTGCCGTTATTTTTTTAGGAGAGCGTTCGACAGAAAAATACTTTGTTTTGTGACGTCATGAACGAATGGAATGAAAGAATTTGCTTAAATTAATTTATGCAAGTTTAATAGTAGTACTGTAACAACAGGTCCATATAATTTATATATTAGTTGCTTGTTCGATACGCTACTCGCTAAGTTTTGGTGGACGAAGGCACCGACCATATTAGCACGAAGCAAATAATATAGCTTTCCAAAGGGTCTTATCGGCTGCAGATCCATACAATATTTGATAGTTACATGTTCAATTCACCACTCTCTCCTGGCTTTTGCGGACCGAAAGCACCCATTATATTTGTAGAAATCAATTAATATAGCTTTTCAAAGCTTTTAAGTAATTTATAAGCTTTAAAGAAGTCTGACATAGGCCTCTCAAGCACAGCAATAAAAAATTGTTAAAAACTACCAGAATAGAAAAGCTTGATTCTCAAAGCACTACTGATTTTTTGCATTAATACCGATTCTTTCTATATAAAATATTTCTTATGACTCTTTAAATGCCTTAGATGACCGCACAGTATGCCAGGCTTGTGGCTTGTGGTCGTATCTTGAAATAATAAAAGTGAGCTTCAAAGAATTTGACTCTAAATTAAACCAAAACTGAAACATTTTACGGGAAATGTTAGGAAAACCAGCTGCTGGTTGGCTTATATATACTCTAGAAGTTTAATAAAATTACAAAGAAATGAAAACCGCTTGTATGTGTCTAAAGCGCGAGATAATTGGTTTAAATGAGAAGGCTGAAGGCTTGTAAAGTCACACGTGCGATGCTGTCATAAAATATTCCCCAACCAGTTTTCGAGAAAGCTCGTGGAATCATTGAAAATATGTTAGTAAAAAGAAATCCATTACTTATCCATATATTTTTCTGTATCTTGCGTTGTATAAGTGTGATCGGGTTAATTTATTCTATGAGAGTGGCATTATGAAATTACCTTCAAAATGGCAACAAATTATTGAACAAAGCAGTACATGTTTGATCTAAATCGGAACATTCTAACTATGCTAAATAAAATCTTCAATTAAATGCAAAAATAATGGGGTTCTTTTTACTAGAACTAATATAAAGCTCTATTGAAACCTGAAACCGGTGAAGTACTGGTTAACTGCTTTGGGAGCAGTAGATGACGTAATATTATAAGGTGTGAAAAGGTCAGTTAACGGTTATGGGTAGAGAAGCCGATATAGAATATACGTAGGACTATATTAGACGACATATTTATAAGCTTTATGAGCTTCTCAAAATAGTTTCGAAGGAAATGGAAAAAGGGAGTGATATTCAGTTTATTACAAAGCATTTTTATCTTAGCAGAAGTTCATTTACACAATAGATATTCCAAATTATGTATTAAACGGAGCATAAACTTTTTTCAAAAATTATTATGTTTTGCATTTATATGCAAAGAATTTTAAGTTTTTACTAAAAGATATTTTAGAATCATTTACCATTAATATGCAGCAATTTATTGTGAAAAAAAAAGTTTTGCATTAATTTTGGTAAACAATTCTCGATAAATGAATTAATAAATCGAAATCGAATAAATGAATAATGAATATTAAGAGAAGAGAAGAACGTAAAGTTAACGTAAAAGAGAAAACAATTTTTTTTATTTCCTTTCTTTCTAATATTCTAAAATTTAAAAAAAAAAATTTCAATAAATTCTTGATGAATTAATTGAAATAATATAATTATTTAATTACATGCAAATTCAACTCACATCCACCTTTAACAAAATTATTCTTAAGGAGTGGGAAACATTTTAGCGTACTCTCTTACGTTATGTATGCACTTACGTTTAACAATTAAAGTGCTGCCAAGTAACATCAATTGTTTTAACACACCTCAAGTTCTGCACAGCCGGTGATTTAGGCTGTAAACACACGATGTTCCAACAGATGGCCAGCAAAAAGTGGTGACTACGATGTTGTGTTTGACTTGCGAGCACAACAGCTCTGTCAAAAATAGAAGTACAGCGCAATATTGCGTTTACCTCGCCATTTATGCAACTTCATGAGCTACCACCTATTTAATTTGTTTTATCTTCTTAGTAAGTCTTATTATATTTTTATTTTTGCGTTCTGCAACGTGCTCGGCCACGTCGAAGTGGGCAGCGACTGCTGCTGCTTACTTACCAACTTCGCCTTTTGTTTATTCCTACAATTTTGTTGTTTCTTACACACTCAAACCCTAGCAGCGTACGTTGACGTTTGCGACAGCCGCCACTTCGTGTGACTTGATGTGTCACTCGGTTGGCACATACATATGACTTTGACAGCGCTATTTAGTTTGCTATGTTATTATACGTGTTTAATTGGGTTGTTGTTGTTGTTGACGCTGCTGACGTCCGCTGCATGTTGCGATGTTCTGTCGCCGCTAGCATTGCATGTTGTTGCTGCCGTGGTGGAGCATTTCTGCTGGCTAGCGGAGCTCACTCCGTTTAGCGCACGAACCAGCATAAATAAACGCAAAACAAACGAGCTGGTGAACGGATGTCGGCATGACGATTGCACGCGAGCGCAACAACGAACGATCAAGCAGCTAAAAAGCAAATGCTTGCCAGCAACAAAGTAATATAAATGGAACGACAGTGTGAGCGACGGGAGTGCAGTGTTTTTTTATTACATTATTAATTCGTTTTTTTTTTTTGTTTTTAAATATTTGCGCTTTGCTGCGCTTATTTTTGAAGAAATGTGGTATTAAAAATAATAATAATAAAAACAACTTAAATGGAATGAAATAATTTATTTATATGCTTCACTTAGCGCAGGAACAAAGAAACACCACAAATTGGTGTATAATAAAGAAGAAGAATTGAGTAGCAACGCAGTTTTATTACAAATGCGCCGACCATGCGTACATATATACATATATTAAAAAACGAGTAACGATTTTTAGCGAAAAAAAGAAGAAAAAATTATCATAAAAAGCATAAAGTAAACCATAAAAGCAATAATAAAAGTGCCTTAAGTTTTGTGCATGTGCATTCATGATTTTTAATAACATGTTTTTTTTCGTACAATAACAACAAAGTGTTTTTCAAATTAATTGCTTTTTGCATACATTTAAATACGGTTTTGCAACAATAGCAGCAAAGTGGAAGTAAAAGAAATAACTAAAGTGCAAATAAAGGCAATAACAAGCAGTTAACAATAACAGCTGTTGGGGAAAAATCAATGCAACTAGCAGCACTTACCGCTGCAACAACAACAATAGCGAAAACACTGCACTGAAGTGACAGCAGTAGTGCCAGCGCTCGTGGCTGCGTTGCTTATTCGTTTTAATAGCTGTAAGTACGACAAATGCCGGTTCCAGCAAATACAACAAAAGCAAAAAAAAAACAGGAATTATTTGTGCTCTTATTACACTTATTACATTTTATTCAAATACTGCAGCCATTTTAGTTTATTTACACGCTTTTAACGCTTATTGTAATGCTCTTGTTTGCATTTTGTGTAAGTGTGACATCCAGCGGCGAGTATAATTAAAAAGTAAATTAAAAATGAAATAGGCACTAGGCAATAGCTATAAAAAAAAATGGCACAGGCCGCTCGCATGCCTGCGCCTGGCCGGCTCGTGGCCGGGGCTGTTTGGCTAAAGCTAAGTTAAGCTGGCGGTAGTACGCAGCATAGCCGCCGCCGCCGTCGCCGTCGCCGTCGTCTGTTCATTACCGCAAAAGCGGCGAGATACATAAATTAAAAAATAAAATAAACTGTAATAAGCAGCAGAAGAACGCGCATTCACTTATGCTGACAAGTAGACTACGTGTACGAAAAACACTGGCTTCTGGCGGTGTTGGTAGCCTTGCTTGCAATGCGCTTTTCGGACGTTGGCAGTGGTGTTGAAATGAAGTGGCGCGTTGCCAGTAAAGATAACCTCTTCCTAGCGATTTCAGGTGGTTTGTTTTGCAGGAAATTTGTGGAATGAAATTTTAACTGAGTTGCATGTTCTTTTGTCACTCGCTAATGACATTTTAAATAACGGTTGCCTCGGAAAGTTCATGCCCTTGCATTCGCCGTTCGGTGGGTTTTTACGTTTATCCAAATGGATATCGAAAATAATGATTGCTATTTCAGTCCCCCTGTAGGTCGGGGGAAGAGAATAAAAGTAATGCATGTTTGTCGCAAGAGACCTTGTACGACTAAAATCCACAAAACGCACTGCATTCAAAATAGACTTTGCTTTAAAATAGGCTTAGTCGTGTCAGAAAATATTGCTATAATACTTAGTTCTTTAGTATAATACTTAGTTTATTCTTAGTTCGTAATTAATAAAACTGAGTTCATAACACTTTACATGTATTATGCTAGAATACAAGTTAATTTCATGTAGCTAATTCAAGCTACAAATGTCACCAGTCTGAGTTGAGTTCGCTTCAACCTGCCCTTCGGGGAGTATCGTTGTTGTCTTTGCCAACTCAATGTGGAGTGCCGGACGTAAAGTACCGCAAAGGTTTTAGATGGGCCTCGAGCCCTATCAAGGTGGTTGATGTGTCCATTTCCACAATGCCGTACCGACTGGTGTTTAGCAAAAAGCTATCACTATCGGGGCGCTGATCAATCTACATATTGTATTGCTAAGTTGTATTTTTGAACACCGTTAGGTTAGGCTGTAACATACGGTAGGTACCCACGTGAAATACATTATTCTCTGCTACTTCAGTGAAGATGTCATCTAAATTCTACATAGATCACAAATAAATATAATGAAACTTAAATTTTGCTCGAAGTAATTGGAGAAATTATATTGAGGCGAGAGACTGAAATATCTATTTGATGATTTCACAATTTTTTTTTTTTAAATTTCTTGTAAAGGTGGGCGGTTAAGGTGGGGTGTGGAGATTAGAACATCTCTTTTATGATCTTTTCAAAATCGCTGAAGGAAGCAACATCTTATACGATATTGAGGTCAGCGAGTTTTTGTCACAAGCTCTATCCGAAACGTCTGGAAATAAATGTTTTTATATGTTTGGGACACTGCTCAGACTCGTTTGCGGCTGGCAGCCTTGAAATCTTAACTCTGTGGGGCGGGTACTAATGATAATAGATTCTCGCACGTTTATATTCCCAGTTGGCCGTTCTTTTCGTCTTACAACTGACTATACTAGCCTAACTCTCGGAAAGCTTGCATTAAAGCTTCTGCTGTCACTGGGATCGGGTTTGTAGTATAGTTGAACATTTGTAGCTTGTTTTATGGTTCCACAAGCTGGGAAGGTGTTGTGGACTATAAGAGTCTAACTCAGAGGCATAGTCTAATTGAGAAGTCTTCCAGTTATTTAAACCTATATAAATAGTGTAACCACTGTGTGGATTTCGACATCGACTATTGCGTCCATGGAGCGAACGTTTGATATGTCTATTTTCATTGACTGACCTAACCTGTGGCCACCCATAATGAGAAGAGTTTGTCGGTGGAAACATTCAATTATGTATTTTCTTTGCAGAGTAGTAACGAGATAGTTGGAATGCAGCTAAATATAGGCTTAGGTATTGAAACACGAACGATCGTAGACCACTTAGCAGCGTAATTATGTTGGCGGCAGCTTTATGATAATGTAATTGGGCTGAAGAAAGTGGCAAGGTCATCTGGGAAAACTCAATTATATGGAAACTCGAGAAAAATATACATCAGAATAGTTTTTTGATGGTTTTTGCGGACTTGGAAATATTTATGGATTTTATTATTTGTTTATATTAATGTGTAATTTCTATATTTTTTTTATTTATATATTTTTTATATATTTTATTATATAAATTTTAATTTGAATAATTAATTTTAAGCACAATTGTATTGTTTCAGCGGTTTTTTCTATAAGCTTCTACAAGCCTCTGTATATACATAAATTTTTACGCGTTTTACAGTTTTTTCTATTTTTTACATACACTTTAACTTTTTTTTAATCATACTTTAATCCATAATTTTCTTCGCACCCAACAAAAATCATAAAAAATTAATGCATTTCTTGCATAATAGTCGATTTTAATCAATTTTTGCCTCCGTTTTCTTTCGAATAAATTTTTTTATTTCTGCTGCCTTGCAAATTAAACGCTTGAAGTGCGCTTTATTGTTGTTTATTGAAATTTATTTCATTGCTTTTTTTTTTCTTTTTCTTTTGTTAATTTTCTGCATTTAAATTTTTTGGAATTAACCACACAGTGTTTTTTCGCTTACGCTGCTCTATTTTATTTGCATTATTTTTCGATTAGTTTTGTTTTTTGTTTTTTTGTTGGCTTGAATTTTATTTTCACTACCTCTTTATTTATTGTCCTATGTTGTCTTATGCAGTTTGTGTATTTGTGTTTTTGTTTAATTTAAAAATTCATGCGCTGCACTATTTCTCCGTTTGCCATTCGGTTGTCTTGGCTTGGCTTTGTTTTCGTCGACGACGGCTATTTGTCCGCGCTGCTTCATTTCATTACTGAGTAAACGGTGGTTTTTGTATTTATTTGCCTGTTGCGTTAGTTTTCGGCCAGCATGCGGAGTAAATTTATGTATGTAGTTTTTTGGCTTACCGAAACCGAGAAAATTCTCATTAATTTGCTTGCACACGTTCGTCAAATATTTGCACAGCAGCAGCGTCGGCGCCGGCGCGCACATCAGCCATTCACACCAGCCCATTAGCTGTGAAGACAATACGACCAAAAGAATCCAGCCAAACTAACTCAGCCATCCATTTCCAGCCATTCAACCGGGCCAGGCAACCATTTTGATGACTACCACCAGTCAGTCAATTTGTCAGTGCGTCAGCGTCAGTCGTCGTCGTCGTTTTTTGGTGCTAAAACTATTTATGCATGTCCAAAATGCTGACCGCCTTACAGCCGCTGGACGCCTTCGCGTATAGCCGTCATTTATCCAATTGCCCCGGCCGCCGCTGCTGGCCAACGTCGGCATAAACTCTTTTTAATTTCTTTTAATTACATTACACTAACTGGCACAACAACAACCGCAACAACAACAAACACAACAACAAGAGTAAACAACCACAGTCAGCACATACCATTCACCCTTTATTCAACACGCACACACAAATGTACATACATATGCATAATTTCATTACTTTACTGCTCCACCTACTTCTCCGCACCGCGCGCCTTCCGTTGACAGCCGCTCGCTCTTCCGCATTGCTTGTCGCACATTTGCCGGTCGATCGCCTTACATATTTGCGTTCCCCAGCTGCCATGCTTCGCATCTTCTACATCGCCGTTGTGATTTCTACACACACACACACACACACACACGCACACAATGATTTTATGCGTCCGCGTGCTATCCCCCGCCCCGAGCGCCCAGCCTTATGCAGTGAAATATTTATTATGGCAGGGTTACTCTATGTTGTGGCTACTGTTGTTGTTGTTGTTATTGTTGTTGTTATATTTCATAGTTCTTGTTGTACAGCAGTCACCATGATCTGCTTTATATTCTGCACTCCATATGAATGCCCTACACACTCCTCTGCAGCAGCTTGCCAGCAGTTCACGATCCATATTACATATACATACATACATACATACATACAGATATAGCTTCCCTATTATAAGTTTTCTCAGCACATTGCTGTCGATATTTTCTGCTCCGCATTCATACGCTTTTTCAGCTTGCTCCATTTCTTCCAATTGCCTTTTATATTTCTTGCAGCTTTTCAGTTTCATTCGTTTTACATGTGTTGGTGTTGTTGTAATTCTAGGCTGTTGTAAATATTTTATTGCCGTTGTCAGCCGCAAGCATCCATTTCCGTTTTGTATTTGGTTGGCAACTTTGGCGCAAGTGAAAGAGAGGGTGAGAGAGCGAGAGAGCAAGAAATAAACTGTAGTGTTTCATATTGAAATACTGGCCGCTGAACGATCTTACGAAATTCCCAACTCACACACAAAATCAGGAAAAAAAAAACCATGGAATTTTTGATGAATAACTAGTCGCTAGTGCCCGATTTCCCCCCCTACCCACCAAAAAAAAAAACTACTATGTGGCGCTGCATTAGAAAAAAAATTAAAAATCAGCGTCGCAATGCTCTGAGTTTATTTTCTTACTTGTCACTGCTCCCTGCGCCTGATTTTCGTAATTTGTACCATTTCCCGTTGAATTTAAGAGTTGTTGTAATACTTCGGCGTTCTGTCACGCTGCCATTGCCGTTGGTCACGTTCAATTAGTCTATTTCGTAAATAAATTCATTTGATTGTGTTGTTGTAATACAGTTCCCTTCAAATCGTTGCTAAATGAGATTTATTATAATATTGCTCTTGTAGGGCTCACACATAGATATATACCAAGTTTTCAAGCTAATCGCAAACGCTTTCAAATGTGCACTGTGTTCCAACACGTACGTTCGTGGAAGTCAACATAATCTTTTCAGAATGTTTCGAGATATTTACGAGTATGTATGTATGCATATAAAATTTCGCATCTCGATTTTTTTTGCTAACTGAAAGGTGTATTCGCACTAACCAACAGTAGTTGGAGCGACACGAAGACATGCGCTGATATGGGAGCGATCAGTGATCTTGAAAAAAGTTGGGTTATGTAATTTTCAAAAACTAAATAATCAAAATAAATGGAAACATTTTCATTGACGACCTTAAATACTAAGATATTTCAGAAGAAATTTTTTTGTAAATTTCAAAAAAAAAAAACAATTTTTCGAAATTTCAAAAAAAAACAAAATTTTAAAAATTTAAAATAATTTTATTTTAATATATTTTTGAAAATTTCGAAACAATTTTTTTATAATGTTAACCTTCAAATTTTTTGGGGAAAAAAATAACAATTAAACATTTTTCTAAACATTTCTTAAAAAAAATTTGTGTTCGACTTGTACTTGGCGGATCAAAATCTAGGTATGAAACATGACTATCTAAATTCTGCAGATAATAAAGAACAATTGAGAAGAATTTTTCGACAATTTCGAAATTTTTTCCTAAAATGTATACTTTTAAAATATTACGTAAAAATTTAAACGTGTTAAAAAGCTTCGGATGTGCACATTTTGCATGATTGAAAAGTATTAGAGACAATATAAAAATTATAATTAATAATATGATCTTGTGCTAATTCTTTTTAAGCAAGATAAATTTGCGCAAACGAGACTTTTAACTCTTTTAAATTTCGTGTAATGGTTTTCAAACTTGAAGCTTGTTATGATGAATTTCAGAAACTGTAGTTTCGAAAATCAGCATATTTTTGAAAATTTTGTTATAATATTGGAATAGACTCTAAACTTGAACACAGTAAATTACGAATTTTTTTGATTTTTTTTTTCCAAACATTTCGAACACTCTGATCTTCGAAACTACAATTTCTAAACTCAAATTGTAAATAATTTTATAAATTAGGTTAGGCTGAGGTGGTTTAAAAAGAAATTCACCACAATAACAAGGAAGCAACAATGTTGTATTCTAAAGTGATCACTAAATATACAAGAGCACTTCGAAATGGAGATAACGTTAACCTTTTTATGATGCCATGAGAGGAAATATAAGTTTATGAATGAGGTATACTAAACAAGTCTATGTTATCTCTATAAAAAGCCGAAAATAAAATCTTAGAAACTGGAGTAAAGCTGAGAGACAAAAATGTTAAATTTAAAATGGAAGCCTAAAAACAACAGAGAAAACATTATCTACAAGATTCGTATAACGATAAAGGCATATAAATAATAGATTTTATTGCCTAACTTTTCCAATCTTATAATAAACTGGATATAAATCTCTACGAGACATAACGAGAAAGAATAAAGAGTATTGTTATCTGAAAGGAACACTTACCTTAAATTTCGAAAAAAGTAATCGCATTTTCGAAATACGATATATGGGTTTACGTAACCGAAACGAGACTGAATTTATATGCGAACAGGTACTGATATTTCAGCCGTATTTCTCAAACTATAGTATGTTTTTTCTGTTAGAAGCTTGGAACTATACTAGCGTAAAGCACTATACTTTGGTTGAACCGTTAAACGCAAACCATGTTGTGTAGACACGATCTTTTCTCTATTTCGTTCAAATAAAATGTCATACTAACCGAAATAGTGCAAAAAGTAGTGTTCCTTACTTGTTTAACTAGAAATAACAATGCTTTGAAGACACTTAAGCTTTGCTATTACTTTTAAAACCGAAAGTAAAAGAAGAGGAAAAAGAGAGTGTTAAATAAAGAAAAATTTTTGGGTGTACAATGCTTTATAAGCTGTTTCAAATTCTAGCAACATAACATCCAAAGAAAAATCATTGATTTTAATCGCTACTTATCGCAACAAAATGATTGCTTTACATTTAAATAATTTACGCACGAACTTAATTGCTTATCATCCCCATTGCATATGCGTCAGTCCATTAAATTTTTCCCAATACAAAAACAAAACGAACACGATCTTTCACGCCGTGACTAGCTATTTCCGTCGCTCCCCAAAAATAAATAACGGCACCGTTGCGCGCTCATCACGAACACCAACATGAACGATCAGCATTGATATGCGTCGATCAACCCCAATTAATACAAACTATAAGTATGAATGACTGCTTGAAATTTAAGTGCGGCTTCATGGCTTGTTTTAGGCGGAGCAACAAAAAAAAGTGTAATAAAATTAAAAATAAAATAAATAAAATAAATGAAATGAAAATACAGACAAATGTACGTGATCGTGTCAGGGTTGCTGCCGCAAGCAGGGATCACATTTTAAGCAACGACGCGGCAGATGTTACGCGCAACAGAAATCTATAACAACAACAATAAGTGAGTGACTGCTGGTTGAATAATGAATGCATTAAGCATAAGCCATATGTGTGTTGTTTTTTTTTTTCGTGTCTTATTTTTGGTGAAAAACTGCTTAAGCATACAGGAACGGGGGGAGGGGTGTCTACGAGGTTATGCCTTGCGCTGCCGCGACTTACTTTTACTTTACGCAGCCTCAGTTGTCAGATGCTGGGGCAGATTAAGTGCGCGCGTGCAAAATACACCAGGCTCGTGTCCAAATTTCAACAAAAGGACCGTATTGAGGATAATAATATGAAAAAATACAACAACAACGCAAAGTAAGTAAAAATTGTAAAAAATTGGAAAGAAATCACAAAGGAGGCAAATAAGAAAAATGCAGCTGGGTGTGCCAAGCAGCAGCTGGTGTCTTCATTTCAAGCGAAATTGCACCTGCAACACACACGCAGCACTTGAGGGCGCTGAGTGTGTATGTGTTGTTGGCGTGGCAGCTGTTTTGTGCCCATATGCCGGCCAGGTCAACAGTATAGGGGCTGAAAGATGAGCTGTGAAGACACACAACTGAGACCACCACTACCTCGACGCTAATGAACAGACAGCGTTGTGGGATCAAGATAAACGTGCAGAAGGGCTGCAGCAATGCGTGAGTGGCAATTGGAAATTTAAAACCAAACAATTATTATAATTTACTTTTTTTTTTTTCGAAAACCCAAAAATGAAACAGAAGCTGCTGCGCTGCGCGTGAGCGCGTCTCGGCAGCAAAAATCTACAATAATAAGCACATTTTAAGGGTTGCTGCTTATGCAAAAGAGAAAAATACAAAAAACAAAAACTGCGTACATTATATTGAGTTGGTGCGCCGCGCGGTGTCCGCCGCGTAAATGTTGGCACATGCGCTGCGGAAAGGCAAATAATTTTTGGAAATGAATGTGTACATACGATATAATACAGTAAATACAGGGTATACAGCAGCACTTCAACTTGTTGCTTGTTTGCCGAGTGGCCTGCTGCGTTTTTAATTTAGGGCACAACGCTGCCATAAAAGGCAAGAGGCAATCAAACTAACAAACGCATTACTTGCAACAAAAAAGAGATTCAAACACCAAAAACAAATAGCGGCGCTTGCTATGCTTTCGCGCAAACGTGGACAACTGTACATACAAAGCCGAAAACAAAAGCAACATAAAAACAAAAAATCGACCAAATTATATGTTGCACATAAAAATACAGAAATCGTTGCCAGCAATTGAGCGCGCAGACATGTGAAACTATCGGAAATTCAACAACGCTGCGCCGACAACGCTGCGCCAACAAAAGTAGCCAGCAAAAGTCACCCCTCATATGCCAAAAGTTAGACTAATGATGTCGCTACTTACATGCGCTTACTACACTCTCACTGCATTTTCCAGCTACTTCACTTAGTTTTACTCCACTTTGGTGTGTATTCTTTTCACACAGCACTTACTTACGTTTGTAACCCAAGCGGAGGTTTACTTTGCAGTTGTTGGCCGCGGCGCGACAAGTCAATTGAATAATTGTGGGTCAATAACCCCAAAGCGACCGCCAAGTGACATACAGGCTGGACGCAAATTTTATCAAAGGATGTAGAAAATTTGTTTTTTTTTTTGACTGAGAAAAGTGTTAAAGAAGAAGCCATCATGCTAATTTGTGCAGTTAAATTCCATTCAATCATGCGGTATAGCTATAATGCTTCACAGGCTCACCGTTATCTGCTCATATAATATATAAATGCCCTCTACAAATCACTTAAGACTTTTTTCGTACATTTATGGTCCTGAAGAGTTTGCTGTTTTATGTAATGGAGAAATAGGAAGTCCGCATTTTTAAAGCCACCTTTAAGCAGCTTTCAGAGCTTTCTTCGGAGCTTTTAACTTTACTTCAGTAGTTATTTACAGAGCTTACTTAGCCTCCCTCGGAGCTTTTGACTGTACCTCGGTAGTCGTTTAAAGAGCTTACATTGCTTCTCTAGGAACTTTTGTCTTAACCTTCGTAGTCGGTAAATATATCAGGAAGAACTGTGTGAGAAAATATGTGTAAATGTGTCGAGGAATCGTCGAGTCACTGCTATTGTCAAGGAGAAGACAACCCTGTTAATTATCTATAATAGTGGTAGACTGGTAGACCATTTTCTTAAACCTACATCCGAGCTTTGACGAAAGTTGAAGAAGAAAGTTGGTGGTGAAGAAAGTTTGATCTGAGCATAGATTTGGATTGAACCTGCTTCCCGCGGTAGCTGCGGTGGCATTATAAGAACAACAATTATCTGATGGCATTAATAACAATGGTATAAAACCAATCAAAAGACCATGAAATATTCTACTAAGAAACTTTGAATGCTTTCAGACAAAATCTTAACTATCTTCCAATCGCAAAAGAATAGTGAATACCTATTTAGCAGATGTTTAAAAGATCGGATTGCAGACAGTGACTCGACCGCCATATTTTTATAGCCATTATAGAGCTTGGTTAAATATTAAAGTGGCCTGAACCGTTCAGCTTTATAATTATTTATGGAAATCGTCTTTCTTATTAGTTAAATAGTGAATCTCACTAGTTCTAAACCGCCCTCGAATACGTTGGAATATTTTAAATAACTTTCTGAGAGATCTCTTCATATCAGATATACATTTAAAGTTTATTTTAGTTTTGTCTGCTTCGACAGCAAAACTTTGATATAATTTTAGACTTTGTCGGTCCAGATTTCAGCTCCTGAACCATCAAGTGACAAGAGCGGTGACTCATACAGAGTTTGAAAATTGTTGTAAACGTTTTTGCAGTCTATAAGGTTATATTTGAATTTTTTTATGAAAAGCAACTTGTTTTCAGCACTGAGAGATATTTCTTAAGGGAGAAAATGTAAGAAAATATATATATATATTCTTCATTAATTAAGCATACGTTGACAGCGCAAAAGCAACTCTGTTATGCTGCATGAAAATGTAATGTAACATAGTTTTTCCTTATCAAAATATTCGAATTGCTTTCAAACAAATTTAACCTACTTTTAAAATACTTGAGCTTAACAAAATGCTTAACAATTATACTTTTTACACAAAGCATTAACCACCTGCGTCTAATCGACGCTACACACAAACATCTATCACTGTAAACGAAGATAAAAAAATTTTAAATAATAGCCATAAAATGATTGTCGCAACAATTACTATAAGCGCAACAACAAAACGCAAGCAATTGCAACAATTATTTTTGCCGGTGATGCATTTTCAATTCCATGAAAACTATCAAACTACTGGTAAATAGCAGATAAAATAGTTGTAAGCAAGTAAGAGAAGTAGTTGCACTCATATTTCCACCACCATTTTTATACATCACTGCAATTTTGTACACAAAAAAAAAGAAGAAAAGAAAAAGTAAAGAAAAAAGTAAAGAAGCACAGGTGACTCATCAAAAAAATATGTGCATTTAAGATGAATAGCACTAAGACATACCTATACATAAATATAAATGCGTCTTTTACTCGTTTACTTTACTCGTGTTTTTTTTATCACTTTACCAAATCTCGATTTTATTATTGTGTAGCATGAGATGAATTAGATTCTGACATACAATATCTCACATAAAGTAAATGTCAAGCGCACATTTAAAGTTCAAACAGAAGGTAACAAGAATATTCGTGTCAAAAATGTAACAGTAGTTGTTAGTTGTTAGTGCATTGCTTGCATGTCGTGTCAAAGCGCGTGCATGACAACATAAGTATAACGGCTGTGTTCAGTGAGCACAATGCCTGCAGGTGATGAGAGAGTGTGTTTCGAGTTATAGTTACTTGCGAGTGCAGCATTAAGATAAGGTTGCTTGTTGCGGATTAACGCTTATGCTCGAACGTGTTAGAAAATGGTGAGAATGTTTTGTTTTGAGTAATTAAGTGAGGTGTTGAGCAAATTAGTGTCGAGAAAGGAGCAATTAAAAAAAATAGTAATAATAGAACTAAAATGCACAGAGAAAAGTACGAAGAATGGAAAGTAAAAAAATTAAATAAAATTAAAATTAATAAAATAATAAAACAAAATTTTAAAAAATAAAAAAATTTTTTTAATAATAAAAAATAATAAAAAAATGTGAAATTAAACCAAACAAAAAAATATTAAAAAATAAAATGAAATAAAGTGAAATGAATAAAATTAAAAATACGAAGGCATTAAAAATTAAAGCTAAAATAAAATTAAAAGATTAGAAATAAAAAAATCATAATTATTAAAAATAATTGAAAATTAATAAAGGAAAAAGTGAAATGAATAAAATTAAAAATACGAAGGAATTAAAAATTAAAGCTAAAATAAAATTAAAAGATTAGAAATAAAAAAATCATAATTATTAAAAATAATTGAAAATTAATAAAGGAAAATTAAGATGAAATTGAACCAAATAAATATTAAAAAGTATAATAAAATAAGGTGAAACCATTAAACATGAAAAAAAAAGATAAAATTGAAAGGAAACATTAAATTAAAATTAAAAATAATATAAAAGTATTAAATAAAATGCATGGAGTTTAACAAAAAAAAATATTAAAAACTGAAATAAAATAAAATGAAATTAATAGAATTAAAGGAAATTCAAAAAAATGGCAAAAGATCTAAAAATTAAATGTATAAGTTTAATTTAAATGAGGCGAAAATAAATAATTAGGTGCAATTACGTAATTAAATAAAAAAATCTACTAATATATAGTGATATGGAGTAGAAAAACGCTGATAAATGATATTAAATTGCAGAAAATAAGTGCAGTGTAATGAAAAATAATTTAGTAAAAAAAAAATTAAGTTAAAAGCTTATAAATATTTTTCTTTGCTTGATACAAATTTTTTATAGATAAAAATGAACAGCTTCAATTTTTTTGAACTTAATTTATAATTGATACTTATTAAATCATTGCTCACCTTCAATGAAACCGTAAAATTAGTTATACTACAATTTTAATTACAGAATAATGCCTTCGAAGTAAATAAAAAAATAATTTCTCAATATCTAGTTTCAATCAGTTTGCTAACCCAGTAAAATTCAATGAAAATTAATTTTTTGCACGCAATATTACTTCATGAGCAATTCAAGCATTTGAAAAAGAAGACATCACGAAGGACATTGCAAATGTGGAACAACAATCACAACTTAATGAATTTGCCGATATAAAATAAACAAACAAGAAGTCGCAATAAAGTGCATAAATATTGAAACAGCCTTGACCATACACACATACATACATATATATATACATAGATAATGTACTTAGTACGCGCCGCGCGATTTAATTTCAAGCATTATATGCGACAATTATTATCTACAAATATATATATGGATATACATATATACAGATATATACAGATATATAGTTTATCGTTTTATCATTGCATACTGACTTCATTTGCTATGATGTCAACCGCAATACGACAATATTTGTATATTTGTCCAACTTGCCACTTGCCCTCAAAGTCGGCATACATGCAACGCTGGCTACTAGCTGCTTACTTAGCCACTTACTAATTTAAATACACACATGTATATACAAAAATGGATACTAAGTGCTTAGTTAATTTGTTAATCCCGCTTGTTAAAATAGAAATAAAACGTACTAAAACTAGGTTAGGGAGTGGTACACTTTAATGCGCGTCAAAAAAAAAAAGGAAAAAAATGGCACAGGAAGGAATTTTGCGGGCATGTTGACGGAACAAAGTCCGCAATTATTTAATTAAGCGCAGAAAAATGGCATAATTGTTGTTGAATAATAACGGAATTTTTTCAAATATGTTGTGTAATGTGTGCTAACAGCGCAAAGCAACTTTCGGGGGTAGTGGGGAGTAAAAAAAAAGTGTGTCAAATGAAAATTTGCTCGAAACATTAAATTAAGCGCGTGGAAAATTAAAAATGAGACATAGAAAATGTGTGAAATTTAGTTATTGGTGAAATGTGTAGCAAAAAAGATTTTTATATTCTTCATGCATTATTAAGGTTTCATGGTTTTCTGATTTGCTAGAGTTTAAAATAATATTTTATGCAATTTATCTAAAAATTGCCATACAATTTTATCACCTGACGTAGTAAATGGAAATTTTTTATAATTTTAAATTTTTACGCAATTTATTTAAAATTTTTATTTATATTAAATTTAAATAGTTTTAATATTATATTTTTAAATGCATGATGCAATTAAGGGTATATTTTTTACGATTTCAAATTTTTTAAAGCATTTTATTTAAATTTTTTATTTATATTAAATTAAAATATTTTTAAATATATTTTTCTCCAGTAGTTATTTTAAAGTTCTCAAGCGATTTATTCGAGTTTAATATTATATCTATTAGCGATTTATAAAAAAAATTTCAACATGGGGCCGAAGTGTTAGTACAATGGCAGGCCAATTATATGTTGTAACGGTACGAGTATGACAACACAAAATACAGAAAAACGTAGTTTAAATTTTAATTTATATTTTAAATATACAAAATGCGTCCATAATTTTAAGTTGAAAAATTATATTTTGATATACTGAATAAAATCAATTAAATTTTCAAAATTAGCAGCAGGCACTTTGTGCGGCAAATTAATTAAAAGAGGGCAATAAAAACTAAAATTAAATGCATAAATTAGAAGCTAATAAATTGAGAAATACGAACATATGTATAAACGTACATATTTATATTTATTTATTGTATATATACATAAATAGTTTGAAGAAGCACCACACCAAAATTAATTTAAACAAGTGAAAGAACGCCGAAAGCGGCAAATCCTATTAAAAAGCCCATTTAAAGGGAAAGTGACGTCATGCTTCGTAGGCGCAAATAATTTGCTTGTAGTAGTATGCCCAGCTCCGCATAGTTGTTTACAACGCTGGTGGCATGTTTCAGCAGCTAGTGGGTAGGTCAAACAGTCAGCTCGCTGCCAGTATTTATAGTTACAGTTACCTTCAACGCCACTTTAGTGGTTTCCACAAAAATGTTTGCACGCCTAATTGCGTTCTTTTTGCTCAAACGCTTTGTTTTTTCAAATATATTCATTTATTAATTTAATTTAATCATTTGCATAAATACTTTTTTGGCATTTTCAAATGTTCGCATACATTTTGTGGCCACAACTTTTAATGACAGCGCGAAAATATGCGAGCAATATTCGTGTTTGATGAAGTAAGTGCGATTAGCAGGAAATTCACTCAGAGTGTTTTAATAGATTAAGTGCTTGGAAAAACAGTACAACAACAGCAACAAGACAAAAATGCAAATACCGAATAATGATAATAAATTGTAAAGGCAAACAAAAGGAAAACTGAGCAAAAATCTACTAAACGACACGTCACGCGATTGTCAGCGATTGTCAGCGCGCGTTAGCTGCCTTTGTTGCTTTTGTTTTCGATTTTCTTTTTCTTGTTTTTGTTTTTGCTTTAACATATTAATGGTAATACTGGCGGCGGGGTTGACTGCTCGTAATTTGGCGCAGATGTAGAGCGGAAAAGCGCACAAATGGATGTCACGTTTGCGCGCATCGCATGTGACGATAAAAAGCTTAGAGCGATTAATATTTGTACACACATAAATATGTATATATGTGTATGGAACTATAATTTATATTAATGCATGCATGCAAACATTTAAATGTACAAACGCGCCGCGGCTGGCAAATGCTTACGAATTTACATTGTTATGTACCTATGTACATGTATGTAAGTAATTATGTACATACATATGTTTGCTTTAAGCATTTAGCTGTTGAAATGTATGAGCAAACAATGGCACATTAATGCTTAGCGCGCTTTGATGGCACATTACCAACATCACTACACATTTTCAATTATAGCAGCGTCAAATAATTGTACGACAATAATATATGCGCATAGGAATAAAGTGAAAAATTAGTGATTAAACAAAACACTTAAGTTAATCATAGCTATAAATAAAAAAATTAAATAAAATAAAATAAAAAATAAAAGAAAATAAAAAAAATATAAAAGAAATATAAAAAAATATAAAAAATATAAAAAAGTATAAAAAAAATATAAAAAAATAAAAGAAAAATTAAAAAGAATAAGAAAGTTTCATATCTGCATTAAATTTTACAGATAATAAAAATATTTTCTATTTCCTCGTCAACGCGTGCCAACTGCATTAATTGCTAATCAGTTTTTGTCATTAATCGTTATGAATTTTGAGCCGCAAACACGCATTATGATAAGAGCTTATTTATGCGGAAAATTATTTATTTATCTAACAGTTGTTGTTGTTGGTATATTTGCAAACATAAATGTATTTTTAAAATGAATCAGTGTTGAATTTACAAATTTTCAATATTGACGCAAGGAATGCGTTAAAACTGCCTATTGTTTATGTTCATTGAGTTATCGATTATTCTTTGATAGTTATCGCTGCAATGTAACGATGTTTTAAAATTTTTTTTCTAAGATTTAGTAAACAAATTTTAAATAACTTTTATAAATGTAAAATTTTCATTAATTTGTGTATATGTATTTATTTTCAAATCAATATTGCTAAATACTTCAAAATTCGCTATTAAAATTTTTTTATACATTGTTTTTTGAAAGTAATTTGCTTGCCTCGCAGCTAATTGTGCTGTCTTCAAATCTGGCGATATTTTTAATCTACATTAGTTCCAATAGTCGCCACTAGTTCATGAAAGTTCCGGTAGACAGTACTGCTGTTTGCAAAAATTCCTTTACTCTTCAAGAAACTAGCTTGCTGCGCCGAATTACTTCCTATGGAAATAGAGAAACCAAATATTTTTGCCTCCTTTTTTGTTCGGTAATTGCCACGCCAACTTAAAATTTGTTAATGAGTATAGCCTTTCCTTTTTAATGTAGCCGGAGAGGAGCCTACCGTTTCAGCAATTATGCTGTCGTCTTAAATTTTTAAGGTATATACATATATAGCTCTTATTAGGGCCTTTTTAATTATTTTCAGCACTACTTTAAATATTTTTGAATGCAAATTGAAAATTGTCTTGTTTTTGACATGAAACTGCTCTAGGTACTGTAGTAAAGTCGACCGTTAGCAACGAAATTCTGTTGCTCAACAAATTTTCGTTGCAGTCACAAATCGAGAGAATTAAATAACCTTTTTTGGATTGCTTACAGTTAAAAAATTTTTTTTGGCAAATGTTGCCACTTGTTAAAAAATTTAATTCAACTAAATTAATAGATAAATGAATTATTTCAATAAAGTTTTAGCTCTAAAATATTTAATTGTATATCCGAATCCGAAAATGAATCCGATCCGACACGTTTAGCACGCTCCTTATTGAATTATTTATTTAGTACTTATTTTTTTAAAATTTTGTGACAACTGGTTTACCTTTTTTTTTATCGATGTGGTGCTTTTTTAGGTTCTTAATGTACAAATTATGCCAATCAAGTGATAAATAAATCAAATTTAGCTATTTCATTAAAATATTCTTTAAATTTTGGTCAGAAGTATACGGTAAACTTAGTTTTTTTTGCCATTCTAAGCATTTTAAATAATTTAAATTTTTAGGACAATTTTTAATTTAAAATCTCTTTTTTGTTTTGATTCGTTTTTTAATTATCGCCTGTATTAAATTATAATCTTGTTGTTCTATCAGTGGCAACCAACCTTGCGGCTGCGATTTAAAACGTTACTAGGAGACTTTGAAATCAATGAAGAATTCCTTTTCACGCGCGTTTATGTATTTACTTACATATATTACACATTGAAATTCCATGAAATACCAACCTTGACTCATTTAAATCCCCATGTATGTATGTATGTATGTGAGAACGCTCATAGTAACATATTTTCAAATAAATTAATTAAATGCCTATAAGTAAATTGTTTTCAATTGGCTTGACTGCATTTCGATAACGATTCATATATTTTGCGCCACCATAGCAAACGGTCACAATGTCAACGCGGCAAGGCGACAACGGCATCTTACTTACACTTACGCTGTGGTGACATTTCAAGGCTGTTCAATTACAATATTACAATCATATTTATGTCGTCAAATGAGCAATAAATAGATTTACACATGTATAAGTACTTATTTTCTCCTACACACGCTTGTGAGATAAAAAATTACACATTTTTTGTTTTTGTTTTTGCCTGCGCTTTGCTGACAGTGCAATCGAGAAAGGAAAATGTGACGGCGCTGATGGCGCCAGGCAATGTGCCAAAATGATAATTACAAATGCCAAATGGAAAATAGTTTTTATTTCTTGTAAATGCATGCAAAATTAATAAATGTGCATGCAGGTGCATGTAACGGCATGTTTTATTGCATAAGTGAGTTTTATTATTATTATACTTTCAAAGTGGCTACTTTTCATTTGTCAACGACTTATCAAGCGTACGACAACTTTTTAATTGCGCTATTATGTTTTTGTTTACTTTTATAACCGAAATTAAAACCATGTATGAACATGCTAAATTTTGTTTATTTACTTATTTACATGTGTTTTATGCAATAAAAATTACTAATGTAAATTGAAAATGAGTAATGATGGCTTTTGTATTGACTGAGTGTGCCGATAAGCCGGACAGCGCAAACAACTGCAATTATTAATAAACTAAACAAGAAAAAAAAAAACAGTTTAACACTAGTGGACTTCGTCACTGTGTATGAATAACGAGTAAACGAATGTATCATTCACAATAGACGCGAGCAAATGCTTTGTTTATTTGCCTACAAAGGTCAGTGTACGGTCCATGGTGAATTTTACTTTGACTGAGCAGCAGGCAGCACCAATAGCGGTAGCTCCCACAACTTCCGTTACTTCGCGCTTTTATTCTTTGTTGCTGGCATCAACTGGCATAGTAGACCAAATAGCAGCGGCATAGAATTAAATTTAGAAATAAACACAAACCTTGACTTTGAAATGCGTGTTCAAGTGGCAAACTGGTTGTGGCAGCGGCAAAGCCTGCGACTGCGCTCACGGTACGCGCATTTGCTTATGCAATAGCAACAACTGCGGGTGTAATGCATTTACATACATGCATATGTGTGTTTGTTGTTGTTTTTGTTGTTGGTGGCGACATTTCCAGCTAGCCACCGGATGTTATTGTAATAGCAATAACAACAATAAGCATTTTAAAGGCTTGCAAATGACCTTGGCTGGGTGGAAGTGAGACGCACTGTGCAATGTTTTTGTTTATTTTTGGTAATTTTTTTTTACAAAAAATGTGTTTTTATTTTCTTCTCGCTCGTTGCTTTGTTTGTGGTTTTAGCTAATTGAAAGGAGATTTTATTTGCATATGAAATGTTTCGAAATGATTAATTTGCATATGTATGGCTTTTTTTAAATTTACATAAATATGTACATAAATTTGTATGGCTTGCGCTTGCTTGCAACAAAAATTAATTAGTAGCGGCATAAATTAGCTTGAAGTTGTGATGGGTGAAAAAATGCCGCAGATATTCTAGGAACAAAATTAAAAAAAAAAATTTAAAAAAATATAATAAAAAAATTCCCCAAACATGAAAACATATTTTTTTAATCTAAATTTAAAAAATAAAAATATTAAAATAAATAGTAAAAATATATAAAAATAAATGTGTGATATTAAGTCATTTAAATTTAAATTAAAAAGATTTATGATTAGTTAAAAAAATAAAAAAGAAAGTAAAACAATTTAAATAAATAAATAAAATTAAAAAAATAAAATAAAATTTAAAATAGTGAAAAAAAATTTTTAATAAAGTTCAGTAGGAAAAATATTTACTTCAGTAAAAAATTTTATATATAATATATTTAGAGCAATATTTAAATAAAAACAGTGAACAAATATAATTTTTGAACATAACAGAAAATAAAAAGAACGAGTTTTTGAACAAAAATAAATATTTAGTAATGTTTTATCTTGATAAAAATAAAAAAAATTTTAAAATTAAGACAAAAAAAAAACAACAAGGATAAACTGAATTAAGCAAAAATAAAAGAAAATTAAAGTGCAGTGTAGCAAAATTTTATAAAAATTATGAAAAGAAAATAAATAACTATTGTTTGAACAAAAATAAATAAACTAGTATTGTTTCAGCTTCATAAAACCATTTGAAACAATTAAGACAATAAAATGTAAAAACTGAACTATATTAAATATTAGGGAAAGGAAATATAATGAAAAAAAAAAAAATAAAAAAAATATGTATACAAAATATTTAAAATTCAAAAAATTATAAAATGTTCTAAAATAAAATTAATACATAAAAATTATTGAAAATAAGTGAAAAAATTATTAAAGATAATAAATGTTACAGAAAAAAAATTTTAAATAATTAATAATTGAAAGCGTAAGAAGTCAAATTAAATAACAAAAAACAAAAATAAAAAAGATTATAATTAAAATCAGGCATATAAAATAATAATAAAATAATAAAAAAACAGCAAAACTTGTTTAAAGAAAAGTGTATATATTTCTATGTGCATATGTATAAAACTAAGTGTATTAAAGTAAATATTATAAATATTAACAAAAAGCAAAAAATACAATAAAATAAAAAATAAAAAAATGTTTAAGATAAATTTTAAATTATCAGAAAATTTTAAAAAATAAAATATTATATTTAAAATGATACTGAAAAAGTAATAAAAAATATGAAAAACAAAAAATTCAACTGAAAAAATTAAGTGTTCAATACTTTCAATAAATAAAGTTAAAAAAATACAAAAAAGGTAATAAAGTAAAAATTATGAAATTGTTAAAATATTAAAAATAAAATAATAAAGATTTTAAAACATAATAACCATTAAAAATAAGGTTTTTTTTTGAACGAAAATTGCAAATTTATCTATGAAGATTTATAAGAAACTTTTTTTAGTCATATAAGTGAAATTTATATTAATACCAAAAGGAAAATGAAAGTTGGTAGTCTGTTGCTAAAGCGTGGCACTTTAGTGCAGATTAATCAAATTGCCACAATTCATCACTCAATGAAACATATAAATAAATTACTTTTTTGTCCACTCGCCACCTTTCACTCCCAAACTAACAGGTCTTTCACTTTTCTCTCGCCAACAGATTAGAAGTCTCACGCAATTAGCATCGAGCGGCAGCCCATTGCGGCGCGAAAACACCTTCATATCGGCCACAGCCCAACAAGTGACAGTCTTATCGTCGTCGCCATCGTCTACGGCGGCGGCGATACAAACTGCAGCTGCCATCAAGCTGCGCAAGTACAGTGATCGTTGTCTGACCACAGCTGAAGCCAAATCGCACACCTACCGCATCTCGATGGCCAATTTGGAGGAGACACAAGAGTCCGAATTGGACATGATATTGGGCGAGCTGAGCTTATTGGAGGCGCAGATAAATTGCGGTGACGCCGCATTTTTACCCGGTTGCGGCGTGCCCGGTCCGCAGCAGCATATCAATCAAACAACCGGCATGAGCATGGTCGCGGCGTCAACGACACGCACACATTCGCGCACAAATTCCACCATTTCAGGTGCCACAACTATCTCGCTATCCGGTTCATCGGAGTGCGGCAGCAGCGCTACCACGCATTCGTTGGCCTCCTCTTCGGGCGTTTCGGAGAACGGGCAGAGCAGCGTGGGCAGTGGCGGCAGCTTGAGTAGTGTGATGGGTGTCACTATGGTTGGCGTGGGTGGCGGCAGCGGTGTTGTGGGCATGATGCGCGAGCCGCGCACCGAGTCGCCGGACAATGATTCCGCCTTCAGTGATACGGTGTCGCTGCTGTCCAGCGAGTCGTCCGCCTCAAGCAGCGCTAGCTCCGCGCTGCATCACAAGCAAATGCAACAGTTGCAACAGCAACAACAACTACAATATATGCAACAACAGCTGAGCGGCACTACGTTGAGCAGCAGCAAGGCGGCCAAAATACAGCTGGCGCTGCACAAGTTGGAGCATCCATCCATACGCAGATTGTTCGTGAAGGCGTTCACCTCGGACGGCGCTTCGAAGTCGTTGTTGGTGGATGAGCGTATGACATGTGGTCACGTGACACGTTTGCTGGCCGATAAGAATCACGTGCACATGCAGGCCAATTGGGCGCTGGTGGAGAACTTGGGTGATCTGCAAATGGGTGAGTACTTTGGTATTTCTCTGAGGATTTTATTTTACTTTTGCTTTGTTACTCTCACTGCAGAGCGTCTCTTCGAGGATCACGAGTTGTTAGTGGACAATTTGATGACTTGGAACTCGGATGCGGGCAATCGTGTGCTTTTCCAACAGCGCAGTGATAAGGTATCGCTATTCGCCAAACCCGAAATCTACTTGCCGGGGCCACAAATGGCGCCTGGCAGTCAACATGATGAGCATACACGCGCCATGCTGTTGGAGGAGTTCTTCGAGACTAACTCACAGCTGCAGGTGGATGGACCGCTGTATATGAAGGCCGATTCGAAGAAGGGCTGGAAACGTTACCATTTTGTGTTGCGCTCCTCCGGGCTCTACTATTTTCCGAAAGAGAAAACGAAGAACACGCGCGATTTAGCTTGTCTCACGCTCTTCAGTGGCTACAACGTATATCGCGGTTTGGGCTGGAAGAAGAAATGGAAGGCGCCCACGGATTATGCATTCGGCTTCAAGTCAGCTGTTGACTCCTCATTGGGCAAGACATGTCGCACATTGAAAATGCTTTGCGCTGAAGATTTGGAGACGATGGAGAAGTGGATCACGGCCATACGCATTTCGAAATATGGCAAACAGCTGTGGGATAGCCACAAAACGCTTATGGATGATCTCAGTTTGGGTGATGTTATGTCGCAGAGCAGTTTCGGCGTGTCGATGCGCAGCGAATCGATTAGCAGCATCTCATCGGCTGTTCCCTCACAGTGCGGTAGCGTCTCCTCCGCCGTTTCGAGCATGTCCAATTCGAGTGGACGCGTTTCGCGCGCCTCCTCATCTTCGTCAAGTGGCTGCCTCTCGGATGACAATAACGGCTTTGACTCTGAATTCACCACGGGCACTATAAAGCGTAAACCTTCAATGAAACCGAACCTACCGCTGACTACAATGACGCGTCAGCTGAAGGAGGTCGGTGAGATAACAATTTGTGAGGGCAGCGGCGCTGATGTGCAAGACGCCACTTCGCCTGAGCGCAGCGGCACATTAACGCGTCGACACAGTCGCCGCAAATCGCAAGAGAGCAACGGTAGCGGTACACTAAAACGGCGCCAGCCCACAGCGGCGGTGGCCAAGCGCGGTTCGGCTGAAAGCATGAACGCAACCGCTTGCAATTCATCTGGTTCCTCTAATTCGACACCTACGCCAACGCCCAGCATTTGCGCCAAGCCACTGCTGGAATATGAATCGTCGCGCGCCACACCCGTTAATGAAGTGATTGGCGTCACAAATTGCATGTCCTCATCGACACTCTCGCTAGATTCGCTGCCTCCACCACCGCCGCCGCCGCCGATCACCGATGAACACGAGATTTACGGCTCACAGCTCTCGCTGGTCTCATTGCCACCACCGCCGCCACCAGAAGATGTTATGGTTTATCCACAGCCGCCACAGGAGTACGCGTGCGTTGGTGCCATTAAGGCGAATGGCATGCCGCCGGCGGTGCCTGCGAAGCCGCAAAAGTCACAGCAAACGCCGGTCAAAGGACCCGCGCCACCCTACAAGGCGCCACCAGAGTATGTGGGACAAGCGCACAATCAGCATATGAACAACAGCAATAACAACATTGGCATCAATGCTGCTGCGGCCGCAGTGCTGCCACCGCCGCCGCCACCGACGCATACCGGCACACAAAAGAAAGTCTCCTTCGCCGACTCGCCAGTGTTGTTGCGTCGCAAAATGTGCTCACCCGAGCCACCCGTGTGTGTAATGCAAATGCACGCACAGCCCATTTACGGTTATGCGCCTTGTCCGCTGCCACCGCCACGCGCCGATATGACGCGTCTCTCCACGAACTCCTCAAATTGCAGTTCCATCGACTTTGGCTCACCGAAGCGCTTGCAAGAGTCCACCTCAAATCCGCCGCGAGACTTTCTCAAGGATTTGCAGCGCGTGATGCGCAAGAAATGGCAAGTGGCGCAGAAATGCAAACTCGAACCGGCTACAACGCCGCACGAAGTGCTCGGCTTTCGCGATTTTAACGATGAGTTGCACAATTTAAATGCCTCCGCCACCACACACTACTACCGCGAGACGGCCAATGTGAGCAATTGGGTGCAGGAACATTATGGCGCTGGCGCACCACCGCCGCCGCCCAGCGAGTATGCGCTTTATGAGAATTTGCATGCGAATGACGCGCCGAACGGCATGGGCGGCACAGCGGTCATGATGGAGCCGCAATTCCCTATGAGCGGTGCGGCGGTGGCTGCAGCAGCAGCTCAGCGCAAGAAGCGGCCACCGCCACCACCACCCAAACGCAGCGATTCGACACAGCTGACGCACAGGGTTTAGGGATGTGGCGGAGGCCAACGTCGCCGGCATTGGTTTCTGTGCGGTTGGTAAAATACGCGTAAGCGGAAGTGAAGCGGAGCGGGACTGAGGAGGCTGCCTACGCACCTGCAATTATTGCAAAGTGCGAGCGAGAGAGAGAGAGGGAGAACGTGGAAAACATGACACCGAAAGGAGGTGGAGAGATTTATGTGCTAAGCTTAGTTGAAGGATTAGAACTTGTGTGTGCTGCGCGGCCAGTTGCTAAGCGAATTGCGGCGGCAATATGCGACACAAAATATGTCCTTTTTATGTAGTTTATACTTAAGCTATATATAAAATTAACAAATTTTTATACATATTTACATGCTTATACATACATACATACATATATGGACGTCTATTACTTAAGGTTTACATACATACAGGCATATATGCTTTAGAGAAAAGCGAGTTTCCGCGCAAAATTTTAGAGGTTAAGATAACAAAACGCTACTTAAAAATGCTTTCGAAATGTCTGCGCCTAGGAATTGTACAATATGCCATACTACTAATTGAAGGGAGAAAGAGCAAGAAATTTGATAAGTGAGGCACTTAGTAATGAATCTATAAAATAAGCTAAGCTATAACAGCTAAGCATAACAATCTTTTTCAATATTAAAAGTTATGTAAACTCTACACAACTCTACACATAGTTTTTTTTTAAACAACTTCTAAAATTTGTGCACAAACTTACACCCGCGCTTTTGCTAAATAGCTTAAACGTTAATTTTGAAAACTCTACATAACTCTCCACTCGATTTATTAGCTGCGCAAGTGGAAATATGCATGGAATAGTTTGCGCAAATGTGTATAAACGCTAAAAAATAAGATTCGCAAAACTCTACACAACTCTCCAATTATTTTTTGCCCTCCAAAAATCGTGTATGTAACAAAGTTTTTAAAATCCTCTTTAATATATCAGCGCTATCCCACTCCACGCTATCTCCACTCTTTATCCTCCACCCATTAAGCAAGCAATACTTCGCAAACTTCATACTGATATGTATGTCAAGCGAATTTTGTATCTTAGCAGAAATTTTTAAACGAAATTTAAAATTGGTCTAATTCTATTGAAACGTAATTATAAGCTAATTTTTTTTTATTTCGAAATAAGCAATTAAACGAATATTCAGTACTTTAGTATTATTATACCAAAATGGCAAATCTACACACATTTCGTCGATTGCCAGCAGCATTTAATGCAAGCTTGAAAACCTAAAGTTCTTTTTACCCCACTGTATTTGTAGGTCTACACTTGAGTTTACACTGAAGTCTACACTTATAATGTGTGTTGAAATTTTTCGAACAAAGTTATGAAGTAGTTTATTTATATAATGCTTGAAATGAAATCTAACGCCTTACGATTTAGAAGCGAATATTAGCGTTTAGTCTTTAGTGTAAAAAGAATGAAAATTTGTAAACTAAAAAAATAATTAATTATTGTCCAATTGGCGTCTACAAACTAAGCTTGTATGTGTATGTACTTATTTAAGTGAAATTCTTAAAGGAAAAAAATGAGATGAAACAGAAGAAAATAATTTTATGAATTTTTGAATTCTGTAAAAAAAAGTTAAAAAATAGAATAACGTTTTTCCATAAAATTTTTGAAAGCAAATTTATTTGTGTGTAAAAATTAATAATAATAATAATATGCTAATAATTAAATTGTTCCTAAGCAAAAGCATTTCACTTGAAACATGAAAAATATAATTGAAGAAAAAATATTGAAAAAAATAACACTGAAAAAAAAATATTTTATGCAAATTTTATTGTAAACCGATTAGGCAGTTAAAAAGTTTTTATAAATATATATATTCCATTGACTGGTGAGTTTCGTGAGACGAATCACCGTGAATTACAGGCATGCAATTTAGTGAAAAAAATTTAAAAATTGTAAAAAAAATTTATTTCTAATTTGAGCATTTTTTTAAATAATTGAAAAAAACGCATTGTAAAATTTACTTATAGCGCTTGTACAGTATATTAAATATAAAAAAATTAGAAAAAAAAATTAAATTAAAGTAAAATTCTGTAAAAGTATCAGTGTTCCCCGCTTTTTCTAATACAAAATGCCTCGTAGCAATTTTAGTGCGTTGAAAGCAAAAGTTACTCTCAAACAAATACTAAATAAATTAAATATTATAAAGTGAATTAAACTATACACAAAATATGCTAAATAAACAAATGAAAAATAAATTATTAATAAATTTTGCTAAATAAATGATTAGCAAATTTCGTGCTTTCATAAATGCTGCATAAGGAAAAAATATGTGAAAAAAATTATTTTTTAAGGCGTAAAAAATATTTATGTAACATACACAGTTTTGCATAATTTGTTGTAGTAAACAGCTAAACTATGAAATAATTTTATAAAAAATATATTTAATTCATAAAAGGATGTAATGTATACCACAAATGTTTGTAAATGCCATACAAAAGCAGTTTATCGAATATTATGCAGCAACTATTATACAAAAAAAAAAAAAAAATATGTATTAAATAAAAATAATTAAACAAAGAAAAAATTTTACTAAATAAAAAGTAAGCATTGTTGCGTGCGCGCCTATGTTGTATCTCAAATATTTGTTTTTTAAGAAATAAATTTTATTTTGTGTAAATTCAATATTTCGTTTTATTACTTTATTATTGTTATTTTGAGATTTTTTTGCCATTTATGCGAAAATTTAAAAAAAATAGAGAGGCAGATATAATTTCGGAAATTTGTATAAGATTTTTTTTTTCAGTGAATCTGAAGAAATTTGCAAAATTTTATGAAATTTTTTTTTTTAATTTTTATAAAATTTTTAAATTTAGGAAACTCAAAATTAAAAATTTTTGAAAATTTTTGAAAGTACTAAAAATTGTCGAAAATTTTACTTGTCAGTTTTCAAGACTATAAAAAATTGAAGAAATTTAGAAATTGTTGGAAATTCAAATTTATTTACGGAAAAAATCATAATTACAGGAATTTTAGAAAAATTGTAAATTAGAAAAAAATGTTTGAATTCAAATTTATGAAAAAAAGGTTTTTTTCTCTACAGTAAATGAAAATATGGTGCATTTTGAACCTGATGTTGCATGTAAAATAAATTCTACAAAATTTCAGTAAAACTTCAAAACTTCGGGTAAATTTGAAAATTTTCATAATTCGAATTTTTATGAAAATTTAAGTGTCAAATAATATTTTGTGAAATAATGCTAAGGCATATTTCAATTAACAAAAAAATTTAGAAAAATCTTTTCCAATAAGAGTGAAATCTAAAAATTATCAAAAAATTTTTTAAATTTTGGGAACTTTAATTTTTTTCAAATAAAAACATGTTTAAATAATTTTTTTTATACTTAACCGGAAATGAAGCATGTATGTATGCATGTATGAATAAAATTATAATAAAAATTTAAGCGCCAATTAAATTTTGCACATTCTGATTAAAAATATTTGAAAGAATAGTAAAATATTTTTTTTTCAGAATAATATGAAATTTTTTGATTACTTTCTAAAATTTTTTTTTTGTTTTCTCAATAGTAAAAAAGAAATGAATCTGGCTTTATTAAAAAGATATTATTTTACATAGCATTTGAAAAAAGTTCTTGCTTTCGTTTTTTGTATTAGACGTGAATGTGGTTTATTGTAGTAAAAAGTGCTGTTGTTCGAATAGTTCGAATATAGTCATAATTGTATTGGAGTAAAAAACTGTATACATACATTGTGTGAATTTGTGAATTAAAAACAATAAACTAAAAATTTTATTTAAATATCAAAATTTGGAATTTTATTGGAACTGTTTTTTTGAATTTTTTAAAAAAAAAACCAATTGTATGAAAATTTTTCAAATATTGCCCATGCCGGCATCAATAGTTTAAAGTTTCATTCAAATAATAACGGAAGCAAAAATTTTAAGCTCTTTATAGGAAATCGAAACACTTGCGCTAAAAACTTAATAAATATAAAAAAATTTACCTGAAAAAAATTGATTGATTATTATATTGAATTATGATTGATGAAAAATTTTATTTTTAAAGTTTTTATTTTAAAAATTTTTACTTCTGAATTTTTTAATATTTTCTTTAAAGCTATTTAGTTAAATAAGTTTGGTTACTAAAAGCACTTTTTTTAATTTTAGTAAACGTTTTTAATAAAATTATTGAGGCGGAAGAAATATTAATAAAAAAGTTGGGAAATTTTTATTTTTTTGAATTTAATTGAGAAGAAGAATAATAAGGCAAAAATTAAGGATATTAAAAAAACGTGTGGCAACCTTCGAACTGCTTGACTAAGCTTGAGATAACTATTGACGGAAAATGAATTGAGCGAAATTTTGAAATTCTATAAAAACTCGTGAGAAACAAAATAGAAAATATAAAACTACAGTAGCAAAAGAGCAGATTTGATTCCATTTTGTGGAATTTATGCCCTAAAATAAATAGGGAATGAATAGAGTGAAATATTAATAATTATACATAAAACAACAAAATAAAAGCTACAATTTATAAAACTTAAATTTTAAATTTTTTATAAAAGCTCAAAGCTTTCTCCACTCAAAACTTATTACCAATTCAAAAAAAGCAATTAAAATAAATAATAGAAAGTCATCAATCAACCAATCAAGCATAATAGGCAGGCTTGAAGGCAAACGCCTGAATTATATACAACTTTGAACTTTTGATAAGAAAATAGAATTTATGGCAAATAAGTAGTAAAAATTCCAAATTCAATTCAGTCTAATGATAAATCACAACTCAAGCAAGCAGAAAATTGAGCAACTCAAGCATGTAGACAGACAACTTTGTGAGCAATGTATTAGAAAGAAAATCATGAAACATTTTTACTAAGAGAACCACTAAAAAATAGAAATTTTGGATTAGAAACAACAACTTCTTGAAAACATCAGCTAGCAGATATTCATGATTGTCAAGCAACATTGTTATATAGTGAACATTTTGTGACCAAATCAAAATCTAGGGAAGAACGAAATTTTTTTACTTTCAGAAAGCGAATTTACTTTGTAAACTCAAAAGAGACGAAATTATAAGCAACAAAAATCAATAATCAATAAGAAAAGAGTTTGGTAAACAAATGAATGAAGCAAAATAAAAACTAATCAAGCAACTTAATGGCCAAGTAAATAGGGAAACTAAAACTACAACCACATAGTCTTAAACTTACACTTTTTGATACTACAGATGTAAATTTTAAAGCAGAAAATAAGCAAAATAGAGAAAGAATCAAGTAAAAAGTAAAATCAACAAACAAGTAAAAAGACTACAGTTATTCAAGCATTTTATACAAGCGAACACTGAGAGTAAAACAATTGACTGAAATAGCTAAGAACTTGCACTTTTAAAACAAAAAAGATTGAAACTCACTGAAAGCTAAAAGTATGGAGTAAGGTAATAATAGCAAAAATCAGAGAATGAGAGTGCTCAAGCTAAATTTGAAAAAATTCATACAAGCAAACTGTCAAGCGTAAACAAGTTAGGTTAACGTGGCAAGAAATGAGCTTAACCAGCAATCAAAACTTTGTTGAAATAAATGCGATTTTGACAAAAGAAAAAAAGAAAAGATGTCACATTTTGGAGACTCAAAAATGCATTTAATTAAAAAAGAAATCGAACTAATTTCTAAAATATAACTCGACTGAGAAATTTCTTGATTTATAAATAACTCAAAGTCCAAGTCAGATTTGACAGTTTGCAAGTATATCACTAAAAGCCAAATATTAATCGATAAAACAAAATTATCGATCGAAACCGAAAAAAACAATATCACACAATTATCGATTTTAATCGATCTTTTTGTCAATAATTATGTTTTTTATACCATCTCCAATCGCAATAATTCTACTTTCGCCGCCATTTCTGCCATTTTTTCTAATTTTCAGATTTTCTGTGGGGCTTGGTATTATACATAAGAACTTTGCTTGAATTCCGTTGTTTGATTAAAGAATAGCCACGACCATCTTCCACATAGCAATTACGTTTGATGCTATTGAAAGTGCGATAACAGTTCAAAGAATACTTTTAGAAACCCACTAAAATTAATTATAAGATATAGCACGCCCTCAAGTGGAGCGGTTCATGAATTGAACTATGGCTGTGGCACCGCCCACTTTTAGGTAAAATTTCGTATTGCACGAACTATTTGACCGATTCGAACCAAATTTGGCTCACAAAATTCCAATTATGTGCACTTTACACTGTTTGAAAATGGAAGAAGTCCACCTATAACCACGCCCACTTTCGATAGAATTCCATTTCGAAGTCCGTCGGCTTCTTTATCTTTCTAATAGATCATGCAAATATTCATTAAGCTATTAAAACAGAACTTAGCACAACTGCTATGCGGCAACTCTGGTCCGTAATACAGTCGTGATTGAACCTTACTTTATTCTTTCCCCACGAACACCTTTCGTGTAACCTTCATATAGTAATGTAATGATTTTCCACCTTTCGATTGACTAGTATTTAAGATATTGTTGTGAAATTAAGTGGAATTGTTTCCTCAAGAAATTTGGTTTCAATCATATTTTTATTACCTAAAAGCAACAAGGAATTCACAGTATTCACAAATTTGCAATAGAAAGTTGAATTATGAATTGATTGATAGCAGAAATTCACTATTTTATATGCTTGAGTGAGATATAATTAGCAAACAAGCATGGAATTTTTAAACAATCACATCCAAATAAAAACGACAAGTGCATAAAAATTAATATAAACATTAAAAAAAAAATATTGTCAGCCATAAAAAGTGTGTAGGTAAAGAGTAAATCTACAAATGTTTTGGTAAAAAATCATAAGAAGTGCTATCAAGCACGTATAAGACATGAGAGTGATCAAATGTACGCAATAGTATTACATAAATCAATCATAAAATCAGTATATAAGCAACAAAGAACGCCAAAAAGATATAATAATTCAGGTGCAAGCAAACTTCTATCAAAACTTTAAATGAACTCAACTCCTTTTCTTTTTGTTTTCATCCTTAGTGTAAGTCAAGCAACAGGTAATCAAATCAAGCAAACATATTCAATACAACTGACGCATACTACTACTAAATACAATAAACAGCTAATTTATGAAATAACGGTAAAATATTTCATACAATAATTTATACAAATGCATACATACTTACTTACATATATACATACAGACATACCAGCATAATTTACAATTATAAATTGTCGTCGAACTCAATAAGCGTAGCCTAAAAGTATGCAATAAGAAGCAGAAATAATGTAATAAAGAAGCATCCTAACTAATGCCATGCATTTACAATAGACTGGTTAGTAAACGCAATATTTTAATAACTATAACGGTTAGCTGTTGTAGGTGTAGTTAAAACGGTGAAGTAAATGTTTTGTAACGGTAAAGTAATGCAGCTGGTAACTAACACGAGTTTTAGCAATAACTAGAGCGCAAATAAAATGGAGAAGGGAAAGATATATATGTAATTGCAATTTTGTAAAAATTGAAGAATTTTGTAATTTTGCAAAATACAACAACAATTGTTTGTAATTTCTAACAGGTATAAAAATTATAAGAAGTCATGTAAAATACAATAAGAAAGCCACTCACAAGGCAGTGTGAGTAGTGAGCAATGTCAAAGGCAAACTTTTTCAAAAGCAAATTTTTAGGTTGGAAGCGAAAAAATTTATAAAATGAAATAAAAAATTAATTAATTAAAAAAAAATCGAATAAAAAATTGTGAAAAACAAAATGAAATAAAACTCAATTAAATAAAATAAGGCAAAATTAAATAAAATTAAACATAATAAATAAAAATATGGATTGAAACAACAAATAAAAAAAACAAACAAATAAAATGAAATAAATGAAATAAAGAAAAGTATGCATTTTATTTTTTTTAAATAAAATAAAATTAAGTAAAATAAAAGAATACAAAATATAACAAAATAAAATAAAGAATAAAATTTAAAAAAAAAAAATATAATAAAATAGCACAAAATAAATGTTTAAATTTTAATAAATTTTTAAATGAAATACCAAATAAAAAAAACATAAATTAAAGTAAATGAAAAAAAATTATGAATTTTTTTTTTAAACAATAAAGCTTTACTTTATTTTGCTTTATGAGATAAAATAAAATAAAAAATAATATGAAATAAACTGAAAAAATTAAAATAAAATAAAAGGAGAATAAAATGAAATAAACTAAAATAAAATAAATAAAAATATGGAATAAAATATTAAATTAATAAATTAAAAAAATCAAATAAAATATAATAGATAAAATAACTAAAATTAAACGAAAAATATTATTTATTTTTTAAATTGAAATAAAATAAAATAAATATGAAAATGAAAATGAAGTAATATAAAATAAAATAAAATGAAAATAAAAATGAAAATGAAAAATATAATAAAAATTAAATTAAAGAGTTCAAAGAATATTACATTTAAATGAAATAAAAACAAAAATTCATCAAAGAATTTTAAATTTAAACAAAAATTTTCCGCATCGCTCTTTTTTACGATTTACAAATCGACATAATATATACATACTCAGCTAAATGATCTATAAATATAATATACATATGAAATAAATGCTAAAATGAAAAAACTATATATTTTATTATATTCAATGTAAATTTGAATAAAATATTTAAGGAAATTATAATAAACAAATAAAAAATACAGTCATGTGAGAAATATGCATTGCCTACTAAGCCGTTTAATGAGTAATAAATATTTAAACAAAATACTTGTAATGCATGTAACACAGAAAATTATTAAATCGATATTTGTATACATACTTATACATAAATATATACATTTATGTTTATATATAGTATATAATATAATATAAAAGATTATCAGTTTAACAACTCTAGTTATAGTGCGCTAATATTCCGTTATGGTATGGTGGAACTTTTTGTAATTTTGATAAACAGCAAAGCTAATGCAGATTTGAGCGTGTAAGAAAGAGACGGAAATATGCTGATATGCTAATGTAAGGTTTGCTAACAGGAAAATCAAACAAAATAAATGAAACTAGTGCTGAAACTTATTTAGTGGCCGATAAGAGCTAAGCAAATAGTAATGTTTAATCAATGATCCAATCAGTGATCCAGGTGAATGCAGTACAGATAAATAAATAATACAAATAAAATTTAACAAATTATGCAAATGGTGTTTTCATTTTCGTAGGTGGGTGTATGTCTCCACAACCTCAATTGATTGTAAAAGAAAATAGCGGAATAACTTTTTTGCTTCCATCTCTGAACTTTTTTCTTGCTTCAAATTCAGGTTCTGGACCCAAAATGACTTTTGCTATCCGACATACAGATACCCTAAACCACTTAATATTCGGCTATTATTTAGTAGATCCACAACCTATATCACAGTTCCGAGTATACCGAGTAGGAGAAGAAGCATTAAGTTAATGTTGCCCTAGAAATTGATTGGTCTATTTTTAGATATCCCGATAACTAATAGGAATTATCTTTGGTATACTTAAGCGAATATTTGAATATTTTTTTATGTTTTGAATTAAATTTTTTAGACCTTTATTATTTTTCCCAAAAAATTGGCCTATTTTTTCTAGACAAAGATATATAGCGTATATTTTTAACAGAAAAACAATTAAAAAAAAAAAGTAAAAATTTCGTCAAAATTTTGAATGAAAAAATATTTAGTTTCTAGTTATTTGGTTTCCGAGAGAAATAAATTTAAATTAAATATATAAAAAATATAATTTAAAAAGTAAAAATTTTTAAGCTAAAAAAATTTGGAAAACAAGATTTTAGTTTAAGAATTTTGATTTGAGAAATATAATAATTGTACTGGTAATAAATTTAGCAGGAAAGAAAAAAATTAATGAAAATCTATTAAAAAAATTTAATAAAAAATATTTTTTTTTTCAAATATTGAAATAGACTTTTTAAATAGTTAGTTTAATAACTACATAATTTTTTAAGAAAAAATCTAAATTTCATCGAAATGCAAAATTTAAAAAGAAAAAAATTGATTTCAAGAATTTGTATAACATCAATTTTGAATTAAATATAAATAGTATAGTAATATAATTAAATGTAATATATAAATTAAAAATAAATAGTAGAAAAATAGTATATAAATAGTACTTTAAAAATAATTGTGGTGTTCAAAATTTTTAAAATAATATTTTAATTTTTTTCCACTTTGAGTAGAAATATTAATTTGTAGGTACAAAAATAAATATGCCAGTCACGAAAAAAATAAATAAATTCATCTTTTTTTGCTCCTTAAACACATGTTTTAAACAGAACCGCTGTTATTTTTTATTTTTTGAAGAAAAATTTTTTAATAAAAGATAAATTATTTTAAGAAAAAGAATGAAATTTTTTATAGTTATGGAAAATTTAAGGAAAAGGTTAATGGAAAGTTAAGGAAATGTTGCCGAAAAAAATTTTAACTTTAAGAATTTGATATTTTTTAGATGCAAGTAATATGGCTGTATTTCTAACAAAATAATATATTAAAATATTATAAGTATACAAAAATTTGGAGTTTTCCAAATTTTCGAAATAAATTTTTGTTCCTTTTTGAATATTTTTAAATAAGGCAAATAAATTAGCCAAATTGTAAAGAAAAAAGTTTTGAAAATTTAATCAAAATATATATTTAAATTTTTAGTAATTTTTTAATTTTGAAGCAAATACTTTTAATTATAATTCTTGTAAAAATATGTATATACTTTTTAACAAAGAAAACATTTTTTAAAAATTTAACCACATTTTTGATGAAAACTTCTACAATTTTTAATTTTGAAAACATAAATCGCAATCAAATCTGCGCTTATCCTTAATTTTTTTATAATTTTTTTTTTTGATTTTAATAACAAAAAATTTCTGAAAATTGAACAAAAAATTTTAGTGAAAAATTTAATAATTTTTTAATAAAAAAATGTGGCAATTAATACTACACTATAGGACATTTTATTTTTTTTGAAATAGGTAGAATATTTACTATTTACCGAAAACAAATATAGTAAATATAGCGAAATATTAAAAAAAATTAATTTTGTTTTAAAAATTTTTTTGTGAAAAGTGCTTTAGCTTTAAAACAGTATGCTTTTTATATTTTTGTTATTCTTCAACATACCACTCAATGTTCAAGCATTTCATAACCCAACTTCATCCCCACTAAGCTATGTCGAAAGGTTTTGAAAATATTTAGCGACACTTTCTTGAACTCCGCACATGCGGCCAGATCACAAAGGCTTACAATTAAATCCTTACAAAATTCACAAACAATTAAAAGCACTTGAAGCACAAAATTATCATAAAAAGTTGAAAAGGAAAAATGGACAAAAATGGAAGGATGGAGGCGGTTGGTCGGCGGTCGCAGCGCGCACTCCGCAGCGGATAGTCCACTGTCTAATGGCGTAATTAACGACATTTTTGACCTAACTGTACTCTGGCGACATTATTTTAATGCACGAAAATATAAATACATAATGAGCACTTACAAAAAGATATATGTATAAATATATACATATACATCACCGTTATTATTTGGTATTTGAAAATAAATGAAGGCAGACAGCCGTTGAAGGGGTCGAAAACACGGGGGCGAAGGCGCAGATATATTAGCAAAAATCTCAACTTTTTTCGAATGATGATAACAAAAAAACTTAAAATGAGGGGAAATCACTGTTCGCTGGTGAAGCAGACAAAACAGCAAAAAACTGTGTTGGAAGTGTGAAGTGTGGAGAGAAAAGAAAAAACAAATGAGTAACAAATGAAATGGAGTGAGAAGAAATGTTGAAAAAAGTTGGAATTAGCAGAAATCGAAGAGATATGACAAGAAGGTATGAGCAAGAAGCTCGTTAAAGATAGTGGTGGAGGTGTGGTAAAATAAAATATTGGTGGTGGGTTTGAGTCAATGAAGTATTTTCAGAAGCGATTGTCAAGAATACAAAGTAAATGTCTAGGATTTAGGTGCTTAGAGCTTAGATGCCTCAGGGAAGTTTGCCCCCTTTGGAAGTTTAAAGTTTTTGTACTTGAACGGGGACCACATAAATAATTCAAATGGAGCTTTAAGGATTATGGTACTACGAATAATTCCTAGTAGCGTGTCGTTATTTTCAGAACTGAACTAATGCCACCTAAAATGGAGTTAGGCTCTGTGAAAGAAAATCTCGTAACATTGATTGGTACGCTAATAAGGATTTAGATAACCCTGCATAACTAATACAACTAATAAAGAACCTGAGTAGGAAGAGTAAAAGAACCTGCTAAGGTTATAAGTTCCTTCCAACACGATAAAATTTCTTCAGAGCTGTTCAGAGCCCTTGCTTCAGTAAAAGTAAAGTGATGTACCCAAAAATAAAGCATTAAAACTGAATTTTTGGCAAAGAGCTGCAGAATTAAGTTGAAACTTATGTCGAGCGGTACCCGATACCTAGTGCTTTTGGCCATGCAGAGCTAAAAAATTATTTCTTCTGAAAAATGAAGCGAGAATGTTCTCAAAATATTCCAATAGTACCATAATGCTATAGTCGAACTTTTATAGATGAGATGGATCTAAACGTATCCAACTTTTGGACACCAGAATAATTTAAGTCTCTTTATTTTGAAAACCTAAGACGAAATATATAGCAAACTGTTTCTCTGGAGTTGATCCGATTAAGAGTTCAAGAATACTTAAGATGTCTACTTTTAGTGCAATAAATCATCGAGTATTATACGTTATTCTAGTGATAATCGGGTCAATAAAAAGTCAGTCAGTTTTTGATATAGATGCAACGGGATTTTATCAACTCTATCACCAAAATTCTTTTCTTCAGATCGTTAAGATTGAATTCAGGTGCATAATGCTGTTTTTAATTGACCTAGACTTAGACACTAGTAATGTTTTTGCGAATATTCAAAACTTTCCTAAAGAAATGTGCACTTTAGAGAATTTTTTATAGATTCTTTAATAGAAGACTTAGGAAACAAGTTGTTTCAACGGCGTTAGACCGAAGACTAGCAACTAAAGACCAGTTAGAGATCATTTCAAGATCATTTCCTCTTCACACATTTCATTTGCTTTGATATTCGGTGCCATCATGTTCTTTCTTCCAAAAGGTGTGATCATTTAAATAAACTAATGGGAATCTTTTAAAATATGCTGTTTCAAGGATGTTCCCCAAAAAGAAAAGGCAAATTAAGTGTTGGCAAAGAGCTGAAGCGTTAATTAGTGTCGCGAGAGTTGTTCTATGCGTGTTTTGAGGTGCCTATGACGAGATCTAGCGTTACGAGTGCCTATTTAACTTTATGAGACTAAAATATTCCCTTCAGTTGCACCTGCACCAGTTATTCGGATAACTATAGGATGCGAAATCTTTCCTTGATCCCCACAACAAATAGAAACTTACTCTCGATCATCGCAATAGCCTCCCCATCCGAAGCTGTCGACGTCCTCGTCGTAGCACCATCTATCCGTGGCATGTGGAGAGATTATTTTCGGTCGTCGAGAACGTTTCCAATTTAGAAAAAATATGAGACATTCAGCAAAAATATGGTAATTCAACCACCTATTGGCGTTCTTATATTCGCACCTTCCAGTTTTCCTTCAAAGTTCTTCAGTGATATTGCTACCTACTTTCTAGCCTACTTTTTAGCGCATATTTAATGCCTAAAACAAATAATCAGTATATATTGTAAATATTTAATACTAAAAGAAAACGCATAAACATGAAATAAATGTGCGAAATGTGAAAAGGAATAACGACAGCCAAGCCGAACGCGAATAAAAATGGGAATCATTTACTTGGTAACGCTTTCGCAAAGCAAATAAATTTGAATTTGAAATTGAAAGCGGAGAAAAATGCGTGTCTAGCCAAAGGCGAGAATGGCCAAATTGAACGAGTTGATTGCTCGAGTCCATGGGGAGAAAAAAAAATGTAAGGAGATTTAGCAAGAAAATGAAAAGCGGAAGGAGTAGTAGCGTGTATGTGTGCGTGTGGTGAAAGAGTTGCGCCAGCGGCGTGGCCGAAGCTCTTCTCAAGTGTACACAGTACCGTTACGGCGAATTGAGTTTGTAATGCAATCACAGCAACAAAAATCAACATTTTTCTACGCACTTTTCAGTAATAACCAACAATAAAAGAAAATGGCAACAACAACCACATACAGCTAAAGTGAAAGCAAAAAAGAAGAAGAAAAAAAAAAAAACAGTAACAAGCAGAAAAATGCAAATGGGCAGTATCGTTAACGCAGCAAAGCGGGCGGGGCAGTACACAATGATGGCGTATGTTGTATATTGAAGAGAAAGTGATTTGAGCTGGTAGTGGCTGGAGGATTTTAAAACAAATGACAACCACTCAGTGAGGCACAAACAAACATACCGACAAACGATGAGACGACGAGATTGTGGGAAAAAGGGTTTTATGATGGAAATTTGCTGGCGAGTAGGCGGGCAGGCGGTTCAAAGACTCAAAGAACTTGACAGTTTGACAGACAATGGATTGAGTGATGACTGTGTGTAGGCACAGGTGTGTGTGGTGTGCATTTATGGCAATAAATATGAATTTTATATAGAAAAACTATAATTTTTTTTTCAATAAAAAATTTTAAAATTTAAATTAAAGAAACTTTTTTAAATTAAAAATGTTTTTAATAACAAATTTTTTTTTAATAAAAAATCACCCCAACAAAATATTCCATAATATAAAATAAAATAAATCTATAAAACTTAAATAAAATAAAATATAAAGATTTGTAGGGTCTTCTCGTCTTTTAAACACATTTTTGCTTTTTAACTAAAATATAAAATTTTATTTTAAGTTTTTGTGAAACAGCTTATAGTTTGTTCAACCGTTCATACTAGCTTCCAATTAAAAGACTAATGATTATGCTACCTTTGCACAGTTAAAATACTACGGCCATTTAAAAACTTAATAAAAATTTTCTTTTAAATTTTTTGAAAAAAATTAAAAGAAAATATCTTGAAAACGTGGTGAGTAAAAGCCACAATAAATTTATTCAATACATATATATATATATATATTATGAGTTTAAAATCCATTTGAAAAAAAGAAAGAATTGAAACAAGGTTGCCACGTGTGTTTAATTAAAAAAATATATATAGTATACTTTACTAATATAATTCTTCAATGAGCGTATAATAGAAGAGATATTGCTGTATAGGGTTGCCAATTAACTTTAAATACAAGTTGTTGTAAAATAAAAAAATATTTGAATAAAATATTCGTGTAACAGAAATAATAAAAAAGGGGAAAAATATGAAATAAATTAGAAATAAAAAACTCGTATTGCAAAGTTAATTACAATATGAAAAAAGTTGCCATTATTATTGGATTTTTAAGTATTATCATCAAAATTCAACAAACGTAAGAATGGTGTGAAATGAGTGTCTAGTTGAGTGTTTTTGTAGAGTTGATGAGTTTTTAAAAGAATTTCTTACAAAACTCACTTTTATGGTGTTGCCACGTTATGATGATGATGGCAGATAGTTTAGGTTGTATGCAATGAAACAAATTACTAGATCAATCTTCTTACAGAAATGAGGTTAGGAGGTAGAAAAATGCCTCACAGTAAAAAAGAAGGAAAACCACAAATTTGTATTCGCCTGATCATAAGGTATTTTTCAAGAATTAAAGTTTATGAGAAATTATTGTATTGCAAAAGAAGGATATAGGTTAAAAAATTTAAATATTTCAGCGGCAAGCTATCGTGTTAACACCCAGAGAAAGCAAATTCAAAGTTACAGTTGTAAATTTTTTTTAAAAATATAAAAAAAAATTTAAATAATATTTAAATATATTAGAAAAAATATTTATAAAATACTACACTGTGTTTTAGTATTTCTTTTTGTACTTTTGCTAAATTAAACCCTCTTTGTTAAATAAAATTATAAAATTTCTGTGAGCTGAACCCACTGTACTGTTCTCTATCACGTTTTCCTATTTAATTGTCTATTAAAAATTGTCACACTTCTATCATTTTAATTTTTTTTTATAAAATTAACAATTTTCGAGTTATGTAAAATAATATGTACATATTTTTTTATATAAATTTTGAATTTAATTTAATTAAAAACTTTTTTTAGTCTGTTTAACTGCTTTCAATTGTAAATTAAAAAAATTATTTCAAGTAATTTTCCATCATAACCCACTATGCAATCGCTTCTACAACACTCTCACACAAACGTAGAATGGACCAGTAATGGCATTTACAATTTTACTTATTTTCAGCTATATTTTCTGGTAATTTTTTAGTGCAGCACTTTGTGTCCAACCCTTTCATTTCGCCCGCAGCATGCCAACCCCCCCCAATGAGCACACACATACACACACAGGCAGACAAGCTGTCGCATTCTTATCTACGCAATGCGAAATAATTACTTTTCTTCGGTTTTTAATTTTTTGTTGGCGCTTAAGTTACGCGCATTATTCCAACCACTCAAGTGCGGCGTGGGCGAGACGTGCCGCGGAGGGCGGCATATTAAACGCGCGTTTTTTTACTTTTTTTTTTGGTATTGAAAAACGTTTTGCCCGCAACTTGGCTGTGCGTGTCCGCTGTTGCATTTGCGCTGGTTGCCTTGGCGTTTGCTATTTATCTGCTGACTCTTCCTCTTCTTCTACTTCTACTTCTACTTCTTTGGCGCGCATCTAATTAGACGCAATGTGTTGTGGACACAGCCAAAAAGGGTTAAAAAGTTTTACTCGATTTTTTTTTGTTATTATAATTTCCGATTTTTTTTTTTGTTTTGCTTTAATTTTTCTATTTGTATTTATTTATAACGCAGCGAAGAAGTGGCAAGTAAATAGTAAGAAAATGGTGGTGCAGCCTCAACTGTTGTTTTTGTAGTTTTTGTGCTCATGCAATATTAAAAAGTGTTTTAGAAAATACAGAAAAATGTCAGAAAAAAAAAATAGATAAATAAATAACGGCTGTAGGGGCGGAAATTCAGCAAAAGAGAATACATTAAAAGTAAATCGCGGCCAATGTCAAATAAGCAGCAAAGAAGGCATAAAATATATGTACATGTCTAAAAAAAATATCAAACGTGTGCCAGCTTCGCAAATTTACGCAACGAACACATTGAAGCTACCGTTATATGCTGTCACAGCAGCATCGGACACTCAAGGACACAAATGTCCTTTTCGTATTTGCTCGTATCTTCACGCCTGAGTTAACAGAGTTGGGTAATTTCTTTCGCTTTGCTTTGCCATTCGCTTGATTTTTTCTTTTTATCTCTAATTTTTCTTCTTACTAATGCAATCAATTGACATTTGTTAAAATACAAGTGGAATTTTAATTCTTTTTTCTCGGTACAACCCCTTTAAGAAACATTCAAAAGTTTTGCGGATGAGTACTCACTTGTAATTAGTAATGTTAAAAAAGAGAAAATATTCAACAATTACTTATAAAGTTTTCACACTGCCAAGTAGGCTTGAAAACGAAGTTACATTCCATGAAAGTTCAAAATTTTTTCGAAAAACGATTTTTTAACTTAAAATATACAATTCCCAACGGAATGTGTAGGTAATTCACAAAACTTTCAAAAGTTCGGCCACTCAAATTATAGTAGCACCGATTTTTTGAGCTTAGGTTATTCAATGGACAGAGGAGAGAAGAGGAGAGAGAGGAGAGGAAGAGTGAATCCTTTATGAGCTGTTTCTGCCAAGATGGCAGTGATGTTTTTCAAAGCCGTGGGCGTTCCGATTTAAATCTGGAACGGCATTAGCTCTGTAATACTAGCTTTAGTAATCAATACCATTTGAATATATTTCCGAAGAAAAGAAAGGAGCAGAGAAAAATTTTGATAGTTGAGATCTAAAGCTGGGCCGACTTTATACTGGGCCGCAATTTTATTTTCGATTTTTCCAGCAAGAGTGTAGAGTTTAGTAAAACTATGGGGGATCTGACAATCAAAAGCCGAAAAATAATTTCTTATACGATTTTTTTTTAAGAAGAGTGTGGAACTTAGTAAAATCATAAGGAATCTCTTCCAAAATTAAGGCTCTTCTATCTAACTTTTTCACTCCAAACCATTTGGGCATCTATATTACCGATTTCCACGAAAAAGGCAATACAAGAGACGGTGGAGATTTTTTTGAGAGTGGACAAGCTTTGTTAGTGGAGATCTAAAACTGGACCAGAACCAGAGTATTTCGAATCCATATTAGCGCTTATATATCACATTTCCGCCGAGAAGAGTTGGGAGCTGAGCCAAAATAAAAGAAATTTCTTCGAAAACTACAGAGAAACTACTGCTCTGTAGCTGTACCTTCCCATCGATAACATGTTGACTCTTCTTTAACTGATTTCTCGCGAATAGTTCCAAGTTCTAAGACAAATATTTCCCATCTGTCGCCATGAAGAGTAGGGACGTAAGTTAAAAGTTAAAACTTTTGATCAACAACTAAAGAGAAATCATGCTCTTGGGACCGGATTTTCCATATCAATAACATTTCGAGTCTTATATTTTTAATTATAAGTGAAAGGGTAATGCAGATGAGAAAAATCTTGAGAATTGTTAGAACACAATCACAAGAAGAGAGAAAACATTTTTGTATAGCATAGCATGCCAATCAGGAGTACATTACCGATTTCTTACAAGAAGAGAAGATTGAACAGATACAGTGCTTTGGATCTGGATTTTCTATTTTATGACATTTTGACACTTATTTTACTAATTTTCGCGGAGAAGAGAATGAACAAGAAGTAGCAGAGTGAGATTTTGTTTGGGGTTTGGGACATTGCGCAATATTTTTTAAAAGTCGCTGCTGAAAAACAAAATTCGGTCAACCCCGAGCATTATAGTTGCATAACAAAAAGTTTTATGTAGTCAAAAATTTGCCTAAGCATTTTAAGGGTTAATAATATTTATGAAAATTAGCAAAAAGAAAGAAAAAAATAAGTGGAATTTCTTCTGCTGTTAGTGTATAAAAATACGCCGAGGAAATAAAGGCATTGGCGAAGTGAAGAACTTTACGTTAAAATTAGCCGTAACGGATTTTAAGGGTTAAAGGAATTCTGAAAATCCCTAAAATATCGCATTAAGTATTTTCAATAAGATTTCTTTGATCTTTACTATGTCGGAAGACAAAAAAAATTTACAGTAAACTTAACCAACAAGTATCTAAAGGGTTAAGGTAATTTTAAAAATTAATTAAGAAATTTTTAAATAAAGCATTTTTAATAAAATTGCTTCAATGTTTATTATGTCAAAGATAAGAATTATAAATACATGGGAGACTATATGATTTTGCTATCACTAACTTATCACTTAACTATGTGGAGAGTTAAGGAAGTTTTGAAATTTATTGCTTTTAATAAAATTTCTTCGCTATTCGCTATCTTCTAGATCCTTTTTTTGTGACTAAAAATGTGAAAAAAATTAAATAAATTGCAGTTAACTTAAAAACATATGGCTTTTAAGGGTTAGTGCCATGCTGCAAATGATGAAAAAAAAATAAAAACAACAAAAAAACATTTTTTAATAAAATCTGTTCCTTACATTCATGTGGTCAATTGAGTTATAAGACACCTTTGAACTTCGACCTTTTTGCTACATTTTTATGCATGTGAGTGTTAATATAAAGAGAAACTCAAACCGGGAAGTCGCTTCAGAGCAAAGCGCTTGAGATAATTAAAATATATAAAATATGTCACCTTTTAGCATGAAAATATTGAATTAAAAATATATGAGGATTTTTCGTGCTCAATTTACCTGCGAGTAAGCAAAATGGGAGAGGATGTGTGGAAAATTGAAAAAAATATAGAAAGATTAAAAAAAGTTATGTAAAAAGGAATTATAAAAGATTCAAAGAGATTGAAAGCATACAATTTCAAAGAATATGCAGATATATATAACCATGTGTGGGTGTGTGAGTGCTTGTATATGAAAAATGAAAGCACTCACACACACACAGGCATATATAAGTATGAGTGTTAGTATGCGTTATAAATATATCGAAAAGGAAAAGCAGACACATATATCAAACATATATGTATGTGAGGATGTATGTACATATGTATTTACGTAAGTATGTATGTATGCATGTACACACAATAATAAATATAAACACACGTCTAATGGATGATGCACAGGCAAATTTAAATTCACACACACACACACACACACAAGCACACAAGGATCCATAAATAAGTCGAGCCGAGCCGAATAGCAACGGACATAAATATATGCGATTTGTGCATACACTCCTCACCACCGCTAACACGAGGAATGGACCGACCAAGCGTCAGTCTTATGAATTGCGCGTATAAACATTCAATATTTTGGCATGCCAACAAATAGACTTAATTGTCGGTGCATGGGTTGTGAGCTGAGTAAGTAGTATATGTATGTATGTATGTATGTATGTATGTGGCAAGCAAGCATGGGCCTAAGTCTGTGAGTCCAGTTCAAGCAAGACAATATGTATGTGTTAAAAGCAGGCACACAGGCTACGCCTTGCTTCAATGCTACTTGGCCGCGTCGGTGGAAGAGACCAGTGCAGCGTTCGGTGAGAGCGTTCGTATGTGTTCGAGCAAATGGTCGCACAAGCTTAGCGAAATTGTAAATTTTTGAGTGTGTCTAGTTGGTTTGTGCAGGGGTACACAAATGCCTCTGGGTTTAGTATATGCTTCGTTTAGAATGAAATTTCGCCATAACTCGTCAAACTTCGGCTTGCCGAGTTAACTGTTTCGGTTTAAGTTATTTTCATTTAAATTTGTGTGGGAAAAGAGATCATAAGAGATTTAGAGAACTACAGCATGATGAACGAATATCTCGAGGAAAATACAGAATACGAAAAGGGTTGAAGTTATTTCGCTTTATTCGTCTTCGCCGGAAAGAAAAATGTGAGGTTATGAGATAGACTTTGACCAACGAAAGTGATTCTGAAGAAGACATACTACTCAATTTCTTCTTATACATGATCTCACGTCGAGTTTTACATTTATATGGCTAAGAATCTACGAACTTAAACTTTAATAATAGCTTGAGGTTACGTTTTCAACATCGGATAATTAAAAAGACACCGATTAAGATTATTTAGGTGTCTCCACGAACTAAAATTTACAAAGAAAAACGAAAATTCGCAATTCGTAAATGGTGAACAAAAAAAGTGAAAGACTCAAAGAATTAACTTTCAGGACTTTCTTACAGTTTCAACATTTTGTAAGGTCTCATTAGCTATTTAAGCAATAAATCTAAACATTGACTTGAGTAGACAATTATCTCGATGATGATGTGGTTTTATGAGCGCCATCGAAGCTAATTGCCTTCATAGTTTACAAAAAATTTAGGTTATGTCTTTGTCTAGGGAGAATGTATATCAAAATAGATTTTTTGCTCCTGAGTCCATTTTTTTTTTTGAACAACTTCAATGGATCCATACATGTTGGTTTATATTTTATGAAATGTAAACCAATTTGGCTTTATTTTTCTTAGTATACTCTCTTTATGGTTAAAAGGGTGTTTTTTAATACCTTGGCCTCTATATTTTATTACTGTTTTCTCGTATTTCATTATTCGCTCGAGAAAGCTTAATATTTCTTTGAATATGTGCTTTGGTAATATGCTTTGGAGAGTTTGTCTGGTCACGAACACTTAAAGATCTGAATTTTTTCAGATTCTTTTAACTTTGAAGAGGTTTCCCCAATATGAATACGATGTTTTGAACATGGTATGGTACAAAAGAAGCTTGCAATTTAAGGAGATAGTGGGGGGATAGTGAAAAAATGTGTGTCCAAACTATATATGGAAACTGTTGAGCAGCATTTTTAAGGTTAAATCGCTTTACCAAATAAAGGTAGCAGCTCATATTCTCAAAGATTTTGATAACCTTGGAGCATATTCAGAACCCCAAAAGTATACTTAACGCCGAGTACTTGCAAACTTTTCCCAGCAGCAGCAGTTTAGTTTGGCGCACGCTGCTTTCTGGTGGGTGGTTCTGTTTGGACAAATGACATGTGGTGGACGTACGCTACGCACGCACCCACTGATACACAAGTAGCTATACAAATCCACATATGTGCAAACATCGCTGCCTATGTTTGTGCGTACGTGCATCCTTTTAGGCGTATGTGTTTGATGTTTTTTACAAATAGAAAACTGTTTTTGATTCAGCTGCGGGCGAAGCATTAGTTATGCCGCTCAAATAACGCACAGCACCCACCACACCCCGCAGCACTTCTTCACACACTCGAGCATTGTTGTGTTATTAGGCTCACTCTTGGCATACATTTACGCTGCGTATCTCCTCCAGCGTCACTACGATTATTTGACTTTCAATGGCACTTTACAATATTTAAAAGCAGTCGCAAATAATGGACGGCAAGTGAGTTCGTAGCGTTGGACGGATGCTTTGAGCAAGTGAGGAAAACAGGCCGACTATTGCTTGTGGTACGGGGCAACTGAATGGTTTGTGTAGCATACTTTAAGGCACAGAAGCGCGCATGTTCTTATGTGTTGGTGCAAGGAAAAGAATGTGCTGGCGTGTAGAGTGACAGCGGTAGGGGTGAGGCCATGCATGTTTGAGGTAAGGAAATGCTGGGAAGTGAAGTCAAATGCGAACAAGATACATGGCAGTGGGTGTTAGGTATTTTAGGGTGATGGAGCACAGTGGTACTGAACTCTTACGAAGTAAGACTTGTGTGTTTTTTTAAGCAATTTGAGCTTAGTTATGAATTAATATAGGTAGCTGCTTCTTTTGGCTTTTATTTTAAATATTATTTTATTCATTTAAACATACAACTTTAGGACCCATATATTCGTGGGGTGCTTTTAAAAAAATTTTGAGTATTTTTTGAGATTAGGTTAAATGAAATATGCGAGCTAAAATCGAGCTTTCGCACTCTTTTTTGGAGTGGTCAATGAAAATATAATTATACGGTACTCTTATAGAGAAAATTTTAGAATCATTTATTAATTGTTATATTTTTTACAGCAATGAAAGTGGTTTTAGAGGTTAGGTTCATAAACTAGACTAAACTAAAACTAGACTAGATATAAACTATTTTAGTCCAAGATATGAACTTCAGTCCATTTTAATTTAAATAATTATTAATTTAAAATATTTCTGAATTCGAGGGCTTTTATTAACGTTTTTAAGGCTTTTTGAGGTTGGTTTTGTATGGGAGATGGTTTTAAATAAACAAGTGGACCCTTTCTAAGGAGCACTTTCAGATTATTTTTACGGACATATAGAAAAAAGTCGCGATCAGTTAATAATTGGCGTTACTTTTATATTATTACAAACAATTTTTTGAGGTTAGGTTTTTATTAAAGATATGAATTATGGAATGGTTGCATTTTTTAGCATTTACTTCGATTATAGCTATAAATATATAAACAAAATTTGATACCATACATTAAATCGAACACTTTTTATACTAATAAAAACCTACTAATAGAACTAGTAAAAAAAGAATACTTTTCATACTAATAAAAAGTAATAAATAGCGATTTTTGAGGTTAGGTTTATGTAGAAAGTCAAAGGGGTCATGCCAATTTTTTGGTTGCTGAAAAAGGATGTTATTGTAAGCATATGGATAGAACTTCGGTATTATACTTTTATTACAGTTTAATTTCGATTTTATAAATCATAAATTTAAGGTCAACATAGCCTTAAAACCTTTCTATGGTAGTTGTGTTTTAAATTACGGCTGAAAGATACGGTAGCAAATTGCGCATAATATTATAAATATACAATACGTTAAAAACTTCGGCGTTATATATAAAAAGGTCTGCTCTTTCTAGCAATTTTTCAGAATTTTTGAGGTTAGATTTCTAAAGCAGATAGGCTTTAAATGAATCAATCAAGTGAATTTTTTGTTCCTTTTTTTAAATTTGTGTTACACACGCACAACATACATTACTTTCACAATCCTTTAAATTTTTTGAATTTTTAATGAAACTGTCCCATTGTGCGGGTTGCTGTTAGGCGTGTTGATGGAAATGCAAAGCAAACAAAAGGCAATGGCTACATATGTGGCTCTCATATGGTGACCGAAGGAGCTCTATGCGAATGGTTATAGTTATACACACATATAAACACAAATTTTCAACCACTGGGAATTCTTATGAATTATATACAGATATGCCTACATTTTTAGGCTGATATTTGCTGCCAAAGCAGCCTGGCGATTTCACATTTGCAAGTGGCGCACTAAAACTCCCTTACACCACTACTACTGCTACCACTACCATATACTTGCATGTCTTGGCGCAACACACATACACATACATAAATACACATTTGATACTTTTTAAGGAATTGGCATTTGATAGTAAGAAGCGGAAATTTAAAAATCAACTTAGTGCTACTGAAAATGTATAAAATGAGTGGAAAGACACCAAACCAAGACAGCAGAAGGTGTGTGCAGTGAGTTGGCGCGCTTCAAAAGCGTAAGGATGTGTATTGTTGCTGGCGGAAGGCATCGATGCTGGACTATACAACATACTGGCAGTGAAAATGAAAATCGAATTCAATAAATACCAGCCATACCTTTTATGAAATATGCTTAAATTTTTACCTTAAAAATGTTTGTTGCTGCTTATCATATTGTGCTTGTTGTTGTTATTAGTATTTGTTGTACACCACTTACTTGCTTTTCCTGCTCCGTTTTTGCTACACAACATTTTTTTAAGCCTATACATTCTCTGTGCACTTCGAGTAGCTTATTAGCTAAGTGCGCCCAAATGTATGCTACATTTTCGGCGCTTAATTGAAAATTAAGCGAAAACGTTATATATAATACGAATTTTCTTGACGTGAAAGTCATTGTGTGCCGTTAAACTTATATGTTGTAGGCGGTTGCTGAGGTACCGTTAGCTATATAGGTGCTGTTGATCTGTACGTGTACTACTGAATTGAGTTGTATGAATTGTGGTAGCAATGGTGTTTGGCTGATGTTTTGAGTGAAAGTACTTAAAAATCGAAATTTTATTAATGTTGGGAGTAGTGTACAGTGTTTTATTTTAGGTTTCTTTAAAAAAAAATTAAAGAAACATTGCTGCTTTAAGCTTAGTTGGTTTTGATCGAACTTCTCTTCAAAATTGTCGAAGTCGAGCTTCGAACCCATATCCCGCTCTGTATTACTACATTTACTAATGAGCTTTCAACTGTAAAATTTGAAGTTGTTGCTTACCATTTCTATAAAAATAAAAGGTACTAACTATGGAGCTTTCAACGTTGAAAATCCCATTATGTACTACTTCAAATTTGAATAGAATCGTCGCTTCGCTTTTGAATAGAACGTTTAGCAAAAAGCGCCTGAAACTTGCTTCTTCTGTGTGTATATTTAAAAAGTTTATTCTGAAATTAATCTCAGTTTTCTTGTATTTTATTAATGAAAATCTTAAAAGCTTAGTTTCGTAAAAGCTTTTAGTACTTTGCCAAGCTTTGTATAAAAAGTTTGGCTTGAAGTTAGTTTAAAATTTCTTATATTTTCTTAGTGGTTAAACCTTGCCTCATTCGTTGAACAGATTTTTGTTTAAAATTTGGTATCAAAACTGTGTTCTGAATGGGCTCTCCTACTGGACTTTGAACTTATTTGCGTAGAATTTGTAGAATAGAAGCTAAAGGTCAATAAGGGCTATATAATAATTTCACATTACGGCTGGCCAGTAACTAAGCTTTTTGATGAAGTCAAACCCTCCGAAGGCCTATTTGATACCTTTCCTTAGAATGACTATCCAAGTTCTTCCCAAAAAACTGTTGGATAAAATCTGACGATACGGCTAAAAATATTACCAAACCTTTGTGGCCAGTACTAAGCTGTCTCATTAATCCTTTTCGGAGATCTCGGTAATAATCTTTTTACTGGAACCCTGCATTAGAAAAAAAAGGAACTATATGAATTCAGGAAATTAGACACAGTACTCATCGGACAATAAATGTAAAGTAGTTAAACTGGTATTTGTAGCCATCACTAGCATTACCACGAAGGTAAAGGCACCTAGGCGGAGTAAAAGCTCTACATACATAAATTCATATTGTGGTCACTGATAAGGGAGAGTTATAAAGGGAGCTGAAGCCTTCTCATTGGAGTGGGTCACACGCTTAGCAGTAGCAGAGGAGGTGGAAGTAGTTTGAAGAGTGGTCAGGGGTTATGCGTATTTGACTAACTACTAGAAAGTGAAAGTACAAACCGGTTTCTAGCAGATTATTTTCACACATATACACCAATACATATACACGTATGAAACTATAAGCGTTCATAATTTGAATACACGTGTGTATGGCTAGTGGACACTTATATGGCTTACAAAACATGCGTCTGTGTTAGTTGGCAGGACGCAAGATATCGTTAGGCCCTGGAATGGGGGTAGGGGGGTACTATGCCATAGCTGTTGGGTTGATGAGGGAGATTTAAAATGCTAACGGTAAATTTGGTTATTCTAAAATAGAAATGGGCGTTTGATAAGAGTAGCAACGGTAAACAGTTATATGTTCTCATGTATGTGTTTGTATGCAAATACATATGTGTTTGTGCATGTACGTATTTGTATATTAATATTTGAATGAGCAGATTTTGGTACTTTCAAAGTGAAAGTAAACTGAGGTGGGCATATATACAAGGAGACTGATGGGCAGGAAATTAAAAGATTGTACATACAAACATATGTAGTTAGAGAAATGTCCATAAAAAGGGGGGCATTCCAGGATTAAATTTAAAACTTCGATATATTTCACTTCACTCGATATATTTCACCACAAAATATAAAAAAATACATAAATACGTATTTATAAAATTACATTAGGGTAGTTCGAAACTTGTTTGAAAAAAGTTTTTTTAATCACCATACATTTGTTCCATAATGTATTAATAGCTCAATAAGATAATAAAATATTAAAATATATATTCCTCCTAATTTTTATTGTATTTAATTGTAATGTAACTTATAAAATTAAAAATTTTTTTAATTTGGCTACAAATTATATATCATAGCGTTTTGAATCATTTGAAATAAAATTTGAAAAAAAATGTGTGTGTAAAAAAAAATTTTAATACACAAAATTTTATTTCTCTTTTAACATAGTTTTATTACAGAATTTTTAAAAAAATAAAAATTTTCGGTGGTTTTGTATTAAAAAAAAGTTGAAATTAATACATCTTTCCGTATAAATAAAAATTTTGTGAAATTTTATTACATAGAAATCTAAATAATTAATTAATTTAATAAAAAAGAAAAGAACTTATCTTCTATACATTTCGATGAAATAAGTTTTATTAAGGAAAAATTTGCTTTTCTATTTTCTCATTTTACATCTATTTATACTATAAAGTTTGTAAAGAAAATTTGCAAAAAACTGTTTTTTAAATAAATCCTATCTCTTTTAAAAAGAATAAAATGAAAATACAATTTAAATTTCTATAACAAAATTATTAATACGAATAACTTATACATTATCAAATTATTAAGAAAAAATTAAGATTTTCCAATAATTATTTGCAAGAATTAATGCAAAATTAATATTTGAAAGTAAGAAAAGGAAGAAAAATAAAAACTACTTCTTTCATAAAAATTAACATTTTTTCGAAATTTTTTTTATTTCATAAAATTATTAGAAATTGCTATTAATTATTTCTAGAAAATAAATATTTTATAAAAATATTTCTAAAAAGTTTAAATTTATTATTGAAAACGAAAAATAGTGTGTAAAAATGTTAGAAACAAGTAAAGAAAAAAAGAGAAGCTAATTATTTAATTAGAAGAAAACCAATTGTTTAAAAAACTAAAATTTTGCAAAATTTTATGGAAATAATTTTTTAGTTCCATACAATTTTCAATATTATTAAAAAATTTAAATAAAATGCTATTTTCAATAATATCTTTTAAGTTTAAACTTAATATTGTTTTATTTTATTAATTAACTTTTTGTTTGCCTAAGTAAGAAAAATTTATATAAATGTTTTGAAACTACACATTTTTTCTATTTTTTTTATTAATAATAATTTTGTAGGATTTAACGGTATTTTCTCACTTCCTTTTCAATACAAATTAATAAATTTAAAATTAATGGTAATTTAAATTAAATTTAATAAATTTTTGCTAGTTGAAAAATATATTTTAAATAACTTCTCGCTCGTATAGTATGCCTGGAATGCGCCAACTGTTAAAGATAAGTACTTTATAGAATTTTGAACTCATTTGAGTCAACATACATATGTATATGGTATATATGTAAATGGTTAATAGGTATATATGTATACATACATAGTACTGTAAAACACATTTTACATGGTAAATTTTGGGGGGGCCGGGCAGAGGACAGCTGCCGGCAGAAGCGACAAGCAGGACATGCGTTACCCACAAATATACTTATTTTTATGTGTATATGCATATATATTTTTGTACATATGGGTATGTATATACTTGAAACTATATAAGCAAATAATTTACTTTTGAAAACTGATAGCAAAGAGTTTGTATGTATATGTGTGTAAGCTTAGTTGGTAGTCTGTGCGTGAATTAAGTTTCATTGCTCATGTGTGTATGCATGTGTGTATGCATGTGCTTGTGCCTGTGTGTGCGTAGAGCGAAATTTCTAATGCTGCCCTGGATTAAATTCCATTGTGCATGTAATTAAGTTTAAATTTATAATAGAAAAGGACCAACTCTACAGCAAACTGAAGCAAATAAATACGCACAGGGCATATGTATGTGTGTGTGTGCATGCATGTGTGTGTGTGTTTGTGTATTGGCTTAAAAGCTATTTATCTTCATCTCTATGTGGCGAAATAGATAGTGAAATATGCAGGTGGAGCAAATAGTTTTGTGCTGGCGCAAAGTAAATAAAGCGTGCGTGTGTATGTGTGCGTGTGCGTGTGTATCAGTGTATTATTTGTTAGTCAAATATTTATGTGGCTGTCGTTTTTTGATCGTCAGTGTTATTTCAAAATCAGTGAAGCGCGAAAAATTTGCTGTTGTTGCTGCAATTGCGCAGGCTATTAGCATAAATTTAGGCGCAAACACACCCAGTTACATAAGAATTTACTCATATATGCATATTTTGTGATTTTCATATACTCTTTGAAACTTTGTATTTTCATATTCCACATAAATTATTGTTTTCAAATTTCACGCTCCAGAAAAAGTTTGCTTGTTTTTACAACAGCTCTCGTACCGAATAAACTATATTTTCCATGTTTTTACTCTTTATAAATATTTTATGTGTGTTTGTTGGCGTTAAAAATGCACATATGTTTGCGAAAAGGAAACTTACAAACTTTTCTGTGTCACTTACATGGGTCAATGAATGCATTAGGATTGCAAAAAGTGATAGTATTGAACTGCGCTTTGGGTTGAGCGCCTTAAAGTATGCTTGTCTAACAAAAAAAGTGATTAAAGCTTGTAGATAAAAGTTTAACGACCGAAAGCTTTGCGCTATAGTTTAGTAGTCAAGTGTCTTAAAGTCTGTTAGAACTAGGAGTAATGTACTGTTATAATATGTTAAGTATTGTTATAATAATGGTGTTAAGCAGAACAACATGGTTTGAGGACTCATGTTGCGGATTCACTGCTTGTTGAAGTAATTTTTCAATATTTAAAAAAAATTTACTAAATACCTTAAATAAATCATTGAAAAATAGCATGCGATTTTTTATGAAATTTTTTACTGCTTGCCGAAGTAATTTTTTAATATTTTGAAAAATTTTCTAAAAATACATTTTACTAGTGGGCGCAATTGGAGCACTTCCACGCCCACAAAATTGTGTTAAAAAAAACACAACAAGTATTACAACCCTGCAAACAAAAAATTTAGGGGCTTATGCTGGTAAAATTTACAGTTATTTTCTAAAATTCAAAATATTTCTATTCAACTCCTCAAGTTAAAATAGGAAAATATAATCGGAACAGTCGGAGAATAACCACGCCCATCTGCCATATAACGGTATTTTGGAAACTAACTGTAGTAAAATACCTCTGTAAAATTAACTTCAGGAATCTAAAATTAGGTAAACATGATGATATTGTGAGTATACTTAGCGATCAATTCATAAATTCAATTATGGGCGTGGCATCGAGCACTTTGAGGTAAAATTTTATATCCCTCAAACCATTTGAGTAATCTGAACTAAATTCGGTACATAATATTTTTGTAATATCGCCTTGGTATTACTTGAAGGATCATAAAAATCAGACCAGATCCACAACTGTACCCCATTGAGTGCAAATTTTAACGTCAAGAGCTTTTTTGACTCTGAAATTCTATTTTCAACACTTATAAAGATCATGTGGGACACTTTTGACATGCGGGAACTCTCTTTGAAAAATATTCGAAATGAGACCATTCCATTTTTTTTTATAGCTTTATATACCAAAGTTATGAATCTCCGTTTCTCCATTTAACTTTATGCCATAAATATCGGTCAATATATGGGAAACGTCGTAAAAATGAAGGAATGGCTCAAATTTAGAAACTTTTCTCTAGGCTTTCTTTTGTTAGCGCAATCAAGTGTGTTTAAAAACGATCAGGAGAGGTTTTCGGCTCGAAATGGGAAGTATAGAAACTACCAAATTTTTATATAGTTGCACCTTGCTTTAGCTAGGTATTTTTCATACTTACTTTCATACTTTGATTTCATTTATTAAAATCGGCTGAATGAGCCTATGAGCTGATGCCTAGAAGCATACTTTTAGGCGTTGGACCACAAAGCTTTAATTTTAGGAATTAATATAATTTTTACCAAAAATCAAGCATTAAAATATTGAAAGGGTTGATTGTCCAATAACATTTTCTCAAATATGTCTCTACCTTCATATTGTGTTTACTATTATATATGTGTATATAATCTTTGTAGTCGTGCAAGTTCCCATATGCCTACATCAAAGAAAAAATGGGAAAAATTAAGAAGACGAAATGCCAGCACCAGATGAAATATGTGGAATAAAGTAAAAATTAAAATAAAAACAACAACAACTTTAACTACAACAACAAACAAAAGCAAATTTTAAGTACCCACACGAGCAGCAACAAAACCAACATGCTTTTGGTCAGTTCAAGACCATGCGTGTAGCATACTTTTTGGCGCACAATTGAATTTTGGCAAAAAAAAACAGATTTCATCTAAAAAGGGATGCAAATACAACAAAGGAAGCGCAAAAATTTGCTTGCCCAAGTGGATCGGCAAAGACTCTTCACTTTTTACAGGAGTTTCGATAGGGAGGAGGTGAAACAGGAAAATGAAGAAATGCAATGTGAAAGTGAAAAAGTAAAATGTGAAAAGGCAAAGAGCGCGTAGCTCAAAAAAGAATATTGAGCGTAGAGGAATGGTCAAAGCAGTGGACTATATCATATGTTGCACACACATACACAGGCAGCGCAAACTAATTTAAATGTGTTTGTTTTGGACACCCTATTATACATACACATATATCTGCATATGGGTAAACACATATGCAAAATCATAACCAAGGGCGATTTGTGATATATATTTTATAGTATTAGCGCAGTACTAACATTTTTATTTTTAATTTTTTATTGTTAATTTTTCTCAAAATTTTTATTTTATAATAGAAAAGTTCAGAAAAAAATTCATTTTTATTTATGTTTTTTTATTTTTAAAAACTTTGATATCAATTTCTCTTAAATCGAAATTCAAGAAGTAAAAATGTTCATTTTATAGCACAAAATACCAAAAAAAAAAAATTTATATTTCAGAAAGAAAAATTTAAAAAATTTCGAAACTTTTTTTTAGAAATTTAGAAATTAAATTCTCTCAAACCAAAATTTAAGAAATGAAAAGAAATTTTTTTAAGAATTAAAAATTTAATTTAAGAATTAAAAAAAAATTTTTTTTTGGAAATTTCTAAAATATTTTTTTCAAATTATTGAAATTTATGAAACACCACCCACACAACCCTAATACTACGCGAATTGTGGTGTGCGAAGAATTCAAAACTACGCGCACGTTTGGTCAGTTTCTTGGGTCAGCTCGTGAGCGTGTGTGAGTGGAATTTTAAAATGAGAAACTTTCCATACACTTTCCAATACTAAACTCATTTAACTGAGTGAGATTTTATTTTATATGTTTTTTATGTGTGTACAAGTTGTTTAGGGGATGCCAGCTGCCTCAAGGCTACATTCAGTCTCATATGCGAATTTTAATATAAATAAAATGAGTATTGTATGGAAGTGGAGGTGGGACAAGGTGGGTATGTATGTAAAACACAGATGTTGATATTTGAATAGGAAAATTCGCAAGAAATCGATTCTTTTGTAAAAAGTTAACATTGCAAGTGTACTTTTCATAAAATTTTTTTTTTTTATTATTTGAAGAGGACTTTAATATTTTTTAGCTTTGGTAAATATATTATGATTTAATTTTTTTAATTTAAAATATGAGAATTTAATTGAGAAAATCTAAAAAATGCTAAGAAATTTTGCTCTGTTTGAAACTATTAAACATGATGGCACAATTTTTATTTTGCATTTAAAAAAAATATATATATACATAACGAAAACTTTCCAAACTCCTATTATTAGAGATAAATATATGTTTTGAAAATTTATATATAATTAACAGATCTTATTTCGTTTGTTGATATATTTAAAAATTATGTAAAAATGTTCAAATATAGAAGAAAGTGAACAGAATTATTTTACATTTTATTTACCTTTATCAGAAGTTTACACTAAAACATATTAAAGAAATATTACTTGATTTCAAAGGAACAATAATCGTTAATTTTGATTATTTTTAAATTTGGAAAGAAATTGTTAAAAAAAATTTCAAATGTTAATATGTTTAACGAGCCAGATTCATTGAACCGTTTTTTATATTTGAAGTTTCAGATCTAGCAAAATTAATTAAAGGGAAGAAATAATTGTTTCGTTAATATTTAAATAATTTTTTTAATTTAAAAAATATATTTTCTTAAAAATAATAAAAAGCAAATTTTAATTTAAGCATTAAGTATTTAAGTATTACGTATTTAGTAAATATTTTTATCTGGTATAAAAAAAATTTTCCCACAATAAGCAAATTTGAAATTATAAAAGTATAAGCAATTATTGAATTTGAAAAATTACTAATGATATTTTGATTAAAAAAATTCTAAGCAATATGCAAATTAAAAAAAAAAAAATTTTTATAATACATATTTTAAGACCATACATTTTTTAAAATTTTCTAATACAAAAAAAAAATAATATGTTGTAAATTACCTAATTAAAATAATTAAAACTCATAAAACATCTCAGTGATATTTTAATTTAAAGAAAAAAATAAAATAAATAAATAAAAAAAATATTTTAATAAAAAAAAATATTTTAATAAAAAAAAATTGTTTTGCTAATAATTAATGGTGTGTTAATTCGACTTTTCTATTCAAAGAAGAAAGTTTAAACTGATAATTCGAACATACATATATATATAATATTGTACATACGTACATATAGCATGCTAAAGAATATATATATTACAACTAGTACTACTTACAATCCTTTCTAATCATCGACTGCACTAGTTCATTCAGCTGATCTTGGCAAAAAAGCGAAGCGCCTGCATAGACGCCGCGCTGACAGACAAATCGGCGGTTTTGCAATTCAGCAAAGGCAACAATAACAACAAAAAAAAGCTTAGGTAAGGCGACTCAAGACGCGGTCAACGTACTGTCGCTGCCGACAAAAATTTGTTGCATAAAAATATTGAAAGCCAATTTGTTGTAAAAATTTTAATAAATGCTGAAGTTTCGACGAAGTTTAACGTCCTACCTGGGCGCTTTGCTGAGTCCAAACAATTTTCATATAAAAGCACCGCGCCGACGAAACGAAAGCAGAGTTCGCATTGAATTGCACCAGAGCACAATATGAAGCTATTGAAAACATTCGGTTTGTTAGTTTTGATAATTGGCGTTGCCAGCGCCCATAATCATGGCAAGCAAAGCAAAAGCGATCCTTCAGAGTCGAGCAGTCTAAAGCCGAGCAACTGGTTGTCGATGCGCGAGCTGGAATCCCTGCCCTCAGCTGAGGATATCACATTCGAACAGCTGGAGAACATGTCCGTGAAGGAAGGCGAGCGTTTACTTGAGAATATTTGTAAGTATGTGGCAACGCTGTCAGCCATGAGGTCTTCTAAAACAATTATATCGCAGATCATCTGTCCAAAATTGGTCACACTTTGCGTCCAAGCTACGTGCCCAGCGCCAGCAATGTGCCCGTGGTCCTCGTGAAACCAAACGGACAGAGCGTGGAGTGCAACCTCAACGAACTGGTCGAGAAAGCCAAGGAAGAGCCCAACTTCGGCAGCGAGGAGGTCACCATCTTTATTACCGGCCTGCCAGAGTCCAACCCCACCGTCGCCAAGGCCAACAGGAAGCTGGTGGAAGCCTACATGCAACGCTACTATGGACAAGAGTGGCCGATGAATACCACCACCCGGGCTTATGACTCTGATGAGCGTCGGCCAGCCACCTCTAGCGAGGAGGACCACAGCGAGTCGTGGAAGCACCCCAAGCGGAACAGGGGCAATTTCGTCGTAAGTTTCGTACTTGAAATAATCGCTGCCACAGCTAAACTTTTGTACCTTGCTTTCCCAGATGATCAAACTGGGCGAAACCTTGACGATCATGAAACGCTATATGCTGCTTGATGTCGAACAAACCGGCCAAATGATCGGCAAGATGCTCGTCCAGCTCACTGATGAGGCAGACGTACCGCTGGAGATCGTACATTTGATTGGTCAGGGTGTTGGCGCACAGGTCGCCGGTGCCGCTGCACGTCAATACAAGCGCTGGACTGGTCATCAAATGCGTCGCATTACCGCTTTGAACCCTGCGAAGGTCTTCGCCAGGGAGAAGACGGTGCTGGGCGGTTTGGCGCGTGGTGATGCTGATTTCGTCGATGCCATACACAGTAGCACCCACGGTATGGGCACACGCCAACGTGTCGGCGATGTTGATTTCTTCGTTGATGGTCCAAAGTCCGTTGCGCCAGGTGCTGATAATGTCTTGGAGGCAGCTCTGCGCGCCACACGTTACTTCGCCGAGTCGGTGCGTCCGGGTAATGAGCGCAACTTTGCTGCTGTGCCCGCCAGCTCGAAGCGTGAGTATGAGAGCAATGAGGGTTATGGCAGACGCGCTTACATGGGTATTGCTACTCAGTATGACTTGAAAGGTGACTACATGCTCAATGTGAATGAAAAGAGTCCTTTCGGCAGGAGCGCTCCAGCGCAAAAGCAACGCTCTTATCATAGTTTGCATCAGGCATGGCGCAGCGACAAGAGGAACAACTAATACTAATGTACGTAATGCCATTAGATGGTTGAGAAATACCTGTGACTTTTACTAACCTCAAAATTTTTTGTACTTTTATATTATCTCGTGACAAATAAATTGAACTTAAAAAAACTGTACGAAATTTGTTTATAATATTAGGTGTTTATCGCTCTATTCGTAGGTTTAACATTTCTAACTTCATTGAGTGTTGTAGGTTGAGAATCATTTTGGAGGCACACATACTCTAATTGCTTGATATTTGGCCATGGATCTATAGAATGGTAGGATTTAAGAAGCTAATCTCTTAATTCTCGCGCATCACTAAACTACCGAGACTTAAGGTCCCTATCAAATTGTCGACGAAAGCGGTTGATGTTTGGGGTATATATAAAATCCTTCAGAATTGTAAGATGTAAGCTGATAAATTCTTGATTTATTCACAAAATGTTTCATCTCATGATTTTAGAGAAGTCTAATGGCGGGTAGGAATAACTGTTTATATATATAATATAAATTGAAAGAATATCTGAGGCAGTGTGAGAAGGCATTAATTTTTAAGGGAAGGGCCTAAAATGAGATATCTTCTATAAATTTGAAAGTTCTGACCATTTCAAGTTCCTCCTAGGGTGGTTAAACCTACGTAATATGTTTCATATGAACTTTTGTTCTAATATAAAACGATTGGAAATCAGAGAACAGTTTTCGGAGAAAGCTTTTCTAAGAAGGTAGAGTGCGATTTTCGGCAAATAAATTCAGCACAATATTTATTCGTTGATCGATTGTATAAATTTAGATAAGCTGAGGGGTTAGAATACGGATTTTTTTTCCATTTGTGGTTCATTTAATGGCTATATTCTGTTTCCAAACGACTTTTCATATAATAACTCGGCGGACATAACCTCACTAAGAGAAAAGGATCGTGTTTTAGGTATTAATTACGTTTTTTTTGGGTTTAATTTAGTTTCGTTAAGTAATTTTTCGTTGTCTATATGGCGTTTTGAATGTGCTCGGATTTCGAGGAACTTTTTTATGCTAATACTTTTTAAGAATTATATTGTTTGAACTAACTGGACCTAATTTTGAAGTTGGTTGTAAGAGTTTTTTTCGAAAAATTTTCAAATTTGTTGTCGAGCAAATAACATACTATATTTTGAAAAGAGAAAAATTTAAAATGGAAAAATTTTGAAAGAAAAAGTTTATATTTAATTTTTGAATTTTTGAAAAATTTTCAATTGTTGTTTAAGAAATTCAATGCGCACGAATTTAGGATTTTAGTACAATGTTGGGGCTTTCGAAATTTTTGGAATTTTGCAACTAGGTATGGCTCAAAAACTCTACTTATTTTTCAATTTTTCATATTGATAAAATTATTAATTATGAAAAATTTGCTATAATATTTGATTTCTGAATTTTTATTTAAATAATATTTTTTTACGAATATTTATATGTCATTTTTAAAAAATTCAATAAATTACATTTTTTCCACAAATGAAAAAAATTTTCCTACAGTCTAAAAATATTTCTCAATAACTTTTTTCCTCGTCATTTCTGCAAGAGTGCTCCAAAAAATTCAAAATTTTAAACTCTTTTGCCATAGTGCTGCCTACTTTCAGGCACCAACTGCCGCGCTCAAAAGCATGTAATGCAAATCTGACCTGCCAGCGGCAAATGTGGTTAATCTGCGCATAAACAAATTTCCACAAATGCCACAGCTGCCAACAACACACACACATGCACAAAAAGATGTGAACACAACAATCAAACACACAAAAACAACTATAAGTTGAAACCGAAACTAATTTATTTCCAAGCCACAAACCGCTTGCTAGCCGCCACTGGTGCAGGCTGACCAACGCAACGCAGCGCAGCGCAGGAAATGAAAGTAAGCGCGCCTGTGTCAGACGCAATTGTGTCTGCGAAAATCCTGGGGTCTTCTTATTATTTTATTTATTATTATTATATTTTTTGCAACACACACTTTGTTATGGCTATTATTCTTTACTGTTGTTTGTATGTTTCGTATTACTATCAATGCGCTGTTGTTGTTGTGCGGCGCATTTTCATTATTATGCGTGTTAGGTAAGCGGACACGCGCGCCTGCGTGCACCTAAGCGTGTGTGTAGGCTTAAAAAACTGTGTATGTGTGTGTGCGTACGCCGCTAAAGGGTTGCTGCTTTGGCAGACAGCTTGAAGCCTACGCTGGCAGTTGGGCTTTTTTCCTTACATTCTTTTTAGAGTCGCTACGAACACACACGCATAACTGAGACGCAACGCCCACCCTGGGACGGACGCGTACAAAAGTGACCACCTCAGCAGCGTCGACATCAGCAACGGCTGCTGTTAATGCTTGCTTTTTTATGATTTTTTGTTCTTTTTTATGTCTCTCTGGCAACTTCTTTGCATTTCCATATGCCTCATTCCACTTCACACCCTCGCTCTTGCTTGACCCCTGCACAGTGTTCCTCTTTTGTTTGCGCTGCTTCACTATCACTGGTCACTCTCTGGCCGCTCGGTCACCTTTGAGCTCGCTCGGCAACAGTAGAGCAGCAACTCAAAGGCAAGCAGCCTCCTCAATTGTCCTTACGCACTTTGGCTTGTCCAACGAAAGGGTTCAATTTCTCTATCCGTTTTTTACTTGGCAGTTTGCGTATAATAAAAGACGCCACTGCTCTCCAAACACCATGCTGTCACCACCGCTTGCGTCACCTTATCGGCCACCGGCGTCCAACACTTTCGGCGTATTTGCCTGGTGTCCAGTTGTCCTTCGAAATTTTAGTCACCCTGCGACCTTTTATATGTAGTTGTTGTTGTTGTAATTACTTTGTTGTTGTAGTTCGGTCTTGTTGTTTTTGTAGCATTTTGTTACTTTTTTAATGCTTTACGAGCAGCAGTTGTCCAGCTTGGCTGCTGGGCACTTTCTTGCTTTCACTCAGGCGCTCGCTCTCTTTCTTTCGCTTTATCTCTCTTTCTAGCTTACGCTAGCAAGTCCACTTTTATGTGTTTCCTTATCGAAATTCGACAATCCCGTGCGCGTTCCCATTTCCCTACTTTGTATCTGCTTTATATATGTATTTATTAATCTTTTTACTACGCTTTTTCCTTTATACCCCTTCTCTAACACACATTTCTTGCATACAAATATTTTTTTTTTTTTTTTGTTTTCTTGCTTATTTTTCATTTTTTATTTTCTATACATTTTTGTTTGCGAAAATTCTAAATTGAGTTGCGTTTCTTACGCGTTTCTGACAGCTTGCATTTTCTTCGGTTTCTTGCGTCCTTTTTACTCCTTGACGTCGTCTTATGGTCGTCTTTGGCTTATCGATCGCCTTGGCACTACTGCCCTGAATGACCATAAGCGGCAGCTGCAAGGTGTACTATGCTCAAAAATAAATTGTGGTATTGAAAATATACTTTAATGTGCCTGCACATAGAAGGATTAGCAAGGATTTCGGCTTTAAGAAGGATAAGAATGGAATTTAATTCAAGAAAGTGCTTTCTTCTTCATTGCTGAGCAGTACGGAGATAAAGAAGAGTCAACAGCAGATATATTCTTCATAAGCTCATAAATTCAATATTCTCAATAAAGTCAATAAAATTGGTCAGTCAGGAGGATTACATATTATATAATATATAATTCCTAAGATGTTTTTAAGGTATACTATGATTTTTGCTAAGGAGCAAAAAAAAAATGATTAACCTGTTACAGAACTCGGCACTTCTCTCTGAATACACTTTGAAGTTGAGCAGATCTCAAACAAAACTTTGTAGGATATTAGAAACCGCCTTAGGGAGCTTTCAAATCTTCATAGTTCTAAACTAACTAAGTCAAACGGAGATACAAATTGCTTAAGCAACAAATTACAACTGTCAAAAAGAAAATATACTTTCCTTTCGGAAATAATATATAAAGAAAATAAGTCACTAAGCTGAGAAAGCTTTAAAAGCTGTAAAAGCTGATATTACCACAAGGGGAATATCTAAATTCTTTTCCAGACTACGGTAATACTATTCCAATACAGGTAATTATTGTGTTGACTCCTTGAATATTTGTTCACCGTATTGACAACTGTGATATCTCAAGTTAATTAACATCTCATCAAAACATGTATAATTTGAGATTCAACTTATAGAGCTTTCACAGGTTTTTAGACAATATAAGAGATAAGATATTTATAATACTAATTTTCTGTTATCAACCCTACAATTAATTTAAAAGGAAAGCAACTATCTCGCTAAGCTTTGAACTGGCGGCTAAAGCTTTCACTAGCAATTTTGGGGGACTTTCCCATATCTTCAGTCGGTTTATTCTACTGCATCTTACATTGTTGTAGACTCTATTGGTCTAACTCACTTTTCTTTGGTCGTGGTGATTTCTAAAATTCTAAGATGTGAGGCCAAAGATCCAGAGGCCTATTATTTGGAATATTATTAATGGTTTTGTTCTAATTTTGGCACTTTAATGGTCTGTGGGTCCTGGAGTAATTACGAAACAATAGTTGTTGATTGATATTTAGTCTCGCACTTGTAATCTCATTAAATATATATATATCATGGGAAGTACAATCAGTTCCCTGAACGAAGCTCGATTTACAAGAGTCACGAAGGGTTCCAGACTAGTCCAGATTTCTTACAGGTCCACAATATTATGTATTCCAGGAAACAGAACTAGTTATTGAACTAGCCAGACCGAAAGTGGATCAATGCGTGGTCGCGATGACAAACTTTGAAAACATACACCAATCGCTATACGGACTAGGACGGGGTAGAAATGAATACCTATTTATTTGTGCTACCTGATAATGCAGTCTTTGCCACACTTTGTTTCTGAGGCTATCAAAAATCGCAGGTGGAACGTTGAAGAACTACTGGAGCCCATAAGAACTCCTATTTGGAAAAACCAGACACCTAATCTTTGGTCTTTGTATAGAACTGATTCTGCAATCAAGATTACAAAGGTGCCAAAATTAAGGGTTGTCTTCGTTGTAATGCGAGAAGCTAGCCGAAATTTGGTTCCATACGAACTCGGCCGACTTAATAGTGGTCTTTTTTGTGTGGATCTACGTTAGTAAAATGCCAAAGCAGTTTTTATTGTCTCCGGTTATGCTAAGGTATATTCATAAATGAATCTATTAATATTTAATCTGAACCCTGGAAATGTATATGAAGATCTAAGCAAGCTTTGAGGATGGGAAAATTGTAATTCATACGAACAAAACTATATTATTTGAGCCAACAAATTTGTTAATGCATTTTAGAAGCTGCCTGCTTCAAGTAATTAAAAATTCAATTACCTAACCTCAATCTTCGAATTGCTCGTTGCATACTCGCCATACAATTATGCTAATTGGTGGCAATTTCTTTGCAATCCGCTGTCGTATTTTTTAACAAAAAATGATGGAATATTATTTTTTGCGTAGTATAAGTTCATTATCAAGCTGTCATGGTGAAAAGAGAGACATTTTATCACCCACCCCTTTTGGCAAAGCATGAAAAATGTACGGAATAGAGTTAGAAAAATCGTGCTAAAGCACTTTTTAATGAGTTTTCGTTAAAGAACAAAGAAATCGTCGATGGCGAAGAATTATGCTGGACCGCGGCTAACTCCCCGCGCCCCGCCACAGAATATTTCTACGGCTCCAGCTTACAAACTCCGACGCAAACGGGTAGTTTACGCAACAAAAATGTAAAGAAAATAATGAAAAAATGTGCGGCAAGAATTTTTAATTATTAAAAAATACAATTAAAGTGGCGTTGGGGGTGGCGGGGTTCCCACCAGAAGAATAGCACGAAAAAGTGTCTGGAAACAGCGGGAATTGAAGGAAATTTTAAAAAGTTGTAAAAAAACGAAAGAAGGGGAAATGCGTACAGCAGAAGAAGCGCAAAAAATGAAAGTATTGTAATGCGAAAAAAATCCTCGAAGGGGAAGGAGGCACGACCGAGCGGCCAGCGGTGGGATTAACAAGTTCTCTGAAGTTGGTGAAAAAAAAGAAAATCGGACAAATCAAGCGAAATTGAAATGCGCGCAGTGCGGGGGGTTTGCTTTGTTACGGCGAAGGCATAAAGAAGCTGCAAGCAAAGCGAAAGAGCGAAAGGTAAGGAAAAAAGGGTTTTTGTAAATGAAAATTGACATTTATACAGCGCGTTGGTGTGGGGCAAACTACACTATAGATACATAACTGTATATGAAGCTGTAAGTGCAGATAAATTATAATGGCCGCCAAAGGCACGAATGCTAAGGAGAAAATCAAAAGCGAGCCAGTGAGGATTGAATGGAATAAAGGTAGCAAAAAAAAAAACAAATAAATAAATAAACACAAAAGCAAAGTACTTTAACTTGTAAATATATGTGTAAGGGTATATATAGTAAAATGTAAATATATATTTATTCAGTATATAAGCAACAATTGTAGATATAAGCAAAACTTGCATAATGTGCCGTTACGAATAATAATAATGACGCGAATTGAATTACCAAAAGTGTAAGCGAAAATGTGGACACAGCAGAAAAAACAACAACAGCAACAGCATAGAAAATAAAAACGTAAAAAAAAAATAAATAAATAAAGAAAACATAAATTAATTGAAAATAAAACACGAAGAAACAACAACAACAACACAACATAGAAAATAAAAACGTACACAAACTTATTAAAAAAAAAAAAATTATAAATAGAGAAAATATAAATAAATTGAAAATAAAACACGAAGAAACAACAACAACAAAATCGAAAATGAAAACGTTAACAAAAAATTAGTAAAAAAAAAAAATCAATAAATTAATAAATAAAGAATTTCATAAAAACAATAATAATATAAATAATAACATAAAAAGACAATAACAACAACAACTAAATCAAAAATAAAAACTTACAAAATTATTAAAAAATAAAAATAATAAATATAACAAATTTTCAGAAATAAGAAAAGAAAATATAAAAAATTGAGAATTACAAACAAAAACAGAAAAAAAACAACAACGAAGTCGAAACTAAAAATAAAGAAAATAAATATATAAAAACATAAACAATATAAACATAAACATAAACAACAACAAAAAATTAAAACAATTCTAAAAATAAAAATAAATATTAAAACAAATCTTTTTTTTAATAAATGGGTAAATTAAATAAATAAAAAAATATGAAAAATCGAAAATAAAAGGAAAACACCAACAAAAACAAAATCGAAAATAAGAACGAAAAAAGACTAAGATAAGAATTAAATCTGAAAGAAATAAAAAAATCTAAAATAAAAAGCAAAAAAACAACAAAAAAATAAATAAATTCAATTGCTGAAATAGGCATAAAAGCCCGTGTATGAAAGTATGCTTGTGTGTATGTATGTATGTGAACAACCAAGTGATGGAAATTCACGCAAATACACACACGCATACATACATACAAATACACGAGAAGCTAAGTGCGCTGCTTGCGTCGAGTGAGGGCCGAGCGCAGCGAGTGGACATTTGATTATTATTGAACTGAACTTTGAAGTACCGCTACGTGTGTCGCATATTGTTATGCCGAATGTTCGCTTCTTGCAAATTATGTCAGAAACGCATATGTCGCAAAAAATTTGCCAAAGCGAATCGGTCAGATTTCATTTGTTGAGCGGTAATGAAGCGAGTGCATGAGAGGGTGCTTGACAGCTCGTTACGAGTGCTGCTGATAAGCGGCGTTTTTTATTTGCGCAACTTTAACTACGGAAGTAATTTTTTATGCATATATGTATGTATGTATGTATGTTTGTATTCAATATTCACTTCCTGTAATATTGATTTCAAATTTCTAAGCCAAGTTAGAAGCATAAATTAGAGAGAAGAGAAAAAAAATTTACTCAGGGCTGCATTTCGGTGGTGAAAGACCTGAAAAATTAAAATCTCATACTTGATATATGGTTGAAATAATTAAGTGTTGAAAAATGCAACTCTGGCTCATAACTGTAAATATTTTATATTGGAAATATGAGTCCAGATATTTAATATGATCTTGAAACACCCTGGGAAACCGAAGCCGATATAGGTTATCTGGTCTTCGTTCACTCATCTCGTTTACGCTCTCGTCACGCTTGGGCTTAGCTTTTCGGAATTTGCCTCCGTCGCAAAGCTCGTTTACTATTTTTTCATAAAGTCCAAATTTTCCTCTGAGTGGGACCAAATATTTCTTTCTTTTCGAACCAGGGTGTTTAAATCAGCAAAACAATTTAGACATTTTGAAGACAGCAGGGCTTAAAAGAGAGTTTAAGTTTATGGGAGGAATCTTTAACTACAAGTCGTTCTCTCCGGTGAGGGGTTAAGGGTCTAAATAAGCGAGGAGCTGTAGAATACAACACATATATATATTATTTTGCGGATTGCGGTCAGACTTTCATTCATCAGTGTGGATCTACCGAATAGAATGCCGAAGCAGTAAGACAAAATTAAATAAAACAAGAAAATAGAAAAATTTCACAACTCGCTGGTTTTTCTCTCTTAACCTCACATCCAAATATTTGTTTTAAACACATTTTTTGTAATGTTCAGTCCAGAAATTAGTAGTGATCTCTCCAGTCCTTATAATTTATAAAAAATTGTTTTAAAAAAGGTTGCCACATGTATATAAAGTAGTAAAATGACATTTTTATAAATTTTGAAGTAAGGTTATCTGTAAGATAAGCTAGAATTGTTGTAGAAAAAGACTACTTTGCAGAGTTGCCAACTAAGTTTAAATAAAAATGGTTAAAATATTAATTTAAATAAAAAGCAGAAAACTCCTAAAAGCTTAGGAATACAAAAATTAGAATGTCCGGAAAGGTAAAAAGTCTAAGTAAGTGCTGAAACAAAATTGCGACCCTTGTTAAATATCTAAAGAGGAGAAAAACTTAACGATAAAGGGTGTTTGTGAAATTGGTTTTATATAAGAAAGCATTATTATAAAATAACTAGTTCTGACGTTGTCACTTGTTTAAAAATTTATGATTATTTGAAATAAATGATTATAAAAATGAACTGTTTTTAAATGCTTGATTCTAAGTGTAAATTTGTAAAAATTTATTAAAAAAATTTTTGTATGCGTTGAAATTAATTTGAGTACCGGTCGGAGCAATGTTGCCAACTTTGCAAATTTTCTAAAAAATATGCCAAAAGAGAAATAAAATGAGTGTTGGGTGTTGATAAGAATGTATGATTTGAAACTGTCGGATTTAATGTTGCCACCTAAAATTATTTTAAAAAATAATACTAAAAAAATTAAAAAAGATTTATTAATAGATGTTTGATACTAATAATTTGGTTACAAATAACCTATTTCAGAGGTTTTAACTCAGGTAAGTTGGCGTGAGCTCCAAATTTCTTGATATTAGTTGCTCAAGTGAATTGAAAATTTGCGTTAGCTGCAAAAAAGCTTAACTTTTTTGCATAAGTGTTTATGGAAAACACTCGAATAGCTGTAGAAAATTCATAAAATTCTTAAAATATTTGGATGAGCTGAAGCAATATTGCCTCCTTTGTAAAATTTCTAAGGAAATGAAGTAAATAAAATTGAGAAAAGAGGAATGGTTATGAAGTGTGTATTATATAATTGAGTATTTTTATAAAATCAAAGATTTTCACGCTGCCAACTGTTTTATGAAATAATGATTATTTAAAAATTTGTTCATATGAGTAAAAATGTTCTTAACAAATCTAAGCAAATTAAATGCGTTAAAAATTAAATTTATAAAGAAAAATAGAAAATTTTGCGAAAATTCATAAATGAAGATAAAAACATTTTGCACAAATGTGCAATAAATCGTCAAATATTTTCTTGTAATATTTCTTATAATTGAATTTAGAAGCGAATTCAATACTCGCACAAATCCACTTTCAATTTGGCGCTTGAAATTCCTGTATGCCATATAATTAGCAATTTTTAGGAATGCCTTTCAAATTCTCAATTGTTCAATTGAATTCGAGATTATGTTACCACTGGTGAAATTGAATTAAAATCACACATGTTAAGCAAACACACACGCACACACACACATATATATATTTAATTTTTTTTTCGTGCAGAAATAGCTAGATAATTACGCACAATGCCTACAATGTGGCGCTGCAATTGAAGGTCCGCACAAACACACCCTCAGAACTATCACGGCGCACCATGTGACTTCCTTTGCCTTCAAACCGCCTGGTGATTGCAAAAAATCGCGTAAAAAATATAATAATAATGCGTAATATTCCATGGTCCAGTGCGAAAATCGCCCACTGCCTTTCGATTTTTGAAAGTGTGGCTGTGTGTGAGTGCATGCGTAAGTGTGTGTATTTTCATATGTGTGCGTGTGTTCATACTTTTCAAACGCACTGTGTTTTAGTACGCAAGCAATCCAATTTACGCGAACGTGCACACACGTGCTTTTACTACTTGCATTGTCTGTGTGTGTGTGTGTGTGTGGGTGTGTGGGTGTAGGTATATGTGGGCGTGCCACCCTTTCACTTGCACTTCCAGCTTCCACTTTCTCTTTTGTGTGCCGGCTACTTTCACTTTCACTTTCGGTTTTTTTCAGGAATTTTTCGACTTATTTTTACCCTTCGTCTGTACAAATACGCTCTCATGCGTGTGTGTGTGTGTGCGTGTGTGTGCGTGTGTGCCGCAGTTATAGACTGGTACTGCGCGCCGCGCTGTCAATGATGCCGAGCGTGTGTGTGTGTAAGGCGCGGCGGAGTGGCGGGTGCGGTGCTTTAAATTAGAAGTTTCTTCGTGCTTTGAATTTTTAAGAATCTCTAAACTCAAGGGGGTATTTTCGCTGGCTATTCGAGCGCACACACACACGCACACATATGAGCGCACAAATGGAAACCGAGCAAAAGTGCGCAAACTAAAAAAGCCAATAGCACTACAAATACACTGTTGTTGTAATTGTTGTTGTCCACCTTTTGCATTTGTTGCTGCTTTTCTGTTGTAAGTCAGCTCTTTGTTGTTGTTGTTGTTGTTATTGCTGTTACCGTTCATTTTTTTTACATTTGTCGTTGCTTTTGTTGCGCAACTTTTTTCTGTTTCTTTAATAGTTCTTTTTGTTGTTGTTGCTGTCCGTTATTTTGCGTTTGTTGCTGTTTCTTGTTTTGTAAGTCAGCGATTTGTTGTTGTTGTTGTTGTAGCGGCTTTGTATGTTGCTTAAATTTTTTATTATGTGCCCATTGGTGCGCAGTCACGCACACACACATATACACATAGACACAACTAGCCCAGCACTTAGGCGCACATTCGTTCGTAGTTTACTGATAGTCCTGCGGGACTGCAAGTTAGTGTTGTGTGGATTCTAAAATGCGCACGTCTCTCTCTGTGTGTGTGTGTGTGTGTGTGTGTGTGTGAATGTGCGGTTGGCAGCTAAAAAGTATTAAGCGAATTGTAAACGCTAAAAGGAGAAAACTGTTTGCATTTTACTTTTGTTGTTTGCCCACTGCGCTAAATTGTGTATGCCTTTGCTCGTATTTTCTGTTTACTTTTGACCTTCTGCACAAAAAAAAGAAAATGCGTAAACTTAAAAACCTTTGCACAAAACTTATGCTCAGCAATTGGCGGCGTTTTCATTTGCTTTAATGAATGCACATGTGTATCTGCGTTGGAAATTTCCACAAAAAAAGAGTAGTAGAAATAATGCGTAAGAAATGAGGAATTGAATGGGTTTTAAACGGGTTAAAAATGAGGCTGTGCGAAAACAGTACAAATATATTTGAAATTTTTTTTGTGAAAATTGTAGCATATCCAAAGGGGCAAACGTTTTTCAGTCTCTTAAAGTGCGCGATATATAAAAAAATTTCTTAAAAATCTAAACGCACAAAACCACATTATTATTTAACATATCTGTGTGTGTATGCATATAATATGCGAGCTTATAGAAATAACTGTAACGCAGCATTTTCCTACATTTTTGCCTATCCGAAGGCGTATCAGTAATTATGTCAAATAAAATGCAAAGAAACAAAGAAATTATTCTTTTTTAATTTATAACCATGAGTGCATTTTATTCTTTTTTCTTGTATTTGTGAACTTTTTCGAAGCTTTGGAGTACACATTTTTTTAGAAAATAAAATAATAAATTTGCAAAAAAAATTATTCAGTCACAGAAAATACTGCAAATGTTCATAATTAACTTTAAAATATGTACGTAAAAGTCATATTAATACAATATGTGATGAACTGAATATTCAGAGAGGCCAATAAACAAAGATTTTAAAATATTGTACCCAAAGGTGATAATATAAAAAGTTATTGAAATTGACTTAAAATTAAATAAATTTCTTTCAAATGTATTATATACACATACATACAAAAGTCAATCTAATACTTTATGATATAAACTTCTTGATGAAACTACTATTACTATGAAACTACTACTAAACCCATTATTTTCAAAAAAAAGTTTGCCTATTCAAAGGGGCAGTTTTAATAAACTTGTATAAAATACAAAATTAGCAGGAATTTTTTGAGTCCAACTTAATTTTATTATTTGTTGGAATGAAGAGAACATTTAGAGAAAATTTTCACCAAAAAAAATGCTAGAACTGTAGCCTATCTAAGGGCGCAATTTCAATTAACTTACATAAAATACAAAAATAGTAATCGTTATGCGCTAAGACCATAATCGACGTGCACTAAGTAAATTTTACTATATTTCCTGATGATTTGAATATTTATAAGGAAGTTTGAACAAATATTTCAAAAACTATTGCATATCCACAGGCGCAATAGTAATAGTAGTAACGCCGAAGAAAACTGAAAATATATATGCAGAAGTCCATTGTATGCCTTTAAGCGTTAAATTGAACATTTAGAAAGAGTGGTAAACAGTATTTTGAAAGAATTTTGCCTACTTAAAGGCGCACTAGTATTTGAGTTGTATAAAATGCGGAAAAAGGGAATAGTTTTCTTAAAATCATCTTTAATCAAGCTCTTTGTATTACTTTTCGTGATCACATGAACTTTAAAGAGAGTTTTGGCGTAAATTTTCCAAAAGCTGCTGCCTATACTTAGGCGCCATAGTAATTGATTTACTTAAACACTGAAGACATTCCTTCACAATATAAGTTTATTTCTTTCCCTGATGATGCTATCATTTAGAAAGCAACTAATTTCATATTTTCAAAAAATGTAGCCTTCCCAAAGGCGCAACAGTAAATAGTTCATAATAAAATGCTACAACAGCAAGAATTTATCAAAAATCTTTGCATACAACCCATTTTAATGGTTTTTTAAGGTATTGCGAATATTTCAAAATAGTATTAGGATGAAAAATTTCAAAATTATAGTCTACACTAAGGGGGATTAGTGAATTTAAGCGCACAAAACTAATATCAATAAAAAATTAATGGTGTAGTGCTAATTCAGCGAGATTAATTCAAAAAAGTATTGCTCATTAAAAAACATTAAAAATATTTAAGAAGCTTTTTATATTTAGTCTATTATTATTGAGCGCACTGCCACTTTTTAATAAGCCAAAAAATAAGATTTATAATATGGCATTAACTATGATTATAGTCACGTGCATTTTTGCAGCATTCAGAAGCAATTGCAATAAGTTTTGTATGCACGTGTGCGTAGTGGCAACTTAAGGCCGCTGCTTTTGGCAGCCTGCAAGCCAAAGTCATAAACGCATGCAAGGGAAAGCGCAGTCACAACAGACCACACTTATACTATGTGTTGTTGTTATTTTTGTTTACTGTAATTGTTCAAGTATTGCTTTGTTTTTCGCTCACGTGTTGTTTGTAACAATATTTCGTCCAAGTATAGCACATTTGTTGTCATTGCCGGCCACCAACCCCTTTTACCCTTTTCTGCGGTTTCATACATTTTTTGGGGAAAAAAAAGACCAAATTATAGTAACATGTTTTTGTTTTTTAGAACTACCGAAAATAATTACTTTCGAAAGTGAGCAATAACAAGAAACTACCCCAAATTATTGTATAACTTGGACTTTGAGAGTAGGTAGAGCGCAAATGTATGCATAGTTTCAGGCGCATATGCGCACTTAACTGCATATGTTTGTTTCTGAAAGTAAAATTATATATTTACAGTTATATATTGGCCCTTAATACAGTTTCGAATGAGACAACTACCAATTTGAAATTATAGCTAAGGTTCAAATCGATATCACTTACAAGAGTAACAAAGATGGAAGGGTCAAGACAGAAAGACATTGAGTCCGGAAAAGTTTCATCTAGTTTCAAAAGTTTCATATAGTTTTCGAAGTGCTTATCACATTTAAACAACTTTTCGCTTCTCTTAGTGAAATGTCATTTGCGAGGTCTCTTAAGGGATAAGAACTGGGCCCTTTTAGGATAAAATTCAGGGCCCCGCAGACTACTCAGTGATTTCTCTCTGCGGGTCGTTTACTTTTTCACTATTATTTCCATAATCTCATATATCTTTAAAGCCTGCCTTTGAACCTTTGTAAGTCCATTTTTAAGGCAGATCCCTCTAAACTTGTACATACGCCTTTCCTTCCACAACCTTCCTTTTTACTAACTGGGGTTGAACACCGAATGAGTTCAGAGGTGGGATATTGAAACGTTTTCCAGAGTGGTCAATGTATACTGTTCGCCTATAACTCCAACGGATAACATTTTTCTTTCGACTTTTGGTCTCTAATTAAGAGGAAAGAAACTTGACTAGCCTAATTTGTTTATGGAGATTCGAGCAAGCTTTTTCGTAGAGGTAAGACCTCGGACACACTATTCAATATGGAGTTTTAATGGCCCATTTTTTCTAAATGGTCGAACTGCTTTATATCGAAGTAGTTACAGTCAAAATTTTGGACATACGTTTATAGCTGATTTGTATTCAAGACAGTGAAATTTTCAGTTCGGGAGCTCTAGAGCACAGCTTGACCGCTGTTATTCAGGGAAGTAATATTACGCCAGATCTGACACACCTCTTATTTCCGTAAAGCTCGGTTTATTCAAACGAGATCCCTCAGATTATAGCACTGGAAGGAACTAGAGCTTAATCTTAAAAAATATTTTAAGAAGGAAAGGCCTAACCTCTCCGCGAATTCCCTGACATTATAAAACTAGTTCCTAAATAATAAACCAAAGTTCTTCCGAAATATCACCAAAAATCTTAAATTCCTGATTCGATCCTTAATAATCCCATCACTGTTCTTTGCAACGCTTTCCATTTACTTTTTCGAAGTAGATTTCAATAGGTCCAAAACTTCCAGTGATATTGAGTTTAAAAGTGTGCTTTACATGTCGGTAACTGGTTGGTCTGCGACTGTGTCTGTCTATAACTGTAAAACTATAACTGTACTATAATTTTTGAGTAGACTTGAGAGTTTTGAAGATTCTTTTGAGCTCTGTACTGAAAAGCTTTTGTTCTAAATTATTGTCTTTCATATTGATTCAGGTCATTCTTTGAATTGGATGTGTAGAAATTATCTTCCACCGGGTTCCAACAGAGAGATAATCACTTTCTGGAACCTTTTCAGTGATTTTTATACACCTAAACACCTAAAACGGGAAACACCTAAGGAAGATTGGATACAAGGTAAGCTAAAAGTATCTCTCGTATAGCAGGAATTATCTATACTTCGCTCTTATAGAGAGACCATAAACTTCGGGTACTTTCACAGAGGTTTTCAATTGAGTACAGGCAGTAAAATGCAAAAGACTTAAGAAATCTCGCATGCAAAGAGATTAAGAAGTATCTCTCGAATATCAGTAATAATATTCTATTCACTCCCGTGGAGAACCATACATTTTGTGAAAGCGAAAAAAAGCGAAAAAAGTATTCCCTGGAATATAATTCCCAGCTCTTTAGCTACATTCATTCGCTCTCTTTTCATTTAAAAATATAACGCCAGTGTCGCTCAGCTTCATTACCGAAAACACTCTCACTTTTCCAACTCTTTTCTGATTCTTTCTCCTAATTCCATTTGAATTTTCACCGCTTGCTTTACACCTTTTCCATTATTTTAAATTTTTTTCAACATGCTCTCGGTTGACCAGCGAATAATTCACATAAAAATGCTACTCGTTTGCATGTTTCCTGCTCTCCCACTCCTTTATTGTTTCAGTTGCCGAGCTACTAATACCCTCGCACACACATCTCTGTAACACTTGCTCACCTAAACAGCCAGCCAACAACCCACTGGTTGTTGTGTTGCCCGGCAACAACATCTTCCTAATCCTGCGCTTGTCTGCTTTTGTCTCCTTGTTGTCTCCCGCCTCTCAGCAGCGCTCAACTCTTTAACATTTCGTGCTTACGCAATTTTCTAACACGAAGACCACCCCCTCCCACCACTTCACTGGTTTTCTTTATATGTTTGTGTATTATTTTTTTATACCCCTCCCGCTTTGATGCAGCATCCTTTCGGTTTTTTTTTTTGTTGCACCCCTTATGTTACTGTTACTCTTGCGTCGCTCACTCCCTCTCGCTTTCTCCGTACCATGTGAAAATATTTCAATGCTTCTGGCGAATTTTAATGTTTTGACGCTGACCAACTCGCTCGACTGCATAACAACAACATTAATATAGAAAACACATACACATATGTACAAATACATATGTACAAATGTATACATATATGTAGTAGCAGCAGCGAAAGAATGTCAGTGAAAGTGAAAGTGGAAAAATAACGGTATTTATGTGACAGCACAAGGTATGCTTAGTGCATGGGGTGCGATGCTGCACGATTTTTTTTTCTACGATTCATTCGAATCAAAGCCGTTTTTTTATCAAGCTCCCCCGCCACTTTGGCATCTTCCCTTCCCCGCTCCATGCTCAAAAGCCGAATTTCTTTTTCTAGATGGACAAAAATTCGATGGAGGGCTGTCGCATTCTCTGCTGTGTACTTCGGCGCGCAGTTGTTGTTGGCGCTGGTGCAAATTATTTGCTGGCGCACAGCCGAAAGGGTTGAAGGACATTGCACGCATTTTTTCCCATTTTATTTCCTTTTTATTTCATTTCAGTTTTGTGTTTATTTTTCTCTGTTTCATTTTCATTTTTGTTTTTTATGATTTTTGCTCTTGATTTGAACGATTTTTATGCGTTGGACGTTTTTAAATTGACAGCGATGCTGACGTTGCGCGCTAACTGCGCTGTGTGTTTTTGCGCTGTGCACAGTGTATTTGTAATAGTATTTGTAGTAAAGAAAATATAATAGAAAATAAATCATTTTAATTAAAAATTAATAATTAGAAAAAATTATATAAAATTTTATTAAATAAAAGTTTGAAAACTATCTGAAATTTATTAACTAATTTCAGTAAATTTAAATAAATTTTTATATATGAAAATTTGTTGCAAATTTTTTGTTAAATTTTCTGAAATTTACAAAAAAATAGTTTTGATTATTTAAAATAAATAAAAAACAAAAAATAAAACATTTCATAAAAGAATTAATATTTTAAAAAATTTTAGAAAATTTTATGAAATAAAAAATTTTAAAACCATCTAAACTTTTATTTGAATACTTTGAAAAACCAAATGTTTTGAATATTCAAAAATTTCAAACACTTTTTTTGAACTTGTTCCTTTTGAGGCACCCATATATTGTAGCGCAGAGTATTTTTGTAGTTAGAAATAGTTCTTAATGAACTTGTAGCAAGAAAAATTTATTTTTTTACAAAAAAATAATAAATTTCGAAATTATAAAAGGAATTAGGGTGAATTTTTACACTTGGTTTAAAAAATTGCATAAAATTTTTTATAGAAAATATTTTTTTTTATAAAATAAAATTTTGCTTTAACGATCTGTTGTATTCTTACCAATTTATGGAATAAATTACTAATTCTAATGAGATGTTAAATAAAAAATATATGTTATATTACATAAGTTTAAAAATTTGCTTATGGATATGGCACCACAAAATTTCGAAAGGATTTTTGTATGTTATAAACAAAACCATTATCAAAAATCATTAACAAAATTAAGAAAATTCATGTGTGCTCATATTCTCATATTGTCGCATATTATCGCTTTAAACAGCTTGAAAATGGACGCGATCGGTTTAAAACCACGACTATTGGGCATATAACGGTGCTTTGGATTTCATCAGTTTAATTTACTATGCAACAGATTATCCAAGTTTCGAGAAGATATTGAAACTAAACTTGCTTGACTTGCTGACATGTAAGAAGTCTCCTCAAAAAAATATCGAATATATCGGTCAATATGTTGGAAGAAGATTAAAATAAATGAAAATAGTAAAATCGGTTCAGGTCTTTCTAGTCCTCATATGCCAAAAATAAAGCCTCTTTACCCCGGTTAACTTTATTACCGACTTTATTCTCGAATATATCGTTGGGTCTTTCGAATGTCAAAAAAATATGAAATGTCTCCAGACCTTGCGTTAGTCGAACTTCATATACACAATATACTAATTTCCCTCCATCCAATTGACTTGATACCATATCTCATTAAAATTACATGAAAATATTTCCTACCTTACTCATTACATAATGTTTTCAAGCTTTCAGTGCTTTTGTACCAGCTCTTATATGTCTTTGCAATGTGAACTGAACAATAAAAACTCATTTTTATTTGTCGCAACTTATTTTCAAGAATTCCTTTCAACTCGCAGTTCTGCATCAAAAATTCTCTTTCGCAGAATTGTTTTTTCAGGCTTGTCATAGGATTTTTCATTCTTTTAAATATATAATTTATTTGCGCTTTGTTTGGTCCGCCTTTATTATTGTGTCCTTTCTCCAGTTTTACCAAATTTCTTTTGCACTTTCCATTGCACTTACTTTTTTCCGATTTTCTACATTACAAATTATTTTCTTCGTTGCTTTACAATCCTTTCTTTGTTAAGTTCGCTTTGTTTAAGTTTTCTAGTTTTTATACTCTCGCAACATGTTGCTTCAGAGTATATTAGTTTTGTTCACCTAACGGTTGTTTGTAACACCTAGAACTAATCGAGTTAGATATAGACATATATATATATATAAATGATCAGGATGAAAAGACGAGTTGAAATTCGAGTGAGTGTCTGTCCATCCGTCCGTCCGTCCGTGCAAGCGATAACTTGAGTAAAAATTAAGATATTTTGATGAAACTTGGTGTACGTGTTCTTTATCACCGTAAGACGGTTGGTATTGTAGATGGACGTAATTGGACATCTGTCACGCCCACAAAACGCCATTAATCGAAACCCGAAGTAAATTGGTACAGAGGATCCTAGTAGGGTGGGGAATTTGTGGGCAAAATTTTTTGTAAAAGTAGGCATGGGCCTGCCCCCCAATGGGTTTAACATATACATCTGGGAAACTCTTCAAGCTATATCAACCAAACTTGCTCCGAGTATGTTTTTCTGGCATCTTCTCATATACTGAGAAAATGAGTGAAATCGTATAATAACCACGCCCACCTCCCATACAAAAGTATGTTGAAAACTACTAAAAGTGCGATAACTCGCTAAAGGAAAACATTAGAAATATTAAATCTTACAGCAAATGTGATACGGAAGGGTTGCACAGGAATCCGTGTAAAGTTTGGATTATGGGCGTAGCACCGCCCACTTTTAAGAGAAATCCCATATCTCAAGAACAAACAAATTTCAACAAAATTCGGTACGTGACATTATATTTTATTATTTACATTTATATCACAGTGTGGATGGACGAAATCGGATAAAAGCCACGCCTATTCCTCATGTAACACAATTTTAACTTTCATCTGATCATTTCGCTTTAAAGCAGATAAATCAAGCAGCAATTAAGATATGAAAATCATACTTTATACAAATAGTGCCTACAGGATATGTCATCTTATGCGTAAAAATAGACGAAATCGGATTATAAGTTTTCAAGCCACCAGATACCCAATATTAGGACCTCAGTGTCTCTATCTGACTTTTTATTGAAAATATCGGTAAATCTGTAAGATATTGAAATGAATTTGGAGGCCTATCTTTCCATGATAATAATGTGATCTGGTGTCAAAAATGGGGAAAATCGGGTAAATACTTCCCATAGCCGCGATATATCTAATATAAGGATTTTCAACCTTCCTGTAGACTTTATACCATATATATAACGGTTAATATATGAATTATCTCTTTGAAATTTTGAGATCGTCTCTTTCTGATAACAGTACGTCCATGTGCTTAAAATGGATAAAATCGAGTAAGCACTTCCCCTAGCCCCCATGTACCTAATATACGGATTTTCCACCTCTGACTAGACTTTATACCACATATTTCGGTCAATATGTAAGATATCTTAGCAAAATTAAGTGAACGCGTAATATTGGGTACACCATAGTTTACTGCCGAAAATGTGTGAAATCGGTCTGGGAATTATCCCAGCCCCCATATACCACATATAATGATTTTCGCTGTTCTAGCGGACTTTATGCCGAATATGTCGGTCACTGTGTGACCTTGTGTGTTATATTCACAAAATTGAGTGAAAACATGTTCCCTAATATACTTGAATAATGAAACGAGTTAATGTGATCAGTGGAGATCTTCCTTTATTCCAAAAATGCCCGATATAAGAATTCCCGATTTTCCATCTGACTTTAAACCGTTTATGTTGGTCAATATGTGTGACATTTTAATGAAATTAAGTGGATATGTTTTCTTAAACACAATGTGATTTCGCGCTAAATATGAAAGAAAGCGGTCTAGATCATGGTCTAAGCCGCTTATTCCTAATATAATCATTTCCTTTTCTCTGGTTGACTTTTTCCTCATATATCTAATATATTTATTAAACCACTTTGATTGAGTTTATATCGCATATATCACTTTTGAGTTAATTTGGTAGATTTTAATATAAATATCTCTGACACGAAGCAAAATATAGCTACGAAAGTACATGAGTCTATGGGCTGTAATATAAGTTAATAAGATACCAGATATGATTGCAATCCATTGGCAATTTCGTCGAATAATGAATGTTGAATTCCGCCGCAACATTTTTTAACATAAAGTTATGCCAGCACCTGAAAACATGTCCCCGCTTCTGATCCTTGTACATTGCGAGAGTATAAAATGTTCGGCCACACCCGAACGTAGCCCTTTCTTAATTGTTAACTTTACGATTTTTCACAAATTTTTTTTTTTGTTGTAAGCTGCATGCAACACTTTTGGCTTTTCTGTTTTGTTAGTTTTTGCTTTTGTTTTTGTAAATTTAACAAACAATTTTAATTGAAAATTCACTCTTAAGTTATACAAAGAAAAAATGTGAAGAGGTACGCATACATTTTAAACATTCTTAAAAGTAACAGTGTGCACAATAAGTATGTAACAATAAGCGCTTTCAACCCTTTTCCACTTTGTACTCCTTTTTTTTATTGTCGTATTTAGTTTTTTCACCTTTTCAATCACTTTTTTTTCATTCCCTTTTTTTACTTTTCCAAACATCTTTCATTTTTCTGTGACATCAAAAGCGTATACAAAAAAGTATAACCCAAAATGGCAATTTTTCAATTAAAGTAAGTATTTTTTTAGGACAGAAAGTCTTTCTTAAGCTTGAATTTAATTTTCTGGACAATATGCTTTATGCCATTTTCGTATTAACTAAATTTGAGAACATTGCCTTAATACCTTTGGATGTTTATTTTCAATTGATATCATATGTTTAAAGTGGTTTACTAGGGTTGCTGTTCCCGGAAAGAGAGTGAAAAATATAGTTGCTGACGAAATTTTTATGACCAAGAATTACTCGATTAATTCCAGAAGTAATGCTCTAAACTTTTCCCGTTTAGATCTTGAAACAAGGGGAAACTAAGTGAGAAGTAGTCTTGTGAACTCATCTTGTCTTTTATTAAACAGTACAGTACCATAAAAAGTCCAACAATGTCAAACAAATCAAACCCAATCTTTTGAGACTCTAAACTAATCTAATCAAGCATTTCAAGGTTCACTAAACCGTAATAGAAAAGAAGATCTTGAGAGAGAAGCAATTAAACGATGTAGGGCTTAAATTTTTCTATTACAAAAGTAAATGGATCATAAATCGCATATGAAACCCTTGCACAAAACCAAATAAGTATGGTATATATCTCATAACTCCGGTTATGGATTACTCCGTATCTACGGTGTAATGTCAGATTAAAAGCGAAGAAACACCTTACCATAGATAAACAGCAGGCTTTTCCAGGCGTGACCTTTCTGAACTCCCATTCTCGAAGGATTCAAAGCCGATTTAGGTAAATAATGGATTTTCATAATTTTTACTTTTGGTCAATCCTTCACACCAACTTATTTGAGCACTTTTTTTAGAGCGCCTTCAATGACACTAGTGTTTCGAAAGTCTTGAAAATAGAAGTTGTCGTCTTGAAAATAGAAGTTGTCCCAAGATGGCTCATACTCTATCCCTTGCGACTTCATCTTTCTCGAATCAGAGGTCACCAAACTGTATGAGTCGTCTAAGATCTATTATTCAGATAAATTACGAAAAGCTAAAATTGAACAATGTCAGCAGAAGGGAAGGGTTTTCAAACGGGAACCAAGTATTTGGTAGAAATGGCAAATATGAGGTATACACCGATAGACTGAAACAGAATTGAACAACAGCAAACGACTAAAAAATCTCACTTGGACTTGGGCACGCCAAGTCTCATCCTCATACAGTGTCCTCAGCGGCCAAAAGTTAGATTGTGGTTGGTTTGCTGTCAGCTAACAGGCAGAAATTCTCATCCTCCAGCACTTGTATGCTTATATACATTCGGCGTTTTTAGAGCTAGTCCACCTTCATACGAAATTAAGCTTGTGCCGCACATGCATAACATACTTATTATGCGAGTGGTCGTTAGTTAAATAGAAATTAAATTTAATGGTTCGAGTAGCGAGGGAGTAACAGGAAATGGCGTCACATGTGAGCAAAAATTTCCAGTATTTGTGATATGTACAGAGAGAGTAGGCGAACATGAAGTTAAGGAACGAGTAGGAGAACATGACTTAGGCTTCGGCAGCCTTGAAACTGTTGTTAGACTGCTGATATGGTAATGAAAGCACATATTACTAATGTACCATATATGGTAATATGGGCCCTGTTGGAAAATGAAGTGAGCCTTTATTAGTCTAATGGGGAAGATGACGAAACTAAACGATTCTCCCTTGAAATAAGATGAAGGCTTTCTGATTCCCAGTAATTGGTCAAGTTGTGTAACGTAAGTGTAGTCACTTGTATAACGGACTACTGTTAGAAGTGCTAATAGGCATCTAAGTTAGATTTAGATATATTATTTATAGTTATATTGAGCTCATTTTTTGATCCTTCGTGTTTTCTATATACTTAGATGGACAAGATTTTTAACCAAGTAAATCTAAATTACTTTATTCGGTTCACCTTCTACCGATCCGAGGCGAATTCAGGAGTTTATATTTGTACTACAGAAAGAATTTTCAGGATTATACGATTTCGTTGAGCTTTATTTCCTGCTGTACATTTACTCAGTAAGTAGTAAGCCCTTGTTAATGCTTAATCTTGATGGAACTAAGGTCTTCGTTGACGTAAGAGATTCTTCTGGTTCGCAATTTCTCAACGCCCTCAATTCTCCTCGATAGAAATTTAAATTCAGAGAATGTTGTGATTTGTGTGGACTGAGGTATTAATAAGATGCTTAGGATCTCAGTAGTCTCTTAGGGGTACAGGACATCCAAATTTCCTAAGTATGTAAATGAAATGAAGGAGTTCTAAAAGGAAATTAATGAAGAATTTACTGAAACTTAGAGACTTCGACCTTACAACCACTGCATAGTGATAGCAGATATTTTCTCTTATGTTCTTCTCGTTCCTCTTTGGACTATTTTGCAGTGATTTGCCAGAAAGGCATGGGCGATTGACTTACAGCCACCTTTTCTTTCAAGTATTGATCAAGTACTCAGTAGAAGATGAGTTGGAGAGTTCGCTCAGAACCAGATAGCAAGATGAAATTGTAGAGTTTTCTCCTTTTCAGGTTCCAAAATACCTGTCTTACTTTGTATTCTTTATGACAGTCAAATCGTGGTCAAAATATAGTCAAAGGACCTATTAATTGGTTAATAGATTTTGGTTTGCTTAAGCTTTAGATCCTCTCGGTGAAGTTTAACGGAAGAAAATCCTACCGGGTCTTGCCATTTGTATCGCAAATGAACGCCCAAGAAGCGCATTAAATTTAAATTGGCGTTGGTTTTTTAATGAATGGTGGGGGTAGCGAATCAGCGACTAGATGAGTGGGCAAATTGGGGAAAGCACGGACGAATGCGTGCAAATCAAATTTTACTAACCACTAAGGAGCGCACAAACACATATTCAGGCTTTTGAGAGGCATATATAGTGTACATGTAGATTAATAGCAGCCATTCTCGTGACCACTTGGCTCCAATTGCTGCTGATGCGTGCGAGGAGGGGCGGGTGTATGCTTTCAAGATATGTACGTGATTACAATTAAGTGCCAGGGCTTGTTGCTGAATATACTCATATGAGTCTCATATGAGCATCTACCGAAGTTCTCTACATATATATGTATGAATGTTGTTGTAATTGTACGCACATGTGTGTAGTAATTTAGAAAGCCATAGGTGTTTGTCCCTTCTTTATTGGAGCTGAGCGCATGTATATATAGTATATGTATATGTATATGTAAAAGACTCCCGGGTTTGGGCGCAGTGCAGCGAAATTAGTGGGAAATAATAAATATTTATTATATTTCATACCTATTTTGGAACTAATGTTTTGTTTGATATAATTAGGTCTTAAATTCCTCCATTAACCACCTGAAACAGCCATAACATCAGAACTCGATTCCTCAACGTACTCTGCATACCGAAGAAGCCTCAAAGAACATCATCGAAATCAGAATGATTCAAGGAAAAATCAAACACTGCGCTTATTGAGACCTCCAATGAAAGTTCTGATGTCTCGAATAGAAGGAATATTCCGGGATACGGATCAGGTCAGTCAAGTGGAACTCAGGAGAGGATATCAGCAGAACTGGTACCTTCATTTGACCAGACCACATATTTATGATCCAGTGAGGAGACTAGTCGAATTCAATTCATTGGAAGAGAGGACCAAACCGTTTATCTGCATTGATTGGTTGGACCTTTAGGTCGGCCAATTTTTAAGGCCGTTGTTAATTGAATGAAATATTTGCTTCTCCGCTATCTATTAGTCTTGTACCGATGGAAATTAGAAGCTAGAGTTAGATGGGTTAGATTCAAAACCGGTAAAGGTCTTAGCACTTCCTCTCGTTTCTGCAACCTGCTTGCTAGCCCGACTCCTTTCGGCAACAAAATATTCCAGGCTATGTTTTTGGCAACGGAAAGGACATACTAAACGTAAACGAAACTAAGAGCATGGGTAAGGATAAACAAAGAGAAGACTTTTGGATCTAAGTGATACACAGGTGCTTTCACAAGTACTGTGAAACAGCAAAAATTCTCAAAGAATTGAAAACAGCTTGATTGAACAAACGAAACTCTTGTGACATCTACATCATACATGACGTCTTTGAAGGTAACCTGAAAGAGCAAGATATGTTTAAAAGAGCTATGTGAAGAAAAAGCTAACAGATCCACAAATTAAAAGAGGCAAAATCAACAATATGGTATCTCATTTGATGGATAAAGCTGTTGAAAGTCAGTTGGTTTGATGGGTTTACATTTTTCTAGCGGATAAAACAAGAGACTTGTTGAAAGTGGCGATCGGAAGTGTAGGCTTCAGATCATAAATTAGTAAACCTACCACAAAATTCTCTTCGATTGCAAAGGATATCAGAGGTCTGCAAATGTTTTCAAAAGGAAGCCTAAAAGAAAAATGTTGGAGCCCCGTTAGTCGATCCAAATTGTGACTCCTCTGCAGAAAATTAAGGAAAGTTGAAGATTTTCTGTACAAAATATTGTACCATTTTCATAAATTCCGTTTAATTCATGTCGTTTTCATGCAGAAATACTTCAGATTCGTTATGTGGCGCTCATATCATATTTATTAATTTCCGCGTTTACGATGAAAACATCAAACTCAACCCCATTTACGCGTGGTCTCATGCCGCGGCTCACACAAAGCCCCTCATACATTATGTCCACCTTGCGTTGGCCGCAGCACATACTCATACCCTCAGAGGCGGCTTAGAGTTTACTTTGCATTGCCTCCCACACAAAGCGCAATCTTTTTAATGATTTAGCCTCAGCTTTCATATTTACGAGCACTACCCTCGACTACGTAGCGACGCTTTATTACACAAGCTCGTTTGTTTGTGCGCGTAATTTGGAAATTTGAATCTTAGAAAACACCAAAGGGCTGCCCACCACCGGTAGCCTCTCGGTAGCTCACACCAGCATGTAGCTCACTAACGTCTGATTGTTAACGTCCATTCTTACATATATCATTCGCACACATTGTTGCTAGCAGCCGTCGACCAGTCTGGTCCAAACAACCACCCACTGGCTTGAGTCCAAGTCGCACACATGCTGATTACGCTGTTTACACCACTACTTTAACTATACACTGACGTGGACTTTCTGCCTGTTGGAGATTGCCATGTGTGTCCGCATGTGTAAAGTGTAAACTCATCAGTGTTACTAGGTACGTACTGCCAACAGCACCCGCCTGTCCTACCGCTGTCATACGCAACGACCAACATGAGCTCCAGCTTCCATACAGTCAGTTCGATATCGCCTTCAACTTCCTTTTCTCAGTCACTCACTGCCTTCATTTACGTTCTATGCTTTGGTACTATGTGGCGATATGCTAGACACTCGTCTACCGCGTAGTCCACTTCGTTACCTAACGCCATTCCTATTTTGTGTTTGTACACATTGTATTTTACATACGTCATATAGAGACACGGCCGCGCAACTTCCTCTACATGTCGCTTGTATCGAATGTCCGCCGATATACCCACACCGAACTTGCAGCGTCAGCGTTCAGCCTCCGCTGTCTTTGTTTCCACCATCTGTGAGTTTGTAGCATCGGTGCTCAGCTTCTGCTGTTTTTCCTTCCACTACTTCCGAGTTTTCAACGTCCTCAAACGTCCACATACATACTCTCTCACTCCACACTGACGTCAGTTTACCTTTCTATGATTATATTGTAGATTGCTACAACGCGTCTCCACCACTCCCGCGCCCTCCCATTGAGACAGGCCATCACTTTCACTGCCTGGAGTTCGGCTTCTCCTTGCCACAGCAACGTCAACTTGCGGACGTTATGGTCTTATTGGCATTGCCGTTTCTCGACATTTGCGTGGTATTTGAATTAGTAACTCTGATGCGCGTATTTTGCAATTTCGCCCAAGTCAAATTTACATGCTTCAACATACGCCTCGCAGCCAAATAACATTTTAAAATACGTCTAATATTGCTAATACCTCCAACCCGACTCCACACACGTCCGGACACATACGAGTATTCATTTAAGTACTCTACATTCGTACAAAGGGTTGCCATAGCAGTGACTCCATGCGTAGTCTTGTGGTATTTGCCTGAGCTTGCGCGTTTTTAACGCCCAAAGGGGCGATTTTCAAACACCGTTAACTTAGTGAATGCCAGCGTACAGTTGTATTTGGCGATTTGCTTTCTTACTTCTGAAATTGGATTGCCACATTGATAAGTGTACAATCTTGGGCGCGTGGAAAGTGCCTCAATAGAGGCTTTCAAAAAGCATTTTAAAAAAGAGATTATCTGTAATCGCATAGAACGTAATGTTATTTAAGCCGCTTTATGATTTTCTTTGTATTTACACATGAGTTTTGAGCGTGTGTCTCCATATGGTAGGGGAATTATGATTTTCTTACCATTTCGAAATTCTTAAAGTAGGCAATTGCGAATTTCGTTGCAAAGGCTTCGTTAAATCTACCATGGTCTTTGAAGACCAGAAATAAAATCAGCTTCTATTGTGTCATTATTCAAGTTAAATTTAAATTTATTGTATTCCTCTTGGCAGGTATTGTATCTAAAGCTGTCGAATTAAAAAGTATTAATTTGTCTTGCCTTTCTTGGTACTTAGCTTCAATTATCGATTGATTATTGTTTTTGTAAAACATTCGTAGAGACCTTAGAAACTTCTTCTAATCCTTTTTGCTTGAAACAGCGATATCTTACACCGCAGCACTAACTTTCGACTTTTCTTAATATATCAAAGAACCATGCTTTCGAAACGTATTGTCAACTTATGATAAACCCCAAACCACCTATTCGGATAAATTAGAACATATCTTTCAGTTAATTTTTCCTTCTCGATACCTTAAACCTCTTCGCAGTTCCAACTCGCTCGAAGCTTTCCCTAGAATTATTCGATGGACGATACCTCTGCCTGAGTGTCCAGGCTAAAATCACAGTCATGTAAACTCTGTGAAACTGTAATGTTCGATACTAAGTGATTGAGTTGATGTGGGCGTCTACTGCGAGGAGATATCCAATAAGCCTGAGTTCTGATTTCCAGATTACTTCATCGTAAAAAAGACTTCAATATTCCAAATCAGATCAAATTAATTTGGGTTCTGAATACTATATGATTCCTGGAATATTTACTTTATATAATATTTTTTGGAGTGATACCTTAGAGAAGATTTCGTTCAGTGGTAAGAAGTTAGGCGTTCCGTTAACTCTCTTTTAGCCTTAATGTAGGAATAGGTAGGCTTTCAAAGCGTTAGACTCGTATAGCGCAAGCGTTAGAGGATTACAGAGTTAGGAATGCTTTTAGGCCCACACTAGATTTTTAAAAGATCATGGATTCACTTCATATTAGTATCTTACAGAAGTATAAATAGTCTTTCTGGCAGTTGGCAGGAAAGTCATGACTCAGAAATTCAGAGTAAGAAACGATCATCTGATCCCCCTGGACTAAGCAAATCACGATTCTCAGTTTTAGATTGGAATCTAACAGCAAAAAGTACTTTCATTTCCATGCAGTTGGATTGACGATTGTTCTTATCTTCTCTGTAACGGTTTCATGGAAGACAATCGTTTTTATGCCTCTTCTTTTTCAGGACTTCTTATAAATTTAGCCTCGATTGGAGGGCAGAGTTTTACTGGGAACCAGTCGAAGGCTTTGTAAGCACTTTGACTAGTTGGAACTCGAAAATTTCTGTCTCGTGGTTCTTAGATCTTCGACCCAGGACTTCTGATGAGTTTTTGTGAACTGTGGACTAAATTTAGAGCTTAATTAATAATTACTCAATAATTCTGCTAGCTTGGTATCTTCTTTTTATGCAACCTTCATTGTGGCAACACCGCTTCACCACAACGTTGGTCCAACCACACGGACTTTCACTATACTGCGCCTGCTGTGTGACAACAAAGTCAGCGTGTACGCCAGCTGAGAATGTATGAGCGTAGGTGGCCAGTTGGCCTGCTAGCGCTATTGGTATTGGTGGTTAGTTGCAGACCAAGGACAAGATACAAACACATACCCATGTATATGTATATATATAAAGTAACAGAGTATAAATGTATATAAATAAGTAAGTGTATGTACATTTGTGTCTTTGTATGCATGTTTGCATGTATAGAGGCGAAAATTTGCATATGTGCGCACTCGTCACACACATACACGACCAATTACTGTGCTTTATTGTTATTGTTGTTGGGTTTCTGCGCACGCTTTCCCGCAACATATCTTATATGTATGTTTGTAAGTGTCTGTGGTAGGATGTATGTGGACATTAGCACTACATGACAAGCTGGCGTCGCTTGTTTATAGTATTTTGTGAATATAGCGCCTAAAAGCAGGCAACACAAATGACTAGTGTGAATAATGCGCGTTGTTAGCGCGATGTGGGGGAAAGTTGGCAGTGTTGTGTGAAGGCATGTTTATATGTGCGCAAATTTATGTGTGAATATATGTATGTATATGTGTGTGTATACAAGTATGTGTGTTTATCTATGTATAAATTTGTGTGTGTTTGGACATAGCTGTGTGCAGCTGTTGGAGTTTATAGCTTTTGTAGTTTTAATGCTTGTCATTACTACATATTGCTTGTGTGCGCATGTGTGTGTGTGTGTGTGTCTGAAACTAGTAGAATGTCGTAAAAGTAGTGAAAGTGCGCATTTGACAGTTTTAATGCGAAAGGGTTGGAGTATAGTGGAAAATATTTAGTTTATTTATATGTAGAAGTATATTTATACACTTGTGTGTGTATATGTCTATGCATGTATATACAAGGTACCATTACGAAATCGCGCACTCGTATATTATTATTACAACTGTCAACTGTACAAGGAGTTTGCAGCTTTGGGGCAACTGCAAGCAAACTCTAACTCTTTGTTGTTGTTGTGCAAAACATTCTTAACGGTATTCCAAGAAGTGTAGGTGAAAGGGAAAGCGAATGGTAAGCTATTGGTCACCAGCTTAGCCGCGTACACGCTTTGCCACAGTAATTGCATGTACGTGCAAGCAGTTAGAAAATAACTTAATTTTAGTTTTGCAATGAAGAACAATAACAAACACAACAACAACAACAACAATAACAATAGTGACAACAAAAACAAAAGCAATAATTAACAGCATTACACACATATATACATACAAACACTATGTACACGTATTTGCAACTTAAACACTTTACAACTCCCCTCCGCGTGGCGCTTGCAACACACGCTCCCCTGCCATCCCCTGCACCCCCGTAGCATTTACTTGTGTATGCGTGCTGGCATGCAAAAGCACATTGCTGCCGCTAAACACAGACTGGACTTGCAAGGCTTTAGTTTTCCTCGCCACCAAAAATGCCATAGCTTCCTTGTGTGTATGTGTGTTTGTGTGTTTGTGTATGTGTATGTGACTTTGCAACTATTAATTTAATTGCACCATTGTGCGGCGCTATAACTTTTGAGCTAAATACAAATCTTATGTAGCAATGAAATCAAAAATTTCATCCCGAAAACAAATGAAGCAATAATGACGCAGGGTTTACAGTTACCGACTGCGGTGTGTGGCAAATGCTGGGAATTTGGAAAATGCCAAATTTTTACTGACAATAACTTTAGAAAATTGAATATTTCTCATGTATCAGAATGACTGTGTAAAAGAGAATGTAAAATTTCGTTGATAAAATTCTGAATTTTTTAGATTATGACCGAAAAAGAGGAAAATCAAATAATTTACGGTTATAAATCCAATGATCAAGGCTAACACTGAGCTCAGACCCCATAAGTTAGCTCATGTTATCGTAATACTCAATCCTAGAAGAGGATTAGTTAGATTTAGTTAGGAAGCTGACAAAGACCAAATCTCTTCTCGAGAACCCTCAGCACCTCATCAAAGACGCAGATGGAAAAAAATGGCAAATAAGATCGAAACAATAGCTAGAAACAATAATAGTACATCACACACGTTTGGACAACCAATCCAACAACTGTTTACTAATGATTAGACATCTCTTCATCGAACTGAAATCTTTCACTCAGACTGCATGTGCCTCCATTGTCCTATTTTCTTTATTTTTGGGCTCTTTTAATGATTGAGGGATAAGCAATAATCGATTTTTGGAGACCTAAGAATATAATCAAAAGTAGTTCGCACAACTCATCCTTCTCCAAGCTTGAAGAAACTCTGGACAAACTGTTTTTCTTGCGGTATTAGGTGCTAAGAACAGTCCAGATTGCTATGGGTTGTTGTCCGAGATGGTTCCAAGGGAAATCCGTAAATATTTTTTATATAAAAAGCAAAGCATCCATCTCGCACTCCTCTAATTTTGTAGAATCCATTGATATTCTCTTATTGTTTCAGTTTTATAAACTCTTACGCTCAGCATGGGAGTACTAGCCTTGCGAAATCATCTGACACTTAATACATATGGTCAGATTCTCGAGTAATTCTAGTCATCAATGAGTGAAATATACACATACATATGTGCTGATAGTGAACTTAAACATTTAATTGAAGAAATGGCTTTGAGCAACATTGCACTGGGTATAGGCGCTCTTTGGTCGGACATGCCGTTTCCAGGTACTCCCAAGAGAGATAAAAGAGCCTTAGTGCAGAGAAAATGTATGTTACGGCTTAAGATAACCGAGGGAGGGTCGTACATATTCTCTAATCTCAAAGCCACTCCAAAATTATCTGGTAGCTGAGCTAAGAAACCAAAATAAAAACTCTAAGAGGAACAAAGAGTAATTTTCAGCTCTTTCTACAGTTTCCTTTTACACAGAGAGCGACTGATATTAAAGAAGTATTCAAACCGTATTTTCCAATACCAGTTTTTTATCTAAATTTTTGGACTTAATCGAAACGTTTATTTTCAAGATTTTAACCTTAACGCCTTAACAGATTATTCTTCGAGCTTAGACATTTTGTTATCTCCAGCGGTACTGGTACATCTCGTAGGTATTTTGTACTATGATATATTGTCTTCCGTCCTTGTGTTTTAAAAACAACCCGTTATCATATTCAGCTTACTCTAATGCTCTAAAGCCCTACAATCGGTGTTTCATTGGCATTGTTGTTGTTGTAAGTCTATCAAATATATTCCCACCTATTTAGAAGAGTATTACTATAGCTCCTGAATTTAAATCTATGTTTTTCGAGGGTTAGTGGCCTGAAGTACGGTGGAACCATTTCATTTTCGTTTTCGACACTTAAACTTCGAACATAACTGTTATGATCTGGCAGAGGATTATATAACGGATCTGTCACTATACTGTTATAATAGTTCTAAGGGCTCTCATATAGAAATTGCTAGTACAACACTATTTAACCGTATCGCTTAAAGGGTAGAAAATGATAAGCTTAATCCAGAGCTGGTCGGGGGTTCGGAAGTACGCATTACAACTAATCTCAACTACTAAGTAGAGCAATGTGAGAAACAGTAATCCTTGGCATTAGCACGTAATTTTACAGCTTTACGTGCTAATTACTATTTTTTAATTTTTGCGGTTGCATTTTTTATTTATTTAGTACACAAATATGTACATACAAACACCTTTGCTGTTCGTAATTACGAAACTAAAAAGGATTAGTGACCCAAAAAATTAGAAAAGAAATGTGCAATTTCATTGGCATGCTGTGAAAGGCTGATCCGTTATTACATAAGCAGAACTGCATGTGCATTTTTCAACTGTGGTTACAAACATACACACACATATACATAGCTTTGGATACGTAGCTTTGAGATTTATAAATTTATCACTGTGCGCGCTATTGTGTTACGGATGGTGGCATAATGTGTGCAACTGTCAAGGATAATTGAGAAAGGGGCGCAAAATATTGACAGAACAGTGACATGAGGGTATAGCGGATCGTATATACATACATACATACATGCATATATGGTATACATATGACACACATTGAGCCAAAAGAGTAATGAATGTATTAGAAATTAAATAAATCAAAATTAAATATTTTAAATTAAAAATTAAATTAAATTAAAACAAAATATATTAAAACTAAAAAAATGAATACATGAAATAAGATTAAAATAAAAACAATGAAATAAAACAAATTGGATTTAGATTTATATTTAAAAATTTCTAAACGGAAAACGTGAAACAGATAAAGCAACAAAATTTTCAAAAATAACTAAAATTTTTTTGTTTGAAAACAAAAAAAAAATTAGTATGGCAAATTAATTTCCTAAAAGTTTACAAAATTTACTTATATAAAAAATTCACAACTATAAAATTTTATATAAAAAATGCAATTGATAAGTATAAGTAGTGTATAAGTTTATTCTAAAACAAGAAACAACTTTTTAAATTGTTTTAATGGAAATTATTTAGGTATATGTATGTTTTCTTTGGAAAAAAATACAGGAAAACATGGAAAAATTTTTTTCAGAAAAAAAGTAAAAATTGAAACTGTGTGATGTGAGAAGAAAAAAAAATTTTTGTTTGAATTATTGTGATTTTTTTTACAAAAATAAATTTTTTACCATTAGATTTTAATTTAAAGTATTCATGTTTGACAATTTAAAAAATAACAATTAAAAAAAAATATAAACGAATTCAAAAAAAATAAATAAATAAACTGTTTTATCATAAATGAAAATTTAATGAGTAAGAATTTAATTTTGGTATTTTCTTTTGGTAAAAAAATGTATTCGAAATATTTATTTGAAATTTAATTTTAATTTGGCTAATTTGATCCATAAATTTTATGTATTTTTTATAAATATGACTTACAAAAATTAAATAAAAAACAAAAAATATTACATATTAAATTAAAAAAATTGTAAAAGTCTAAATAAGTAAGACAAAAGAAAAGTGAAAAACCCAAAATTTTTAATTATTGTTTACTTTTGTGAAAATTAAATATTACATTTTTCATCATAAAGAAAATGACGTAAACTAAATGTTCGGTTGAAAACGATTTGGAATATAATTTTAATCTTTTTATTAAAATCGTATTTGAAGATTCACCTTAATTTGGATTCCTTAACTCTTTTTCATAAAACAAATTTTAAATGCTAAGTATTTTCATTTTATTTAAATTAAAATTTACATTTTTTAAACATATTTCAATGCTTGTTTTTCTTGCAAATTTACTGAAACTTTATTTTAATTTTGTACTTAAAAAAGGAATTTCGTAAAAAATAAATCATTAATTTATTAATATTTAATCTTATTAAAATTAAGAACTAAATTTTCCATTCTGCAAGAAATTTCAATGACTGAAATAAGTTCTTTTAATGAAAAATTATTTAACATAAAATTAAAATTTTTTATTATAAAATTTATTTAATATTTCTATATAATTTGATTTTTCCAATTTTTTTTCAAAATTTTTAAAAACTAAATGAATACTTTTCATGAAGAACGTATTTAAAATTTACTTTTATTTTTTAATGAAAATTTATTTGAAACTTTATTTTGGTTTGAATTCTATGATATTTTAATTTTGTCCAAAAACAAAAGAGGAAATATTATAAAAAAAATGCTTAAAAAAATTTAAATGCGATATACATACATATTTATTTTAGGAGGCCATATGTTCCACCTAGGAACTATGGCACTATATATATACATATGTACATATGTATATCAAATAAAACGTTATTTCTTTGTACAAAATTTATTTAGATTTTTATTTTGCTTTGCATTGTCTAATTAATTAATTTCAAGGTATTAAAACAATCTAAGATATATTTAGAGAAATATTGGCAAGAAAATCTTTAAATAAAGTAGATAAAAAATAAAAATTGCAAAATTAATTCATAAATAAATAGAATAGGGCAGAAATTTAAAATTTTGAAAAATCAAAAGAAAATTTTAATTGAAGAAAAGTCATAAAATAAATAAATTCTTAAGTAGTACAAACAAAAAATGTCAAAATGATACCATATTAGATTAAAAAAAGCATGAATTGCAGCACAAACAAATTTGAGAACCAACAACCAATCGTTAACAAAAAAAAAATTAAAAAAGAATACCATTGAAAACAGAAAAATCTCACGCAATAATATGAGTTGGCAATAAATGACGGTGGAAAAAGACGTCAAAAAGAAAGTAGTTTCCGAAAATTTATGTACATTTGTACAAGAAAGATGTCTGCAAGCAACTCATAAAGCAGACGAGACAATGCAGCCAACGGATGTGGCATAATGGAGACTAGTAATGCGGAAAATGGCAGATGCACGGCAGTAATTTGCCACAAAGCAGCAAAAAATACCGACAACAACAACAACTGTTAGAGTGCACACATTGCAGCCGCCGCCGACTGCTGCTTCGGCATGTACTTTCGCAACAGCTGAGCAGCCGACGAGCATTGCAATTATTGTTGTAGTTTTTTTTGTTGTAGATGCTTATTTGTATGTGCGGCATGCATTGGTATTTGGTATTCGCATTCGTGTTCATTTTGCTTGCCACTCAACTTGGGCGACTGCAGCGCTGCAAAGCGACAGCGACAATGGAAAAACCCACCACCATCGTAGTTGTGCCACACATAGCGATTGAATGCAACGACAACAACAACAACAACAACAACAACCAACCCCATGAAGTACTGCACTGCAGTTTTCCAGCTCTTGTTGTTCTTGTTGTTGTGTTTGTTGTAGCTGTAGTCGCTTGATGCGATCACATGTCTTGCAGATGCACGGCAAAGCCGCCGGCTCGATAACACAATGCCGGCGAGTTAATATTACCATATATGTATTTATGCGTGCGTGTGTGTGTTTGGGTATTTGTAATGTGTTGTTGTTGCTGCATGCTGTCCTTGCTTGCAATTTTCCCGGCCTTTCGGCCTTCAAAAAGTGCTGAGCAACAACGCTGCAGCTGCTTGTATTTCTCGATTGCACGTCGCAAGCGCATGCACCCGTGTGTATGTGTGCATGCGTGTATTTATGTATGTATGTAAGTAGGTATATGTTTGTAAGAGTTGGCAGTCATGCATACATTTGATGCACTTTTACGAATACGTTTGGCTGTACATTTGCGATATCTCTCAGAATTCTGTGCTATTACACCTACTTTCCTATGCTACGAAGCTGCTGTATGTGTGTGTGTTTGTGTGTGTGTGCAGATTAAGGCACGCCATGCAAATGCAACATGTTGCTGTTTTCGTTCTAATTTTAAATTTGTTATGCCTTTGTGTGTTGCAAGTATGCTTTGGGTTTTTATATTATTTAGTTGAAATGGTTTTTTATTTTATTTATCAAAACAATTTTATTTTATTTATCAAAAATAAATAAATTTTATTTATCAAAAAGATTTATCAAAAATTAATTTTTTTTATATATCAAAAAAAGTTTTTTTTTTAATAAAACAGAATTCATTTTATTTATCATTATTTTTTATTATTATATAAATTATTGTAATTTTACTTACCAAATTAATTTTATTTAATTTTTATTTATTTAAAAAAATTTATTTTATAATACAGTGTATACTCTTTCAAAATTTTCATTTTGGCGAATTATTTTTTTTTTAATAAGAAATTTAATTTAATTAAAAAGAAAAATATTTTATTTAGGAAATTTTATTTTTGGATATATAATTCATTATTTAGTTCAATATTCTGGAATAAGAATTCCTTTCATCTTATACCATGCGACCCTTTTTCTGTGTAGCAATAATATTATTTCCATAAAAAAAAAAATGGTTGTCTCTTTAATGATTTTCAAGCACTTTCAGCTGAACTGTTAGCGATACTCAACCAAACTCAATGAAAACATTGCATTTCACCAGCTTGAGCTATAATATTAAAATTTTAAAATTCTGCCTTAACGCGCCCAACTCTCCTATAACGGTAGTGTTAAAATTTCTTAAAAAATGGAACATTTATCCCGAAAAATAAAACTAGAAAAAATAAAAATCTGGAACAGTCATAATAAAGTAGGCGGCCACTACTATTTATATGTACATATATAAATAGAAAATTGGAAATATGGGCGTGGCACCACCTACTTTTAGGCCCAATTTCAAAACACACAAGCTATTTGCATAAACTCATTCAAATTTGTTACATACGCCTATCCACGACAACCACGCCCACTGTCCCTATAATATCTCTTCAAATCACTCACGTGGAGGAAATCGAAGCAAAACTGAAACAAAACCCCTGATCTGTAACAAAATTTTTTGAAATCAAAAACGAATCATATCTTTTCTTAGTTCCATAACCCGTATATAATATACATACATTATATACCCGTATATAACATAACATACATACATACATATATCGCACTACATTTTAGATATGTTACCAAATATGGGTAAAATCGTTTGCCAACTTCATCTTTACGCATCAATACCTATGTATATATGAAGATCTTCCCATATCAATTTGACTTTATATCCTATACAATGGTCAATATGTGGGAAATCCCTTTGAAATTAAGCGAATATGTGTCTCTGAGCACGGTGGGATTTTGTGGCAAAAAAATTATAAAATTGGTACATACTTTTTCCCAGCCCTCATATACATACATACACAAAATAATAACTTCGCTCTCTCCAACAGATTTCATATTGTTTATATCAGTCAATACGTAAGTGATACTAATAAAATATTTCAGAGAAAAAAATTTATGAAATTAGTCCCAGCTTCCATATACCCATAATCCTGATTTCCTTCCATATTTCTTTCGTTTCATTTTATGCCACGTACATACATATATCGGTACCAATAAGTGATATATGCATGTATCTTTATTTATTATATGAGAATGTTGCACTTATTATTTAGTGGTTTGATGAAATTTGACCATATCTTCCTTTACATAACTTATATTATATGTACCCATTAAAATGAATTCAGTTTCCCTAATCGATTTTATGACTTAAATAACTGGTAATAAGTGAGATATATTTCTGAGATGCTGTGAGAATGTTACACCTATCATATAATATTTATTATGGGGTGATGCCATGAATGTATGAAATCGGTTCATAATTTTTACTAGAACCCAAATATCCATAACATTGATTTCATTTCCTCAGTTTGATTTATTGATCTATATATCGGTATATGTATCTGTGTAACTTATTTGTTGAGATTATATGAGACAATTTACAATAATTACATATATAAAGGTTTGACATCTATAATGAATGAAATTGAGCTACACCTCGCCTACCTTCCTTACACCTACTATATGAATTTATGAACTTCCGTTAAATTTTTTGCTTATTATATTAGTCAATAAGTGAAATATGCGAGATTATGTGCGAATAATATATTGATCATTTCTCGGGTTGATATCAAATATAGCAGAAATTTATGCATAATTTACCTAGCTCTCATATAAAGAGTACTGAAGTGTATAACTTAGAGAATATGTTGGATAATTTAATGACACCAAGTGTGTCTGTGTACTTGATTTAAGTTAAATTTGATAAAATAGTCCAACAGCTCTCTTCCAGCTGTCTTGTTTTTGAAATACATAGCTTACTTTATAGAAACATCTTTGAGTTCGGTAGTTTACATCCAATCATGATATGCTTTTATTATGATAAATAAAACGGATTTGCTTTTTGGATCTAAGATTTACAAAGTCATTCAATTCAGTTCAATAAAGTTAATTATTGTCTTGATTTGGCGGTGTTTTTGGGCCAGGTCTATTGAGGCGTATTTCATTTAAATGGAGTACTGAGCATTATAACCGTATATTTCATATATTTTCTTTAAGGTTATGACTTCAACCACGCTTGGTTACAATACTCTGGATCTCAGGTTTACCAAACTATACAAGACAGTTAATTATTGTTAATTTTTGAGGAACACTTTATTTAATACCACTTCGGTGCGTTATATCAGCATAATGTTCCATATTTCATAGATTCTCTTGAAAAATTGTAAGACCCGATCTAAACAGAGTTAGAAACTCAAAGCAACTCTCCCTGCCCGGATAAAAGACCGGTAATCGTTTTTTCGACTTTAGAGGTGTCCTAGACGCTTAAATTCCCACCTTGTGGCTACTAAGAAGCATTAAAAGTCTCCTGTGTTGGCAATTTTCTACATTTTTCTCTAGAGCACCCACTAAACCGTTAATCACTGTACAGCACGGTTATTGCGGCAGTTCATACATATGTATTAGGCTAACATCAATTTTCAAAATCAATTGGAAAATTACAGAAAATTTGCAGCTGATCGATAAGGTCAGCGCTGAAATATTTTCAACCGGTATCAAAAAATTGCGGTTGCAGCGTCGAAATACATGAATGAATGCGTAAATTACATATGTATGTATGTGTGCATGTATATATGTATGCATGTATCCATGTGTGGCATAATGTATATTAATTTAATTTTCGTTTCGTATTTTTTTCCAATATGCTCCCTAAGACAATTTATAAGTCTTTGACTTATGCTTTTTATATTTTGCCTACATACATACATATGTTGCGGTTGGTTGCCTTTTTCCCTATTTTGTTGTCATAGTAAACACTTTGTTGTTGCTGCTATTGCAGGGAATTTTATTTAATGACGCATTTGACGCATTTCGGTTTTGTGCTGCGGTTTTTGGCACGTTTTTCGACGGATCCAAGCAAACACCAGCGCCAAAACACCGACCATGCCCAACAAAGTGAGCGCCGTTGTTTTTGTAGTTGATTCGAGTTTTTTTCGTTTTTTTCCTTTTTGCATTTCAGCTTTGGTCGACCTTTTTCTGGATTTTGTTTATCTAAAACGCCGGTGCGAAACAATGCGGAGGGCAAACAACAACGACAACAATGCAATTTGTGCGTGCGAAGGGACGTTTTGCCGTTTGGGCAGCGGAAGCAAAAAAACGTGAGTAACCAGTATTCAAAATAAAAATAAAAATTGAAATGAAATAAGTAAACAATAATAAAATTAAAAAAAGAACAAAATGCAAAAGTCGCACATGTTGTGCAAACAAAGTACATATTTAAATATAAATATTATAAAGTAAATAGTAAAATAAAAAATTTGTTTGGATTCGAACTAGTAATCGGTATTTGTTTTAAAAATACATATGCTTAGACAAATTTGCACACCGACAGAAGTTCAAAAATTAAAAATTGTTAAATATTTTTTAGCATTATCTTAAGATAAGGGCTTTACAATAGCCTTTCTGAATTCTTCTCTTTCCATATAAATTTTCTAAGGTCCACCATTTACATGAAGAAGTCATCGGAGTTGTTTTATACTCCCATAGAAGAACCCTTGGGGGCTTATGGTTCGAACCACCACAGGATGATTCTTGGTTGGATCTACTGTATGGAATTCTCAGCACCGCTGAAACGTTTTCCAAAAAGATGTAATTGACAGTAAGATATCTACTGCTCCGAAGTTCAGTCTCTTCTACAGAAGATACCATACTGGGTCTAAACACGGAATCGGTGTGAACTACAAAATTGATGAGCTTGCAAGGAAAGGTATTCTCAACACATTATTATCGCCTTGGAGTGGTAGAAATTTGAAAAGAGAAAGGGTAAGAATTCCCACTATCCTCTTACGGTTTACTACATGGGCTGAAAAGTCATTGGTCTGACCTAGAGATCACCATTTCGATCGCCTGAAGGTCGAGATTAAAGTTTGATTGAATATTTAGATCGAAGACTTTTCAGCCCATGTAGCACTGTTAGATGACAGAACTTCACGAGAGCTGAACCAGTGCAGATGAACTATCAACAATGTCGAACTCGTTTGGACTATGGCAAGGTGAAATCGTCTTAACACTTGGCTTGACTTGCTTTTTTGAGACTAAAGTTAAAGCACTTTGGTTCTCATTTCAATAGGCAACCCGGTGAGTTAGTAGAATTTTGCATAAGTGGTTGAATTCTAACTGTACTACTTACTACTTACTGTAGATCCCCCTATCTATAATACTATACTTTTACCTTTGCTTCTTACTAAAGAGAGCTTGGAAACGTGGGAATGGAATCGGGCTTTGGATACAGGTGAATGGGATACTAATAGGACAAATTCATTCTTTACACAATTCTAAATGCAAAAAATCGCAACTCAGACGGCTTCAAATTAGGTTTCCGTGAGACTTAAAGCTGTGTAAGTATCAGTATTAGGGCAAAGAGTACGCCGCGATCCACTCCAAACGAGTGTCCGAACTTAGCCTTGTTTGGTGCATAGTCGAACGAAGAAGTCCATCGGTTTATGTGTTTCTTGGCCTTAGATGTTATGAAGGTATGTTTCCTCTATCCAAGGCTTAAAAACGCTTCGGTAATCCGGTGAAATCTAATCATTCTTCAATTGGTTTTCGACACTATTTTCGAAACAGGATAGGATTTTTAATTTTATTCTCATCAACGTTCCTATTTACGCCAATGTCTCATTAGCAGAATTACTGGATTTTAGTTTATGCTTTTAGCTTATTACTTTACCTTCTAAGATACGTCGTCTACCATTCTTTTTTCTTTAAAAATATACAGAGAGACATAGATAGACTTATGAGCTGTGGGGGTTCTTCGCAAGGACTTTATATAAATTAAACTTTCGAATTTGTTCCAAGTATACCGGGTTGGGAAGAGGGATTTACGGGCGTTGTCCAGTACTATGGCATTGCTATTGATGTTCAAAATGCTTGTCAAGAACTAAGATTGATGATTCATAAATTTTTTTCTAAACTAGAGTTTACACTCTACTATAAACAAGGCATCACTTTCATCAGTGATACGATATGGATTTCTAGCATTAATTTTAGGTTTTATATAAATTTTTCGAACTTTTGATTATCAGCTAGATATTTTATCGAGTTTAAATGAGAGAAACACAGAGAGATAGAGAGAGTTAGCAAGAAATGACTCCTCCCAACTTGGAATGGAACGCCAACTTTTAACGAATAGATTTGTGGACTTAGGCGCTGATTTTCAAATGGAAAAAAGAGCTTGTTATGAAACTGAAATAAACGAGATCTGCATATCTGATACGACGAAGTAGGCATATAAGTTGAAATTTTGCAAGGATGCACTATATTTAATGATGGGAACAGTACGCCTGTCTAGAATGGAAGCTCAACAATAAAAATAATATTGGTTTGCATATTTAGTAACGACATTCCAACAAGATGTGTTCTAAAATTAATGGAAATTATAAAATTAACAACAACACATTCGTACGGCGCCTGAAACAAAGCGGAATTAAAACCAAAAAACGGAAATACAAAAACAAATTTCAATGAAAAATAAACAATCATTTTGAGAGTAAAAGCAAAAGCTCATCATCACCCAACAACAATGACGACGAGCTAGTTAAAGGGGTGTGCGGTGGGGACAGGTACCACGTACGTGGCGCAATGACCACAGCGCCGTGTCACATCACATGCCGAACAGCGGACATGAGTGGCTACATGGACCGACAAACGAACAGACAGACGAACAGACGGACGGACGGCCGTTATTGGACAGCAGAGTTGGGATTCAATTAGCTGTGTTGCGCTGGCGAGTTGCGACGAAAATGAAATTGGGGATTAACGAGTTGTGATGGAGCACAGATAGCTCACGAATAAGCAGAACAAATGAAAAATAATATAAAATAAATACGAGTATAACAAAGTGGAAGGGGCGCCAGGTAATGGAAGCTGTAATTCGTTGGAAAATGTTGGAGTTGAAATGTGGTAATAAAATTCATAAACAAATGTGATGTATGCACACCGAAATGGAATGGAAGTAAAGCGTGAGTGTAGCAAAGAAATAAATTTCACGAAATAGGCAGAAAAAAATGCGTGCAAACAAATTTTAATTACACTCTTGATTGTATTTATGCTCGGCTATGACGAAATGAAATCGGCGGAATTGGTGAAATTGCAATTAAGAGATTAAATATGGACAAAAATGCGCAAAATGCTGGAGAAAATATGGCAGAAGTGTGGGTAGTATGTAGAGAGTTTTGCGAGATTTGACTCCAAATTCTTTAATAGACCTTGTTGGATGTAAACCTTGAGCTCTGAAGTGTCAATTAGAGTAATTAGAAATAAGTCGTTAATAATATCATTATTTCCTTCTGATTTTAGATTCCAAATAAGAGTTCCATATTTCTCTTCTCTAAAATAAAGTTAAGTTAGGCAACTCGATGAAATGTCTCTAAACATTGTGATTACTACGAATAAATACTGTATAAAAATGAGGTCCTTTCTAGCACAGTGCTGCCATGTAGGGTTCCCTCCTAGCAGCTCCAAATGTGGAATAAGTTGTGCGTCGGTGCTAGATGTCGCGAGACCTCAACTAACAGTATTGAGTAAAGGAAAGTAAACCATCCACCACCACCATGAAGGAAGTATGGCTTCAATACTAGTTGTTCGATGAGGATTACAAAATATTGACCGAAACATATTAGACTTCTCATATTTTGAGTTTTTCAATGGTATGTCTAAATAATTTGGAACATTAACCCATTTAAAGTAAACAAGCTATTCGCTCGAGTGAAAGTACAATTTTCCCCAAATTTACTCAGAGCTTCTGAGACCATAAAATCTTTTAATTAAAGTCAATTGGCGGTGATAAAATCGAAGGAAAGACGAAAATGCTGTTCCCATAATAGTCAGAACTAACGTAAACGGTATGGTAAGCTTATGAGCTTAATCCAGGGAGTTTAAGAGTTTCAGTCGTCACGAGCTTTTGATTCACTCTTTATCTGTTAGCATGGATATGGATGAAATAATTGGGGAAAAAAAATTAAATCGCGCTACAGATCTGAGTTTTCCGACATCCAGAAGATATTTACATATATATATATATTACTACTCAATTTAGTCTTGGTCAGCTCCAGTTCTGGCCAAAAAGTAAAATTTGTAGTTTGTAGAAGCTTTTCGTGGCTTACCGTTGCCTTTCCAAAACTTGTAGCACTTTGGATCTAATGAGTAATGTTAGTTCGAAAGTCAGCGTCATTTTAAATCCAGACAAGCCGTTAAGCATATCTTGGTCTGAGTGCTTGAAGTTCCCAATATGGGTTTAGCCAAAATCTAGTTCCGTATTTATACCATTCTTCAGCTCATCTCCTAGGGAGTCCGCATGACATCTGATCTGACCAAACCTACTCGCATACCACTTAGAATTCCACTTTAGTATTCTTTTCTTCCGCCACTTGAAATATTAGTCTTCTTCCGCCTTGCCTACGCCGACTCCTGTCATATCTGCATGTAGCCGTAGACATGCTTCCATTATTTGGCCACTCCAACCATTTAGCTATGCTTCAATTGCTTCATCTTCACTTCGTTTCTTATGTTTTTATTATATTTTTCAATTTTCTCAATCACATGCGCCGGTTGCATTCTCTCTACCTTGTTTTTGTTTTTTTTTTTACTTCTCGCTATGTTTTTGTATTGCAATTTTCGCTTTCGTATAGTGTGTTTTAGCGCCTATCCGCCTTCGTGCGCCTCGTGACGAAGCATTATGGTGATTTGCCTGCCAAGTCGCGTTTTTATTTTTATTGCTTTATTGTCTTTTCGTAATGTCAATGTTATTCAATTCTCTTCTTATTCACTTTTGCCATTCTTTTTATGCGCCTTTATTTGAATTGTTGTTTTTGTTGTCGCCCTTCGTTAAGTCGTTAAGGGATTTCGACAATTTGTCTGTCGCTTTGTGACGAGAGTGTCCCTTTCAAGCTATTTGTATGTATGTATGTATAAGTCCGTCCGTTCGGCTGTTTAACAGGCGATCCCTCCTACCGCATATTCACACATATGTCCCGGTATTGGGCCCTTTTTCCCTGGGTTTTATATTATTACTGTTCCTTTTTTATTTATTTTTTTCTGTTTTAGTTGCTTTGGTTGTTCGTCCACACGTGCTGTACGGCAACATGTTCGTGAAAATTATGTAAATTTTTGTGTTTTGATTTGGGATATTTACAAGTGAATTTTTCAACACCCCGAAGGGTTTATTTACATTTCAGTGACACAAAAGAACAACAAAGCAGGGGCAACAACAACCGAAATCGCGCAATGTCAATGGAATTAGTTAAAGGTAGGCGACGCGTCAATAAGCGCTGAGACGAAGCTCCAGAACAGGTGGAAAATCAGCTACGGAGAACAATTTATCCCCACAACAGCCGGTTCTACGATATTGGAATTGAGCCGTATTTCATCCCGCCAAGGGCTGTTATTTCGGAGATCTAAACCTGTTTGGTTCGTGTCTGAATATTCGCTTTAACAACAATAGCAATGCATCCCCTCTTTCAGGTCGGAGCTCTGCTCCCTCTCTTTACTCTATTCAAACCATTTCAAATAGTTCCCCTGACATATAAAATCATTTCCTTCTCACTAGACCTCCTTAATTGCTCTTCCCCAATCCAAAATTATAACACTAAATCTTCAACATCACTAGTCCTTGCGGTATCCTTTGTTTTACTTTAATTGTCATCAAGCCTGTAACTTAATTCACTATCTTCTTCCGGGAATCATTTTATATTTCCAACAACATTTTTTCAAATCTCAATTTTGATCTTTCTGTGGTCATATTCTTACACAATTATCCACAGTTACGTTTGTCAGCTTGTAAAAAAATATAAACAAAATTGATTTACTTGTAGGATACCACTTAGCTCTTCATGGAGTCCCTTTGTTGAAAGCTTAATGAAGTTGTAAAGCAATTAAGTAATTATTCGAAGTACAGAAAACTTCCTGGAGAAGAATTCCTAGATTCAGATATTATTTCTATTTATTCAAGTTGTGTTCTAAGCCCCAAAGTTGTTTAAATTTCGATGAATAATACTAATTGGAACTCTTAATCATCTAACAGATTTACCATTATTAACTAAATCACTACGTCGCAATTGTGGGCTTAGTTTCTACAATACCATCCAAGAATATAATTCCTTACTGTATATAATTAGACGGCATTGAGGTCTTGAAGGCAATCATATGGTATTTTTACTGTTCTCAAAAAGAAGGCTGTAAGCTCAGCTAATAATATTGCTAAAATTTTATTAGTGTTCGCTGATAACTAAAAGCTCTAACTGGGCTAAAGGAGGATTTTTAGGCATGATATATTCGTTTTCAATCTAGAAATGATCAGATCAATGCTCGAAGACTACCATTGGAACTATTGCCAACTTAAAGGGATTATTGCTTATAAAGGAAATTTCATCTTTCGAAAAAGGTTTGCCTTTGGAAAGATCGTGAAGAGTTCGACAACTCGATTCTGCTAGAGACGTATTGCAAAAGCAAGTCTTAGTTATCTCGTTAGAGGACTTTGTGTATTACATTTTTAGTTTGACAAAAACAATATGTAAGAAGCTCTTTGGAACTTAAAATATTCAAAATATTGAAATAAGTGCTTCATTTGCGTCGATTTTAAACTTGCTGAGCAATGTTAAGGTCACAGCTGACTTATTAGATGCGTCGCAAATTTTTCGCATACACATTCGCTATATCGATGACAGCCGAAAACAATTGGGACCTCATACTCAGCAACTAACAAGCACAGGAGCATTGCAGTGTCTCAGCGAAAACTGTTGGGAATACGAAATTTCATGCTGTTACATATAAATATTTGCTAATACTCATAAGACTGGAGTTGTGCGGCATGTGAGACACATGGTACCAACATATGAGGGTGCACGGTTGGACGGCCATAGAGCGCGTATGAATATGTGCTGCTCAAGTGCCGACAAAGTAAGTGGTATAACAGCGAAAAAACAAAAGAATGTATGGATTTGTGAATTATGCGAAGTGTAGCTATGAATGATAATAAAGTAAATGGGGAGTTGAAAACAAAAGTCGTGCAGTCTAATAATTTGAACGCCGACTGCCACCCCTTCCATATTACTAGCGGAGTGATGGCGCAGGTGGAAGTTTCCATATTATGACGTAACAAACCGGGATATTTTTATATATTTTTTTTCGTTAGAGACCTCTTTTTTAGAGGTTCGGATATGATGGTTTGAGGATAAGTGAGAGTGGCAGCTGAAATAAGGGCCAATTTGGTGTCTAAAATGATAGATATCTTCGAGAATTGAACCAATGACCCTTACCGAAAAGCGTTACAATACCAAACTGGGTGTGTTCTGAAATATTTTCTGAGGACTTACTTAAAGATCTCTCACTTTGGGGTTTGTATATGAGGGTTTGAGAAGGTTTTGAGTATGGGTGAGAGCAACCATGAGGATGGGAAACTATTAGGGGTCTAAAATCAGTTATATCCTCATAAATTTTATCAGTGACCTTCAGTATGAGGTGGTAGAATACCATTTTTCTCCAAATCCAATCCAATTTTAGAACTTTAGAGTATTTTATGAAAGCGACTAATCGACGAATTCAAGTTCCGATCTACCCAGCGCACGATCCATTGTGGAAAAATGCTTAAAATTTCAAATAATACATTTACATTTTTAAGAATTGAGGATCTGAAATTATTATAACTCCGAAAATTGGACCAGTCACCCTCATCTGAAAGTGTTACAACCTCATTGGACCTACTTTCAAACTCTTAAGAGTAAATATATAAATACAGTTAGTCAACGAATTCGAGTATTATATCTATAAAACTAACGAGCAATTGTAGAAACCACCAACCTTAATGAAATTAAAACCGAAACCATTAAATAATTTCATTTAAATCTTATAATCCCCCAACTCTTATTTTACAAGCTATATAAGTATAAAAAATAAAGTAAAAATTCCTTCAAGCAAATAATGCCTGAAATAATCACTGATTAGATGTGAAATCTACAAACATACTTTCACAAACAATTAGAACTGTTTTTCATTGATTATTCCCAGCACTTCGCTATCTCCCTTCGCACTTCATTAAACGCTCTAATTATTCGGTGGTGTATCAGCTGCCACATTTCGGCTGCAGCATTTAGTGCAGCAAAATCGATGCTCGATTCCAAAAGCAAGAAAAAATTTAAAGAAATTTGTGTGCAAGGCAGATGCAAGTTATGTTTAGGGAAATGCCCAAGAAGTGTTAAGCTGTTGCTAATAGGATAAATAAGGAAAAATGCTGAGTAATAGCAAGGCCGAATTATTCATTGAATTAAAAGAAAGTAATAAAGATCGCTGGAATTTTGATAAAATGCATTTTTCGTATAAAAATACTTTCAAAATTTTTATTTTAATATTTGGCTTATTAACTAATTATATAAAAAAAAATTTTTTTGGTATTAGAAACTTTTTAAAAATTATTTTTTAATAATAAAAAAAATTAAATTCTTTACAATAAAATTAATTAAATAAAAACATTAAATTAATTAAAAAATTAATGTAAGCAAATAAAAAATATTAAAATATATATAATAATTTAATTAATTAATTAATAATTTTTCATTTGTGAAAGTAATTATATTTAAAATTTTTTATTTTTAATTATATTTTTAATTATTTTTCATTTACTTGTATTAATGTTCTAATTTAATGTTTTTAATAATTAATATAAAATTAGTAGTTATTCAATATTTAATTTTTAATTATTTACATTATTATTTTTTGCATAAATAATAATGCATAAATTTTCTATAATAAAATTTTTTTTTTTTTAATAATAAATAAAAGAGAATACTTTTTTTAAATTTTTCTTCATTTGTTGTTTCTAAATTAGTCAAGTAAAACATTAAAATTTTGTTCAATCTTTAATTATCTACCTTATTAGACCTCATTTATTTGCATTAATTTTCTCTGATTTAACATTTTTTGTAATAATTGACGTAAATAATAATTGACCCTAAATACTTTTTATTTAATTTTAACGTTTGCTTATTTCGCTTATTACTTTTCATTTTTATTTATTTATTTTCTTTCATTTTTCTATTTTTTTATTTTAATTAATATACAGTTATTCTTTTTGCAATTTTGTTTTTCACATATTTACATTACCTTTCTTTATTTAACTTTTTTTTACAATAATTAACAAAAAAGTAAATTTAAATTTTCCTTTGTTTTTAAAATTTCTTTTTAATTATTTGCTATTTATTTCATTTGTTTATTTTTATAACATTAATATTACATTATTTTATAACATTAATTAATATAACATTTTTAAATTTTTTTTTACTTTTTATAAATATATGCTTTATTATTTTTCATTTATTCCCATTAATTTTCCTTAACTTCGGTTTTTTCCGAATGATCATTTCTTTACTTAATTAGCTTCACATCAATATAATATCACAAACCCATCGAAATGTTATTTGATTTCACTTACATTCCATTTAACAGCGCCTTCTGTTTTTGACTGTAGTTTGTTTCGTTAGCTCTGTTTAATTAACAGCGTTTCAGCACTGTAATGTTAATTCGTGTTTCATGCGATTGATTCGCTATAATAGCAAGGCTGTTAATTGGTTTCTCTTTTAAATCTTAGTGACTGTCCCAAGTTAACATTGGACACAGTTAACGGTTAATCTTTTTTACTATTACTGTTAAGCGGTTTATGATGTGGTCTATATAAAATGTGTCTTCCCTTTGTTAAGAGCCATTTTTACGGGGAATGCTGCTTTTGAAGAGCTTTTTGGAGTTAGTAAAGTATTAATAGGAACGACCTCTCTTAGTTAATACAACTATTAATAGTGGTTGCTGCTATAACGAATGATACTGGATGTATTGGTCTTCATAAGAGTCGAAAGTTTTTAAAGCGTACCAAATCAGTATTTTCTAAAGTCTGAAGAAGTAATATAACCTCTAAGTAAAGCTTTATAAACAAAAAGCATGAATATTCAAGTTTGAGGTTAGATTAGAAGTAATTGCAACATTCAAGAATAAATAACAAAACCTTTTCTGGCTGAGATATCTGGGAGCCCTAAGATCTGAATACAGATATTTCTGTCAGATCAATGAGAGGTCGTAATCCGAATTATGTGTTGAGTTCAGTCGGAATTTTCAATATAGATTGGTCCAGTCTCTGCTTAAAAAATCGCAATCTAGGACACATATCTATCTGATATATAATATTTCAGATACCCTTGTTTGGTAAAGTGGTTAGATTATTCGTTAATGTTGTCTAAAACTGACTACTAAAATTATACATATAATGTGGTTTTCAAGTATAAAAAGATGAAATAAAACTTCAGAAATCTGGCATTTAAGGAGGGAAATACCATAACCATACCTATTAACTTAGTAGTTATCAGCTGAAGGATTTGATGGACAGGTTTCTGCTCGTAGCAAATATAATCATCATAAACCTGAATCGCTTTTTATTATTTTTATTTTATTACTTCCTTAGAGTTCTCCAAATGTTCGTTATGTAGTTCGGAAGTATGCCTATAAACTTCACCGAGTTATCATTGTAGGGCGAAGTCCTGAGAGATACACAATACGAAGTGATCCTCAGGCATTTTGCAATTTTTGGAGTCTTCTCTTTCATTTGGCATGCAATAGTTGAATTATTAAAGATTTTCTCAAGATCTCTCATATGCGAATCTCAACCACCTTTACTTATATATGATAAGAATCGAGGTTTTTTCATCCTTGAGCAATCAGCGAATTCGAATAACTAAGAAGTCTATAACATAGGTTTTTTAGGTCCTTGGCCAGTTAAAAAACTAGGGCTGTTCCGGTTATGGGGCAACAGAAATCATTTTGTGGGGCGTGAGTTCAAATACCAGCCAAGACAACATTTAAGCGGTCATTAAGAAACTTCTTACCGGCAGTCGCCCTTCTTACAGTGAACCTCCAAGAATATTAGACTTCTGATTGTATTTTTGGCTTGAAAAGCCTGTATAGATCTCAGTGAAATCATGAAAAATGAGAAGTCTGTACTGTATAAATTCTTCACTACCTCAGCATAAAAACATTTCTTAATATGGTTTTATTTCACCTGTTACGAAGTAGAACTTTTTAAATAGTGGATGAGAGCAAATATTGAGTTTCACTGGTGGATTTTACAGAATTGTCATGGTTGCAATATAACGAATGTTCTTCATTTATTTGTGAACTGCATTTCCAAGCAAAGAAGATCGTAAATTTAACATATTTGTAGACAGTTTGATATTTGCTGGTATTAACAGTGCACTATTACAGCGTTAACAGTGCTCGGAGGTAGTCAGTACCAGGTGTTGCTCCAACTGTGGTGAGTTCACAATGATATATATGCTACCACACAGAATACACACACACATATACGCGCAGATGGGAACTGTTGTGCCTCGATTGGCTACTGGAGGCAGCGCCAACAGCGACTGCGGCAGCGTCAATAAGAAATGTTGCACTAATTGGCAAATTCGTGTTGTGGTGTAGAGCGCGGACACTTAAGTAGTGTGTGTGTGTGCGTGAATTAATTGAAAGGTGGTTCAATGTATGAGTGAAGTATATCAAGTATTTTGCAAGCCGTTAGTGCGCTGTAGGGTTGCTGCTAGGCTGATGTTAAATGAATGTTAAACTGCTAGTACGCGCTGAGTATGCTTACTGTTAACAGAAAAATTCAAATCAGTACTTGGAAGAATGCATAGAATGTTATTGTAGTTGGAAGAAAATTATTTAAAAAGGTTGATAGGAATTGAGCGCTGTTGAAGTTGGTTGAAGGAGAGCAGAAAAAAAAGAGGCAGCTGTAGACTTAAAAGAACTTAATAATGATTTAGCATGTGGAAGAATGTTGGTTATAAAAACAGCAGATATAGTTGAAAAGGACGTTAATAAATATAGAGAAAGAGGCAGTTAACAATGGAGACACATAAGAAAATGCATTGAAGCGTATGGTAAGATTGAGAGCGAAGTAGCGCCGAAAGTGAGTAGTTGGGGAAGCATGCAGCATATGAAGATCACGAAGACAGCAATGAGCGTTATGTTAGTAAGGAGCATATGGTAGAGGAAGGAGAAGAAAATACAGCTACAATACAATGCGTATCAAAGAGAGGCGCAACTGATAGAGTAGATAACTAAAAATGAGTGAATGAGTGAATGAGGCACGTTGTGTCTTTGTAACAAAAGCATATATAAGCGCTTTGGGAGGTGGTGAAGAACTGCAGCTAGCAGCTGACCAACAACTATACGCGTAGTTGAAAATGCTTCCTCTTGAATTCATGCTTTTCCCCCACTTTACTAGCTTTGCGCCAAACAAACAGTGGTTGTTTAACTTCGTCGCCAGCGAATGCCGATGAACGTTGAACGACAACCACCCAGCGTACGAGCGTACGAGCGCACGAGCGCACGAGCGCGCGCCGAGCAAACCAATTGGCACTAAATGAATGCGGCGACCGACCAACGAACCAACCAACCAACCAGGCTGGCGGTGAAGCAGCTAGCCGAACAGCCAACTGGCCGGCCGACTATTAGACTGACGCGTCGACGATTTTTTTTTCGATTACTTTTGTACGCAATTTGGATTTTTGCTTGCCTATTCGCTTTTGCTGCTGCTTTCGTACATTTTGGGGCTTGTGTGCCTGTGTGAGCGTCGTTGTTGTTTCATTGTATTTCTTATACGCCGTCGACGGTTTGGACAAATGCGCCGGCTGTGGCCAGTTTCATTTGTATTTGGAACGCCGGAGTGGAAAGAAGGACTCGCGACCAGCTTGGCATACGGGCGATCGAGCGAGCTGAGCGCAGTTTTTTAGCTTTTAGCGCCTCTCCTCAGTTTTTTCATTTTTGATTTTCAATTCAATTACAAACCAAAAAATATTTCGGCAAATAAAAAATTTTTTGGATAAATCACAAAAACTTTTCGGCATAAAAGATATTGTAGAAAAAATTGACAAACAAAATTTTTGGCAAGAAACGAAGCAAAAAGACAAGCAAGAAAACAAAATTTTCGGCAAATATTAAAATTTTTGAGTTTATCATTTGAATTAAGTGCGAAACAAATTGAAAAATATATGAAACATAAAGTTTTGAGTTGCATTTTGAGTTTTAAATAAATAAAGTTTATAAAACGCGACCGCGCGCGCATAAGTAACCGAAGCAGTGCGTGTAAAAGTGCTGCGCGCGTTGAACGAGACAAAATTCAAAATTCGAATTTCTGCGACAGGCCAACGGCCGACACAGCCAACGCGGCGCGGCGCGGCGCGACACATAAGCGACAAGCAAGCCAAACAGCATGGCGTAAAACGCTTAACGCGCTACGAAAAAAGCGAAAAATAAATAAATTCAGGAACGTAAAGTTTATTTACGCTTTGCGCGCCGTGCAGGCGGCAGCCAAATTCGCCACACAACAAAATTCGTTAGACTCTTTAGTTACGTTTTATTCTATATTGTTGTTTTTGAGTTCAATTGAGTTTAATTAGAAAAAATTTTGAGTTCATAATGAAGTTGATGAAGCAACAAAAATGTTTTACAAATATAAGACAACAACAGCAAACAAGCATTATAACGCACAAAACGATTTTAATAAATAAATAACGAAAGCGAATATAAAACAAAATAACCAACAACATTAACAACATTAACAAAAACAACACGACGAGTAACGAATAATGCAGACTGGCGGAGAGATTGCGAACTAATATTTATAAAAATCATAAAAACAATAAAACAACAAATATGAACAAATAAGAAATTCACACACAACACTCGGTGGAAGCAGACGAGTGCAGCCGGCAGGCCAAGCAACTAATCAGCAAGTGGTTTATGCGGGCAAAAGCGAGTGCTGTGCGAAGAGTAGAAACTTTTTCTGTGTTGTAAATTAAAAAAACAAACCAAGAATTTAATTAAAAACACAAGTGACTTATGGGAAAGAACTTGCGAAAGTATTTACTTCAACAAAATTGCAATACATTTACATAAAAATTTGGCGAAAAGAACGAGCAAGAAGGCTACCGGGCTGCAAGCAAAACATTGCCGCTGTAAAAGCGCGCATTGGCGAAACAACCGTAACAGCTCACAGTGTAAGCTAGAATTTCTTATTACATTTTCTTAATATTTATTATATAATTTTTTAACATTTAGGCAGCAAAAAGCGAAAAAAAAAAAATTTGTTGAAAATTATTATAAAAAAAAACAAAAAGTAAATCGCAAATTTGCAACTATTATGCACAAGCAATATTTCATTTGCGCTAAAACGGCGCGTCGTACAACAATAACAGCCAATACCCATGCCACTGCTGAATAACATCTCGTTAAACTGTTAACAACAGCAAACACTCTGTGTAAACAGCGTCGGTAGCACACTTTTGTAGGCAGCAGCAATATCGCTTATAATAGCGCTTTCGGGCTGAGTTTTTGCAGTTCGCATGCTAAAATATAGAAATATATTTGCGCTAAATTTCAATTTCCTAGCACAAAAATTAAGAGCGATTTCTTAACTGCGAAAGGTAATAATTTTTAAAACACTTAAAATGGAGGTCAGCAGCTTCTTTGAACACTTTATGACAAAATTAAAACAAATTTGGGTTTATTAGGTAGCATATAATATAGCAAGAGCAGGCTTATTGGAAATTTCAAATATGTTATGAGGAACTTTTATGCTTTAGCGGCAGTTTTGCGACATTGTGTGTTTAAAATGTTTACAATGAATAAAACTAGGCATTTAGATTGTTTATGCAAAGAAATTAATTGAAATTCTCATGTCCAAAATATTGTTGAAATCTCTTTCTAATCAAATGGGATTACAGCAGCAGCAATCATTATACATTTTTAAACAAAATGAAGAGTTTACAGATGTAAAAATATTTCCAATTATTATTTAAAAATATAAATTCTGCAATATAACTAAATGCTAAAATGAAAAATATTTTTTCCAATCAAACAAAAACTCAGTAAAAGTTTAGTAATTTCAGATTTTTTTCTACATAAATAAGTCCGAAAATTTCATACCAATTGTGCCAAATTTCAGCATTATAACTCAAAAGTTGGTATATATTTTTCAGAGTTACACAGAAAATTTCTGGTAAGGTTATTTGCATTGCAGCTAAAATTTGCAATACGTATGCAGTTAAAAATAATATTTCAAGTCTAATAATTCCAAAAAACTAGAACGGAAATATTATAACCAATAATCCTTCACAATAAGCCTTGAACCATAGCAAACTTCAACGTCATAACTCAAACATTTCTAATATATTTTTTGTAGTAAAGGTAATTTCTGCTTAGTTATCATTTAAAAAGCTTAAAAGTAAACTGATATATTTGGCCTCAAATGTGCCAATTTTCAGCACCGTAACTCAAAAATCTCAATACATTTCAACTAATTAAACATTCATTTGAAATATAATTTTCTATACAGCGAAAAATTATTTAATTCTGCCTATTTCAAAAAAAGTATCCTATAATAAATGAACTTGTACATTTGGCTCAAGTTTGCCAAATTTCAGCACCGTAACTCAAAAGTTTCAATATATTCCATGTAGTTAAGTAACCGATTTTTGAAACTTGGTTTTTAAAACAACAGAAAAATATTTGAAGTTCCGAAAATTTCAGAAAAATATTGTGATACGTAAACTATGGCCTTAGATACAAAACACGCAAAATTTCAGTGCCATAACTCAAAAATTTCATTATATTTTTTCTAGTTAAGTAAAAGTTTCTTAAAATTTTATTTTCAATTCAACAAGTACAACAAGTATAGCGATACATTTTCTCTTAAGTTTACCGAATTTCAGCTCCATAACTCAAATTTTTTATAAGGTCTTCTTTATATTTCATCGAAAAGTTGTCGTTATAAAAATGCGTGTTTCGATGACTTTGTGACTCTTTCCTGTTCAAATTTAACAATGAAGCTGAGATTTTTTATATTAATTTTACTTTCTTTCTAAACTGGGAATTTGACATCTTTCTTAGAGCGATATCACAAAAATTTAAGAACTTTGTCTAAAACATTAATGCTAAGATTGGGAGCATTCATACCACGTTCTAAAGATTAAAAACTTTATGTTAACTATTTTGCTTACGTTTTGGTGCATCTAATTAAAAAGATAGTTGAATTACCGCACGAACATGAATCTATATTATTCTATCTAAATAACTCAAAAAATTAATTATTATTTAATTAAAAATTAAAAATTCAATTACAATTTTTTTTTCATAATTTTTTTTATAATTTTTAATAATTTTAAAGAAAATTTTTAATTTTTAATTAAATTAAATTAAAAATTATAACCAAATGGCTTTACAAAATTTCAATACCACTGAATGTTTGAAGTTGAAATTAGGCAAGTTGGTTCTTTGAAGGTGTCTGAGTAAGCCTATTTTTTACATAATTTTCTGAAAGTTTGCAGAGTTGGAAAATATAATTCCTCAAAAAGAGTTAAGGTAAAATTTTATGGCTATATAATAGATAGGAATTATTAGGTATAAATAACGTTGTTTTAAGGAAAACAGGCTAAAAGTAGATCTGTTAGAAAATTATTAATTATATTATATTTTTAAATTAGTTTAAGACATTCGACAAATTTTAACTTTTTTTGAAAACTATAGACTTTTTTATGCATGTAAAATACTGGAAAAATTTTAAAAGTTTTTTTGTTTTGGTCAAAATGTGTCAAAATAAAATATAATTTTCAATCAACAAAGGGAAAATTTATGGCGCTTTGAATTCTTAATTACTTTTAGTTTTTAATAATTCTGGAAATTTTCAGATTATTTATAAAATTTTAAATTTCAACTTTTTTAATTTTTTTTTCTAAAATTTTCGTTGATTGCACTTTTTATAATTTCTAAATATTTTTTCTACATCATTTACTTATTTGTTTCTTTTTCAAAATTAGCAAAATTTCCATTTTTTAATTATTTCTAAATTTCTCAAAAGTTATCAAATTATTCATTAGACATATAGACAACGCACTATAAGAAATTCATAAGCAGCTTAACATTTCCTCAAGGATTCTAAGGAGTTTATAACAGCCCTCCTAAATTTACCCTATATTAACGGTCCACAACTCCCTACTCTACTTACTGAGATTAATCTACTTTCTAATTGCCAAATCAATTCGCTTTTGCTTCGAAAAAGGGGATTGCATTTGCCTAGCCGCTCTCACAGCATTAACAGCCCCCTGACTATATGGCCCGGCAGCATTATAGCAATTCCAGCAGCTGTAGTGGTTAGCTTTTGCGCGAGCACATAGGCATGTTTAATTAAAAAACAACAATAACAACGGGCGGCTAGTGGGAAATGTTACTAGCAGCTGCTAATAACGACGGCATGCATTGGAATAAATTCCGTTGCGTAAACGACGGCTGTGATTGACTATGCATGGATGTGTGAGAATTCGGTGAGAGCGTGAAAAAATTTTGAGATTTTATGTTTCGACTGATTTGACAAAAAATAGATTTAGGAGTTGAAGAGAAATTGAATGAATTTGTTTTTTAATAATTCCTCAAAATATTTTCATTAAAAAAGAAAAGGGTTTTATTTAAAATAAAATGAACAAAATTTCTGCATATTTTCAAATTTTTTTATGAAAAGTATCAGATATCAGGATTCGAAAAATAAATTAAACGAAACGATAATTAGGCTCGAAGTTCAAGAGAAATCTGAGTAAACTTTTTTATCAAAATCAAATTTTTTGAAATATTTTCTGAAAAATAATTTCACTAAAAAAAAGAATTTTAAAATAAAATTAAATCAATTTCAGTAAATTTAAAAAATTTTCATACAATTTTCCATTTTCTTCAAATTTGAAATTTTTTTTTAAATAACTGTTTAAATTTGAAAATATAGTAATTTGCTTGCTTCGTTTTTAATAATCTGAACAAATTTTACTTAGTTCTTTTTACAAAATTATTTTTATTTGAAAATTTTTATAAAAGAAGCATAAGGAAGTGTATTATTAAATTATAAAAGAAAATATTTAAATATTTTTTAAAAATCACACCATTAATATGTAAAGCTGTAAAAAAAGAAATAAATTTTTTGCCATTAGTCTTCTTATTCGGAAATTATTTTTCAAATATTTAAAATTTTCAAAGAGAATATTCAAAATACTTAAATTGTTAGCTTTCATTAAAATGAGTAAAAATATAGATCCAACAATAAATTCTCTAAAAAAATTCTAAAATAAAAACCAATACGAAAAATTTGCCAACTGAAAGAATCGGTTTTACGAGGAAAAGCCATTTTTAAGTTCGGGATTGCCTCTGAACACCTACATTTTAATTTTTAGAACCGATTGAATCAATCTGGTTACTTTTATATACCACCTGTACTACTCTGCTCTAATTTTTCGAGACTCTCCTTTTTATTGGTGTTTTTAGTTTAGGTTTGACCCAAGCCAATAGATATGTCCCCCAAAGTTTGTTGTTGATTTCTGGAGGCATCAGATAAAACATTTTTGTTAACACTAGGGACTCTGCAATAACTTTTTAATTTTTTCTTATAGTAGGTCCTTTAAACTGAACGCAACAATAAATATGTTTCTACAGCAGGTCCTAAAACTCTTAAGTTTCCGTAAAACAATTCACTTGACCTAATGAACTTGAAGAGTGAACTAGTCCTAAACCAGAAATTCCATTACGAACTCGTAAGAGGGGAGGGAACTAATATTTTAATAAATATGCTGTGGGTTGTTAAATGATGATAGAAAACCTATATAAACTCAGGTTTTGAAAAGTTGACAAAAACTCGACATCTAGAGTCCTAACGGAATGAAATATACTGTACTCTTAGATTCCACATAGACCAGTATTCCGCAGAGAAAAAAATTCCGCTCTGGCGGAGAAAATCACTCTTTTATTAACATAACGGCATAATAAGTACCTTTAAAACAATCTTAAAGCAGAATTTACTTTTGCAGACTCTCTTTAAAAGATTTCGAGCAAAAGCGATGAAGACGCAGCCGGAAATATATCCTTTTCTGCTCAGATGATAAGGTCCAAGATCCAAAGACTTGAATGTCCCGCTTGTACCAGAATCTAATTCAGAAGACATCCCTATGTACATTTAACTTCTCGAAAACCAAGGAGAAAGTCTGAAACTCTTAAAAATATGCTTCGGGCGTAAAGACAGGTTGTATCAAGGCCTGGAATGGTATTAATATTGGTTAGCAGTTTCACAAAAACTTTGCTAGATTTTGCCAGAGTATTATCGTAAAAAATCCTTGCAATAATGAAGAACCCAGATTGCATATATGAGCGATGGTGTTATTTAAAAAAAAACTAGAGCCTGCAGTAATATCCTAACAGCTCCAATAAATGTTCATATCTCCTCAATTGAACAGAACTTGAGATGAGAGTTAGTGTGGCTTTGGGGTTAAGTAACATTGAGGTTAGATTAATATTGGCGCACTATAAAATTTGAGATACTTAATGATGAATTAGTGGGCTCCGGATTTTCGAGAGCATGTTTTGTAAGGAGTCGAAGTTACTTGTCGGTTAAAATTTATTCCTAGCTAAATAATTGAGCATTTGCTTTATTATCAGATAGAAGTAATAAGTCCCTGCCGGTCAGAGTTGGCATGTTTAAGCTTTAATATATAGAGTATAAGCCAATTTGCACTGAACTATGCTGGAAATGTCCTAATAGATGATAATTTAGAGTAAACTTGTATAAATCGGATGGAAATTACAGGTCGAATCCATTGTCTACCGGTTCGATTCGATATGTTCAAGCTTTAATGTCTGGATTTAGAATCAATCTGCAGCGTAATATGCTCAAATCCCCTCAAATGCAGTTCTAACTTGAGACTAAGTGCGTTATGAAAGTGAATTAAGCTTGTGGTAGAGGTTCATATTGGGGTTAATGGGTCATTAGAATTGATATATACAACTGGAACTAACTAGAAAGGCAGCTTGAGCAGTATTAATCTTGGTTTGTTTCACTAAAAGGTGTTAGAAAGTTGCCGGGGGTTATTGAGGTTCAGATTAAAAACTTCTAAAAAGTGTGGACTTCAAAAACCGTTAAAGTTGATAATGGAGAACGAAAAGGTTGGGGTGAAGATCCATTGATAGTTAGAGCTGGGCATGACTTCGCTCTCACCCAGCTATCAAGGCGTCATCTTAAGCACAATATCTGTCACCTTCCTGAAGAAACCTTGCCATACGGCGCAACTTTTCCATTTTTTGTGTGATATTCTTGTATTTTTTATGGACCATAAAGTTGGGGGACTCATTTAGAGATATAACATTTTTAAATCTTTTTTACAAGAGTGGAGAATATTTTCCTTTTTTTTGCTATTCTGCAAGTTTTTATCGCTCATCTTAAGTCATAAGTGCTTTGATTTCGTAGTCATTGTTTCTCCACCAACACAAAACCTTTAAAATACTTTACTTACTTTATGTTTACGTTATTAACGTTTACGTTAATATGAAATATGGAAAATGCCTTAAATTGTTGTTGCTTTTCGACTTGAGCATAATTTATGTGCGTTAATTTGAGCTGCGGAAGAATTTCGAGGATCATGTGATCAGCTACTAATTACATATGTAAATGTATGTATGTATGTATATGTGTGTGTATGCGTGTATGATTATTTGCAACAAATCAATTGCAATTAAGCCGCGCACATGCAAAATGCGCATTAAAAAGGCGCTTCATGATACAAAAGTGGTGGCATAAATGCACGTAAGTGTGTATGTGTGTGTTTGTGTGGATTTTTGGTGTGTTCCAATATGCAAGTGTGGGAAGATCGTTGTGCCGAAAAAATACATTAAGCGCTTAAGTGTGTTTTCGAATATATTTTTGCACATATCTTTATGCATTTATATTGTTTGCATGTATGTATATATGTTTGTGTGTATATGAGCATATTTTTCGCGAGAAGTCGAAATGTTTAATGGGTACGTGCCACAAAAGGTAATTAATGGAACAGGCAAACGTAAAAAATGGCATAAATAAAAAATTATAACCGCAACAACAATGTTAAAAACATTTATGCAGAGATTTTACGAGTTAAACGCACAGCATACATACATACATACAAAAGCTTAAGTACATAAATAAATGCCAGCGATGCTTAAAGTAGAGATGAGATACAAAAACAACAAAAAATTTAAATAAAAGATTGAAACAAACTTATTAAAAGTAAAATTTTTAAAAATTTCGGAAATAAAATTAAATTTCTTTTCGTGAAAATTTAAAAGTGAGAATAAAAATTTAAAAAATTTAAAAAGTTAGAGTTTTAAAAATTAACATTCTAAATTTCAAACTTAAATTAAATTTTCTAATTTCACAATAAAATAAATAAATTAAATTAACTCAAAAGTGATATATGCGATATAAACTCAACCAAAGTGGCTTAATTAAAAATATTAGATACATGAGGAAAAAATAAACCAGAGGAAAGGAAATCACTATATTAGGAAGAAGCGGCTTAGACCATGATCCAGACCGATTTTTTTCATATTTAGCGCGAAATCACATTGTGTTTAAGAAAACACATGCACTTAATTTCATTAAAATGTCACACATATTGACGAACATAAACGGTTTAAAGTCAGATGGAAAATCGGGAATTCTTATATCGGGCATTTTTTGGATATAGGAAGATCTCCACTGATCACATTAACTCGTTTCATTATTCAAATATATTAGGGAACAAGCTTTTACGCAGTGACCGACATACTTGGCATTAAGTCTGCTAGAATAGCGAAAATCCTTATATGTAGTATATGGGAGGTCGGATAATTCGTTGACCGATTTCACACATTTTCGGCAGTAAACTATGGTATATCCGATATTACACGTTCACTTAATTTTGCTAAGATATCTTATATATAGACCGAAATATATGGTATAAAGTGTACCCAGAGGTTGAAAATCCGTATATTAAGTATATGGTGGCTAAGGGAAGTATTTACCCGCTTTTTCCCATTTTTGAAACGAGATCACATTATTATCATAGAAAGATAATCTTCCACTTTCATTACGAAATGTTAAATATTTACCGTTATATATGGTATAAAGTCTACAGGAAGGTAGAAAATCCGTTTATTAGGTATATGGGGCACCGGGAGGTATTTACCCGATTTTTCCCATTTTCCCCATTTTTGACACCAGATCACATTATTATCATGGAAAGATAATCCTCCAATTTTATTACAATATCTTACAGATTTCCGGATATTTTCGATAAAAAGTCAGATAGACGCAATGAGGTCCTAATATTGGGTATCGGGTGGCTTGAAGTCATAATCCGATTTCGTCTATTTTTACGCATAAGATGACATATCCTAAATGCACTATTTGTACAAAGTTTGATTTTCATATCTTAATTGCTGCTTGATTTTTCTGCTTTAAAGCGAAAGGATCAGATGAAAGTTAAAAATGTGTTAATTTCGAAAATTAACAAAATAAATTCAGCCTCAGTAAGTGTCAACACTTTAAACGACACACATACACACATACATAAACTCACAACAAGCTCGTCTTCTTTAAAATTTCTTTGAAAACTGCGTAAATCTTTTGTAAGCTCCAAAGCAAAGCAGCTATTTCGCACAAACTAACGCTTTAACATTGGCAATCTCTAAACTTTACTTTTGCGCATGCAAAATTTACCTAGCAACCGCATTTACGATGAAGAAAATAGCGAAAACAATAAAATATGCTAACATAATGACCTAGAAACAGCAATGTAGCGAATTCCAAGTACGTAAACTCTAAATTGTAACTGTAAAGTATTTTAATACGAGTATTAATGCTTGCAACTAGTAGGCGTTGCAGACTCAAGGATAATGCCAGGCTAAGAGATCGGCTAGGCTAATAAGATAATCCCGTTTATTGTGCGCGAACGCCGGACGTCTATTGTTAAGACAGATTAAGATGGGCCGCAGCGTCGGCGTCGCGGCCCTACGTGCAGCGCCAAAGCTTTGGTCAACGTCCCCAAGTTTTATTTAAATTAAAATTTTTTCGCAATTAACGGACCTGCCACTTCATTGCAATATACATGCATAATCCATAGCCCAATTCCAGGTAAAAGATAATTAAAGATGCGCGACGCGGCGTGTTGTGCATAGAGAGTGTGAGAGGGGGAGCGCATTACTGCTTGCTGTATGAGCGGAAATATATGTTTGTTTGTGTGTGTTTGTATGAGCGCTGAGTGTCACGCAAGTATATGCATATGTGGATAGATATGTATGTATAATGCTTGTAAATGCATGTAAGTATATGCGCATGCGCTCAAGTCATTCAATTTATGTTGTTGTTTTTCGTATTTTTACTGGCTGTGGTAAAGTTAGTTTACACCAACACCAAAAATAAACATTCCCACTGATAGTACATATCTATAAGAACGCTCAGCGCGCTGTAAGTACTGCAAGGAGCTAAGTTACAATACAATTTTGCGCATGCGCGCTATATATATATGTATATATGTATATATATATATATATATATACGGCCATTTTGCCAAAGGTGAATAGCGCTCTGTCACAACAGACGTCGACGTTGCCATTGCAGCTGTTTTTTGTTGTTATTTTTGTATGCCGAGCATGCGCGCGCAACATAACTACACACCAGCGACGAGCAGTTGCGCACGAAGATCGGCACACACGAACACGAACACACACATATATATGCACAAACAAATCTTTACATAGCCACCCGAACACACGAGCGCATTAGCAGGACAACGGCTGAAGCAAACGAGACAAGCACATGCATATATACATAAATATATACATGAATGTTGTTGTCTCTGTAGTAGCACACTACACCAGAAGTAATATCTTAACCCAATTTCGGCATATCGATGCAGAATGCTTTCAGCGATAGGCCTGTACGGTTAAAAGTCTAAGCATCTTACAAATATAGGTAGTGTTTGCAGCAAAAAAAAAAATAAAAGTTCGAAATTCTAATTTATCAACTGATAACAAAAAACGAAACATACATCGACAAAGGTGTGCAAATGATTGTGTGTGTGAAAAAGTTCGTGAAAAGTTGACAATTAATGTTGAACAGATAACAAGTGAATAGCAGCGACTCCAGTGTTATCAAAAATAAACTACATAAAAGCGCAGTTTTTGTTGCAAACGTGCGAAGAGTAAGGATCACTCAGTGATTATTGATTATTTAAAATAATATGTATAAATATTTGAATTATCTAATCAAAAATAGTCAGTGATTTTGTGTTTATCTAAATCGTGCCAGAGAGAGTACGTTTTCGTACCGCGTCGAAAAAATTGAACTTCTGAAACAGTGATAACAGAAAACCAAACGAAGTGTAATTTTACCAGGAATCTTAAGCATTATAATGTTTGGCCATAAATCAATTGTAAGTTTTATTTTTAAAAAAGTTTTGAGAAATATTCTCAAAAGATCATGATTTTTAAACGAAAAAAATTAGTCATCAATCAAGAAAATTACACAAAAAGTTGTTGCAAGGCTACTCAAAAATAGAAGAAAACAAAAGGCTAGAAGAAAGTTACATAGAATAGTAATTTAGCAGATGTTACAAATATTTATTGAAGACTCAACTGGAAAAAAATTAGGCGAAAAACGAAACCGTGTTAAGATGGGAGGTTGCTGGCAGATTAAAACCCATATTTTTTTTTTGGAACTTGGCAGCCCAAGTAATATTAAAGTCTCAGCCATGCACGATATTTTGAGATTAATTTAGTTTAAAAAATGCTGCTCGAAGCAAAATAATAGAGAGAATAAAGAATAAAATCTCACTCAAAACTCAGAATATTTTAGAAAATAAGTTTTTGAAATTTAGTGCTTCAAGAAATATTAATCAAACGGATTGTGCAAAGAACGAAAATTCAAATCAAAACACATAGAGCATAAAAATCTGTTCTCTGAGAGTGGAAAGAGAGCAAGTGCATTCGAAACCACTCAATTATTGCAGAAACATTCATTTGAAAAACGTTGGACAAACATTCCAAAATCATTCACGTCATTAGAGTTTAGTTTAGTGCAAAAGAACTGAATTGATCATATTCAAGTCGAGAGACAGAGAAAGCAATATATTAGGAAAGTAGAGAGAGCGAAAGAGAGAGATAAGTGCATTCAAAGTATTGTAGATGTAGGTGTAGTACAGAAGGAAGAGAGAGCGCATACAGCAACGTTAAGTGAGTAACAAGTAAGTGTAGGTTACTTGTTGCTTAGTTCAAGCATTTAAAATAGTTAGCTATGAAGTCGTTGCAGTAGCGGTACGTATAACGCCAGGATGTAATAATATATATTATACATATTTTGAGCTTCATGTAAGTTTTGGGCTGAAAATTTGTTAAATAAAAGTGGAAATTCGTGAAGTACTAAGTAAAGTTATAAAAAGTTAAAGCGAGAAAGTCTAAGTATTGAAGACATTCGAAATAAAATAAGTAATCGCTTCGAAAATTCGAGATTTGAAGTTTAGATGTTAAAATATTTAGCGCTCATAAGATTCTCATAAGTTCACATAAGAAAGTGCAGAAATACTGTAGCTTATTTGGGATTTTGAGGTTATAGACATTACTTGCAATTCGTAAGTCACGAAGTCATCCGAAAATTAAATTAAAGTTGAGTTACACAGCCGACAAGCATCTTCCAGGCGCCACACGCCTTATCTGACTATTATTGTTGTTATATAATATGTATAGGACATTTATAATTGCACAAAACGGTCTTTGTGCTTGTGTATAAACTCAGCGCTACGTAAATGAAGTCGAAAAGTTGTACCGCCGCGCATGCGCAGTTTCCTTTACATCTCTTTGTATCTGCAGAATCATTTATTTGCTTCTTTGCTTTCTTTATGTGGAAAGACACTTAGTCACCAGTGCAAATTTTTAACGCTAAACAATTTTTTCTTTCATTTTTACAGTTCTTCGAAAAGCAGCAACAACGAGATTGGAACGCGCAGCGAGTCAGCAACACGCGACGAACGACTGTAAAAATTTAAATACAAACACACGCATTCAGTGTCAAACGTGGAGAAGCAGGAAACGCATTACCACAGTTTGCTGCAGACACGCTAGAGTGCCAGCCAGCGAAGTGCTAAGAGACAGTTAAGATTTTGCGAAAATCAGCCAACTCCACACATCATTCAAATATCAAATAAAGTTATAACTTTATAGCCTTTATTAGCGAAACAAAAATATTAACAACATCCCCTACAACGTATGTAGTTGATGATCTCAATTGAAACAGAGATGCATGCGGCTAGCGGCAGTGTTGTCGACAATGGTAGCAATAGCAACAACGCTAATGCTAATGGAGGTAGCAATGCCGCTGCAGTCGTCTCCAGTGGACCGCATTCGAATGGTAGCGGCGTCGGTGATGCCGGACAATCGGGCACGAATAGCAATAACAACAACAATACGATCAGTGCCGCTGCAGACTCGAGCGATAATCAGCCGGGTACCCCGCAGCCACCGACCAATGGCCAATTAATTGGCAACAACGAGCAACAGCAGCAACAGTTGGGGCACAATCCTTACGCCATTTATACTTCGGTGGCGGCCACCACGAATAGCAGCGTTGCCTTGCCACATATGTATAGCGGCAGCATTTACGCCACAGCTGGCAGCCAGCCGGATATGCAGCAACAACAACAACAGCAGCAACCATCATACCCCACCTATATGAACTCTTTCGAGCACTTCTATCAGCAGCAGCAGCAGCAGTTGGGTGTTGCTGTCGATTATGGCCTTGGGTTTGGGGCTGGCGGTAACAGCAATGGCAACAGCGACTACAAGTTCACTCACTCGACCGGTAGCAATGTGCGTTACCATCCCTTCCTGAACACGCCAACTTCGTGTGGTCCCGCCGATGGCAGCATTCGCAATACCACGCCCGAAAATAATAATAACGGCATTACGTGCGGTGACGCATTGCCGCTGCCACAAAGCAGCGCCGCCGTATCGACTACCACCAACTCGCTGAGCCCGCGCTTAGTCAGCTCCAGCAGTCCAACATCGACCTCTACGCACATGCAGTTAGGCGGCAGCTCAGCAAACTGTTCGCCGGGCGGCAATTGTAAATCACAATGCAAGAAATGTGCGCTCATGTGCGCCAGCGACAACGAGCTGCAAGAGCATATTACTAATGTGCATGGCGCTTCGCCATATGGCAGCAGTGGGTACTCCAGTTCGCCGTACATCAAGGAGGAACTTTCTTCGGGCTCGCAACAGCAGTCCACTGCAACACAGGGTAGTCAGAGCGGCAATCCGGGTGAAATACTTGATTTGGATTCGCAAAAACTGGTTTTTCCACCTGCACCGGGCAGCATACAATCGCTATTACATCATCCACATCAAATGCATGAACCAGTTGGTGGCAGCGATCCCCTGCACTCCATGCACAATATGCAGCAACGCGCATTACCCGGTTGGGAGCAGCCACAGCCGCCGAACAACGGAATACAGGAGGGTATATCCCCCTACATGCAGCAGCCGCCAGCACAACCGCAGCCAGGCCAACAGCAAACTGATTTGAGCGGTAAACCGCCACATGCCAATCAGTCGCCGTATTACTCGCCCAAACAGTCCCCTTATCATGTGCCAGGCAGCTTGCCGAACGGTACAAGTGGCATGAGTTTAAAGCCCGAATATGGCTTGATCAAAACTGAATACCCCGATTCACAGAATTATGTGGACAAGTCTTTCAATCCCACTATAACCACGGACATATGTCAACAACCCCCGCCCTCCGTACAACAGCAACAACAACAGCAAATGATGCCGGTTTCTTCAAGCCCAGCCGAGTTTCCATCAACCACCACTGGGCCACAGGATCCGCAACAGCAGTATCGTGGTTTTGAGCCACCCTCTTCGTCATCCGTTAATACTGCTGGTCTGCCTACCAAGGCCGCGACTTGGAAATCCAATGAGGCACGTCGCCCGAAGACATACAAATGCACTGCTTGTAACAAGTGGTTCACTAGCTCAGGCCACCTGAAGCGTCACTACAATACAACTTTGCACAAGAACGCAGTCAAGTCTAGCGGTCAGCCAGATCCAGCAACGCTGCCGTTATCTGCCCACCACCATCCCGCACGTGATCCAACTACAACAACTAAATCACACAGTCGTCGCAACAACGCCAGTGCCGCTGCAGCAGCAGCAGCAGCAGCAGCAGCCGCAGCCGCCGCCGCCGCACAACAACAGCAATCACCTGCACCGGTGCAACCACCCGAACCGCCTAGAGGTTCGCCGGACTTTGCACAGGGAGCGGGTATGGGCATGTCGCAGTACTCCGCTTCACCATCGCCGACACAACAAATGCAGATGAACGGTGTACCGTATGGCGCCAACTCAGGCGGCTATCAGCCACAACAACAACAGCCGCAAACGCAATACTTAAATCCAGTGCAGTCGTCAACGAATAGTCACTCGCCGAACCATATAAATGTGCCGGGTATTTCACCAAACAACTCGCACACCGTCTTGAACGGTCACCCAAACGGGTTAGCAGGTCCCTCCGCCCCAGTAACACCACAACTAATGCCGTCCTCCCACACGAGGGGCCTGCTGAACAAACCAACAACCACTACCATAAAGAGCATACTCTTGGAGGACAACTACCCGCACAACAGCAACAGCATAATGGACATTCGGTTACCACAGCTGGAAGCGGAATTGGCAACCAACCAGGGGTTGGACAACATGCTGTTGTCAGCGGAGCGGCACAGCTCTCAAATGGACATGTTGCAGCACCAGCAGCAACAACTGGAAGAGGAGGCAGCAGCAACAGCAGCAGTAGCGGCGGAGCAGGCACAGGAGGCCGAGGTGCAGTTACAACGCCACCGTCAGGCACAAGCGTTTCTGGAACAGGGGGAGGAATTGGAGGTTTTCAATCACCAGCTGCTGGAGGAATTGGAGGGGCCACAGCGGCACTATCACAGCCACATGCCCACACTCAATCTGGCGTCGGAGTACAACATGCGAGCGCTATCGCCCCTTATTACCTCCCACCAGCATTACCACCAGGAGCAACTGCGGCGCCCGGCGGCAATGGTGGACAACATTTTCTCACACATGCAGCCGCCAGCGGCGGTCACTATGCCAGCCAATACAATGGATCACCAATTCAACATCCTACCTTTGGGTACCAACACGCCGCCGCTGCTCAGCAGCAATATGCAGCAGCTGCAGCCGCAGCCGCCCATCACCAACACCAACACAGCTACTATGGTCAATATGGGCAACATCCATATGCTGCACAGCCACCCCCACACCCAGCAAGCGGGGCCGCAACAGCAGGAGCGGCTGGTGTTGCCATCCATGCGCAGTATGCTGCTCAACAATACCAGCATACAGTCGCCGGTGGACCACATCAATTCCATCATGCCGCAGCTGCTGCCGCCCATCACCACCACCACACAGCAGCTGCTGCCGCAGCAGCCGCAGCCGCAGCAGCACACCACCAACACCATTCCATCATTCCAGCAGCTGCGACAGGAGTCGGAGCTGGCGCCGCTGGAACCCACAATGATCTATCGCACTACTACTGGTAATGAGACGGCAAGGTCTGGCGAAGATGACGAAGCGATCATCGTGAACAGTAGTGGCAGTAGTGAAAGTAGCGACTACATACAATTATCCACAATAAACACATACGGTAGACTGCAATCACAACGGATGATCACCACGGACGGGCAAATACTGCAGTTTATGTCCTCCCCACTAATGGATCAGCCGTTCTATGCATTGCCGCCGCGCACCACTATGTTTGGGTCAAATCCACGCTCACCACAAGAAGGTGACTTGCCGCCGACTCATACGCTTTTGGGCACTGGTGTGCACGTGGAAGAGCAGCTGTACCTACAAGAGTCATCGCAGCCAATGTTCGGCTGTGCAGTTGCACCGTATTCACCAAAAGAAGAGTTGTCCAACTCAGATACGATCAGTGAAAGCGGAATGAATACAACCACCACCAGCTCTACCGCTGCCAACTATTCCGGCACAAGCGCCAGCATCACCATCTCAAACGACATCCAAAATGCCGCGAAAAGACGTGGACCGACTAAATGCCAACCCGCGCCGAAACGTCAACTAGCACCGAGACGTCAACCAGCGCCGAAACGTCAGCTCGCGTCAAGACGTCAACCCGTGGCGAGACGTCAACCTACGCCGAAACGTCAACCTGCGCTGAAACGTCAACCCGCGCCGAAACGCCCGAAACCCAATGTTTCCACTACGCCACGCTCCATCAAGCTACCTAATGGTCGTATTCAATGTGTGGAATGCAATAAGGACTTCTCAAAAAACTGTTACCTCAGTCAGCACAACAAGTGCATTCACGCCGGTGAGTACAAATATCGTTGCGAAAAGTGTGGTAAACGCTTTCTCAGTGAAGAAAAACAAATAAAACATACCGCAAAACATTATGACACAAACAAGCCATGCAAATGTGCTAAGTGTCCGAAACAATTTCATCACAATACCGACTTACGTCGGCACATTGAAGCTATACACACGGGCTTGAAACCGCATATCTGTATATTATGTGGGAAGGGATTCTGTCGTAAAGATCATTTGCGTAAGCATATTGAGACGCATGCGAATCCCAGACAAGCCGCCAGAAAGTTATTTGCGACTTTATATCAGGAGCGTTTATTTGACGTGGAAGCACTGGAGACACCATACAGACCAGATGAAAACGACACGTCAACAGAGACACCAACAGACACGCCAGCAGACACGTCAACAGACACACCAACCGACATGTCAACAGACACACCAACAGACGCTCCAATAGACACCCCAACAGAAACACCAACGGAGACAAAAGACGAAGAACAGGACCAACAAAATGATACAAACCCAAAGAATGTAGACATGAAGCAGTGTCCAGTACCGAATGCTGCTGTGGGAAAACCTAAAACTAAGCGGCGAAGAATGTCCAAATCAGTGCAAGTGCGTAGAGTAAGAGCTAATAATAATATTAGGGCCGTGGCAGTTGATGTCCCACCACCACTATCTACGGCACCACTATCTACAGCACCGCTGTCTACAACACCACTACGACATTTAACGTCGACGGTTGTAAGTGGGGCACTAGACCAGAATAGCTACACATTAAATTCGACAGTTGAAAGTTACATAGGGGAAGGTAGTTTGGTTACCGACGAAAGCAATTTAGAAGATCAAAATAGTTATATAATTAAGGAGGAACCATATGTCGATGGCATGCCATATGGAGATGGTGTGCCAGAAAAGCAGCTGTCATCTTTCTTTTGATCAAATGATAGCAGAAGTTAAGGGAAAGAAATATCAGGAATACAGCAAAGAAATTGTAATTTGGTTTAGTGTTTTTTGAGCGCTTACATACATATAAAGACTGAGTAGAAAGGAACGATCCAAGTTATTTGTGTGTGGAATAGAAAATAATCAGTAGAAGTAATACGACAGACAAATCAGAGTTTCTGAGAAAGCCTATGACATAACACGCACTAGTACTTACAGCATTAGTAGGTCTCAGCATTTTACAGCAGCTTTTGCAAAGTCTATGCTGCTAACTACTAGCTGCGTGTATCATGTAGTAAAACATCCAAGCCAGAAATTTTTACGCAGTCTGCGTTATACTTCGATGCAGACAGTCTTAACAATTTCGGTGCAGATTTCGTAGAAAGTAGGTAGACGGAGACTCAAGACTCGAAAAGAACGCTTTTGCTACTGAGGTACCATTCACCGTTGAAGACGTGCAATCACATTCGGCATGTCTCAGCTGCTGAGCTCCAACTTGACTCCCAATACACTAAGGTTGCAGGTTTGGGAAGCTCAAAAGTGGTGCCGCCTATATGAGCTAGAGCGCTATTAATCACAGTGTTTGGAAATGTAGCGCCTAATTTAGGCTGCTTGAAGTTGCAATTTTATTAGGACACATCTCTGACTTTCAGCCCAAATTTTTTATGGTAATTATATAGTGGAAAATAACTAAATTATCGGTTCAAAAAGTAGTATTAGAATATCTGTGGAGCTATTCGATCATATTCTGTACAGATTTAAGTAGCAAACCAGTTCTATTTCAAGTATAGTGGACATAAACTGGAGACCAGACAATAAACCGACCAAAGTAATTTAGGCGATTCGCGATTGCGTTTACATCGGTCCGTATACAAGAAACGCGCTACGCTGTGTCGTAGAAAGTGAAATGTGAGGCAGCAGTGCCTTAATAGTGTGAAAGTGATGAATTAGTGAACCTAGTGGCGAGTCCACTAAGTAAAGAGAGGGTAGTTTGAATTTGCGTGAGTTTTAAGCGTAATAACTTAGAAGTTTTAGGAGTTATGTTATACTTTCTTGTCAACTGGCCGAAGTTGTGCAACTAGCGGTGCTGTGTACTGGTTCATACGCCCAAATCGTACGTTTATTTGCGGCTTTAGCTATGTGCCGCTCGCCAAATGCAACCAAAACCACCTCAAAATGCCATATTTACAAGTACATATATAGAATTTGTACGACTTTTGAATTTATTATTTTCAACGCAAATACCTCAGCAGCTAAAGAATGAAATATACTCAGGGTAGTTAACTAAAAAATGGTATTATAATTTATATATATATATATTAAACGAAAATTATTTGCATTATTTTTTTTTTTTTGTTAATTACATAACGTCATAATTTTAATTACTTGTAATGCAACGCTCAAACCCAATACATTATCTATTTTTTGTACATTGCTTTCATTTAAATAAGTTTGCAATTGAATTTCTTTTAATAGTATTTGCATAGTGTAAATGAACTTACGTCGTTTTTGTAGTAAATGTCGAATGCCAAATTTATTTAATGCGCAAATATTTAAATGAAACAATAATGAATATTCGTATTAATAACTTCTAATTTCTTATGCCATTATAATTAAAATTTATTTCCAATTGTAAAGTATTCAACTTTTTTTTTGGATTTGCAAAGATGAAACAGAAATTGCATGGAAATTAGACGAAACGGCTATGTCGTTTTTAGTATTATATTTTACATAGTATTACTTATTCATAAAAAAAAATGAAAAACACGCAACTGTATTTGTAATTAGCGCACAGCAAATACTCAATTACATTTACTTTTAAATTTTATTTTTTAACTATGATTGTTTATGTTTTATTATTTAACACGCAAGGAAAAAGTATTTTATAAAAAATTGCGAAAGCTATACTTAATAATAATAATAATAATAAAAGAAAAAAGCATATTTTTCTAAAAATTTTAAGCAGAGCGCAAGCACTCATTGCATTTGTAACGGGTTGTGCAAAATTTTCGATATATGCGAAAATTAAAATTCCCGTTTTTTTTTTTAAGAATTGTTGTTTAAATTTTTAACTAATTTTTTTTATAAATTTCTTGCAATAGTATTTTCTGTAATAAAATTTTAAATTTCAAAAGTAATTTCTTGTCAATCAAATTTTTTAATTTAACAAAATTTAAAATTTTTATTTTCGAAATGAATTTTATATTTTACTAAAACTAACTTTTAAAGAAAATTATTTACGTTTTTTAAATTTTGAAAAATTTTCAGTCTATTCAATTTTCAAAATTTTCCAGTGTAATCAATTTTCAAAATTGGTCCATACGATAAATCAAAATTTATTTAGTTTTATTTATTGTTTTACCGGATTTAAGTTTTGTTACAAAAAAATGGAAACAAATTAAAAAATTAAAATTACGTTTTCACATTTTTCCTTAATTTTCTTAAATTTTGTTTAATACTGTTTATAATTATTTTTTTTATTTTTAGAACCAGGTTTCTCAAAGCAAATACTTTTTTACCCTTTTTTTATTTTTTCCACTTCAATACCACTTGGATACAAAATCTTTTATATTCTGCCCAGTTTATTACAAATGCAAGCTTTCGCTCATCGTTACATCTTAAGCTGACAAGATTTTGATTTTGTTTCATAAACAAGTAACACGAAACATATATGGTACATATGCATTTATATAAGTACATATTATAATTTTGTAATACTCCTATATATATATATATATATATTCAAAGCTTAATGCCATATCTATTAATTAATTATAATTTTAATTTCATACTAGCAGTTAGCGTAAAATTTTGTTTCAATATATTTTTAGCAATACGGTTTAAACAACATAACAACAATTATATTAAGCCCACAAAATTAAGAAAGGCGCAAAGAATTGTTTTTGGATTTGAAAAATTTCAAAAAATTTAAAAACAATTACTTTAATTTTTTTTCCAAAAAATCTCGAAAAACTTAAAAATAATTTTTTAATGAAACAAAATGCTTATGATTGTACTATGTCTGTGTTTTCTTAAAGTTTCATTTTTTTAAAATTTAATTAAAATAATTACAACGTTCGTTGAAGTAGGAAAAAAAAATCACGAAGAAGGCTTTCACCAACTTTTTTGCGCTTTATTATTTTGTGCAACACCAATATTTTCTTGGTAAAAAATTTCTTATAAAAATTACTTATAAATAACACTACACTGTAAAAAATACTCAAAATACTTAAAATAACTAAAAGCCATAAAAGCTGCTAGCATAAAGCTTACATAACAGTTATAAAAGCTGTACTTAACCGTTATGTGACCTTTAGTAAAATTGACCTTTCTCTCTTGGCTCAGTTTTTATGTCTTCTGTTCACCCCAAAAGGAGCTAGTTGGAAAGCAATAAGTTAGTTAATACTAATAAATGGCAAAAGAGCTTCATAATTTTGTACCTTATCTTTAAATATATAAATATTGAAATTTAAAAATATGAAAGAAAAAAATTTTTTAATAATGTTAAAGATATTCTTACGCTGCGCGTCGAATATAAATATTAAATGTTAGAATTGCTTAGATTTTATAGCTTTGATTGGCATAAACTGCCAAAAGGTTTTTTTTTTTTCAAATATTTTAAGGATGTATAAAAAGCAGAAAAATAAATCATTTCAATTCATCTTAAAAATGAAAAAAAATGTATATATATTGTGTTTTTATTTATTTTTTTTTGTTCGTAAATTTTTTTCAGATTTTGTGCATGTCTAGCAGCTTTCTGTGAGTAGTAATTGGGTTAATATATTAATGTTCGGGAAATTTCGTTTTTTCTTGTTTTGGAAATTTTTAAAAATTTCATTTCGAAATTAAAACTTTCATCTCATTTGTTTTTTAACCTAACAGTCTTCCAAAATTTGCATTTTTTTTTGAAAACCCTCATTTATAATTTAAGGTTATAAGGTAATTAATAACTTATGACAATCGTTATTGAGTCAAAACATGTGCTCAAAGGGCATTGGTAGTAATTCAAAACGCGAAACCTGGTTTTTAAACGTACATTCGAGGACGCACGTGGAGTTTTGTAGTCTGCAATATTCTGAATTTTAACGAAAGTTCATTTGGTTTGAACATTATGATTCATAGTAATTAAATTAAAATCTGGTCCATAGCAAATACCTAGTACATTAATAGTGAATCGACTTTCTTCGAAGACAATTGTAATGTTGAAGTTAAAATGTTATCCACCTAAATCAGTCTATCGGTATAAATAAAGTCGGAAAAAAAGCTCAAAAGACTTATTGGACACCACAGGCACAACCCTTACGAAGAAAACTTCCTATATCTGGTGTGTTTAAATTCTCTGATTCTCGATGGTCCTAGGGTTGAAAGTGCTTTCGTTACATAGACTTTGTCAGAAAAAGTGAATCTAATGGCAACAAAGCTCTTTATTTAAAAATCTTAAATTTTAAAAGCTGCTCTTAAGGGACAAAATCTTTCCATCAATAGTGGAAGACTTGTTATATGTTCCTAGTGAATTTGGGACTATCTAAGACTTGACGCTTTAGCTTTTTAAAGTAGATTATGTAATTCGCTTGCACTTCACTTTAAGATCCAATTCTTCGTCTAGCGGTTGTTGTAAGATCTTGCGCTATCTCAAGATATAAGACGGATTTCACGTAACTACTTTGATTTGAGACTTCCATTGAAGTCCTTTAGAAAATATTATAGAACGCACCCCCACTTTATTTCCAAAACTATTCTTTAGCTCAACGAATATTTGAAAATCTTGTTCAATACAAAGGAGTTAAATTGTTCTCCAAATAATAAGAAAATATGGGTTTTCTCTTTATCTTATTGATTGGCATCGTTTTGTGTTTTTCTTGTGGGTTTTCTTGCAAGTTTTTCACTCTAATCTATTTTTTGTTAGATTGATCAAAGGTTGTGAAAAATCGGACGCTCTTGATATTTGCCACTTTTTCCTTTAACCCTGTCCTCACTTCTTCTTCTCACTCTTTCTTTCTCTCTCTCTTTATTTTAAACCTTTCTTACTCAAACTCTAGGCATTGAGAACCTATGGAGTAGTTAAATCCGTTTTTTGTACTGGAATCTTTTACCAGTTTAAATAAAGGGACTGAATTGAATTAGAGTACTACAAGGTTTCAAGTATTGTGAGCCTTAAGTCAGTTACGAAGTGGTTTCATAGTTATTAGCCGTTTATAAAAGTTTCAGTAGGACCACTTCTAGGTTATGATACTTAAGCTATTGTTATAAAATTACTTCATCTTAAAAAAAATTAGTAAGATTTGATATTTATGGCGGTCTTGGGTCCTATGAAATAATAAATTCTCTGAAACAGCATTATTCTTAAAATAATTTAATAATGTTGATATTTATTAGGGATCTCAAGTCTCATGAAATAGTATATTTAACCCTACGCAGTCTCTCGGGCCTTAGAAAGACTGCCGGACGAGCATACTTTAGAGCTCAAATGTGAGGTTTTCGCTCGCAATAAAAAATTTTGAGGCATGTCTCTGTACGGGTCTGGCCTCAAAGGGTTGTTGTCGGCCTCATAGAAAATGGTCTAACTATTCACGATGAAAGAATGTTGTAAATCTTTCTTTAAATAAAAATTTGTTGGAATATGTTAAACAGGAAGGCTGGATATATATTTTTTTTAAGGTTATGTAAATACACATGTGTGTCTGTATGTACAAATGTTTAATATCTTATGGAGCTTTAACTGGCCTTGGTCAACAAAACTTAAATTTTTTGTTTACATTTTTTTCGCGGTTAAATTTGAATTTTTCACTTCTCGGATTTGTTGTTGTTGCTTTCGGACTACATAATGTCGCCGTGTATTTACGAAAAACAAGTTTCTGAATTCGAGTGAATTGGTCGAATAACTAATGCTTCACTTTGTTTGTGTTCGGAGGTTTGGGGCAAGAAGACATTAGTGAGAGTACATATGCAAGTATAGGTGTATGTATATCTGTATGCATGTATGTATGCATGTGAAAGTGTTCGTTTCAATATATGCACATATGTATGTATGGAGTTAAAAGCAGAAAGCGAAAATGTTTTGTAGCAAGAATTGAATTGGAAACATATTTATATGGCACGTTAGCAACAACAACGACAACCAACAAAGCAATGCAAGCAAAAAGCAACAACAACGTTAAAAACAACAAAATTATAACAAAAACAACAAAAAGTATAACAAAAAACAGCAACAAACACTGAATAGTCATATTAAAGCCAACAACAATAAAAAGAAAATTCTATAGGCCAGCTATCTAACAACATCGTTGACAACAAAAGAGGAAAAAACAACAAGAAAAATACAAAAAAAAAACAGCTAAAAATCACAACAACTACAAGTAAACAAACCAGTCTTAACGTTTTCAGTGTTATGCCTTTTCTAATTTCAACCAAGTACGACACATACGAGCAGCCAGCAGTCGGCAATTGAGCCGGCAAAACATAACGACTGTGGAAACCACCCTCCAGAAGCATATTTAAATGCATATTCATGCAAACAAAGCAAACATATACATATGCATATATATCTATGCGTGTCCATGCATGCATACATACATACATCTCCATATAACTCTGATTTTTATTATTTTTATTTAATTTTCTGCTTTGCTTATTCTTATTGTTGCTTACTTTCTTGCGCAGACACTGCTGTTGCGCCTGAAGATAGTTGGTTTCTTGCTTTGCTCATGCTCATTCTTCTCAACAACTCTCTTCATTGCTTATTCTACAGGCACGCATACGGCTATCCATACAAAAACAACAATAACAACAACATGAATACATCCAAATGTACGACTGTTACTTCGCTCCCGATATTTCTGATTCCTTTTTCTGTTTTTCCTGTTTCTTCGCTTTCAACTTCTGTATAGGCATTTCATTTCGTTTTTACTTCATTTCAACTTCGTTTCGGTTTTTGCGCCGCGTGAAGTTTTTGTTGTTGTTTTTATTTTTATTTTTATTTTTTTTCTGGTTGCAATGAAAACCGGTTTGATTTTTTGGGCCTTTTCGGCAGCGGCGACATGTGTTCTTTTAGGAACAGACTGTTGTTGGCTTATTTTTCGCTTTTATTGTTGTGATCTCTGTATGATCTTGTTGTATGGTGTTTGTTTCTGCGAGCCACTTGGCGAAATTCCAAAAAGTAGGATAGCAAGTAGGGTGGAATACAATGGTGCAAAAATTCATTTTTAAGATAATTCCCAAAGTCTATTACATCTAATAATAAATTACTAAAAATCTAAAACGATCATCTTACAGCAATTCACTGTAGGGATCTAAGTGTATCTACTTACCGATAATACCGATAATAGGTTATATCAAAGCTCTGTGAACGAGGAGATTCTGTGTTATGTATAGATACTTTCAGGTGGGGTCTAAGTTTAGTTATATCAATGTATAGTTCTAATCGGGAGAGTTATAATAACAGTTAGTCAAAATCTGGTTGGTTTTAGACTTGACACGCTAAAAATTTGCTCTGTTTGATAAAGGAAAATTAATTGATCTTGCTTGAGATCAGAAAATAAGGCTCTTCAATATCTCATTGGTTATTTTGGGCTTATGGAATGGTCGAAATTATGCTAAGAAGTATTTTATTGAGAGACAGAGAACTTTTAGTTAAGAACAGATGACTTTGAATGAAGAACGTATCCAACAACTATACAGTTCCTTGAGGAATAAAGTCCAACAGAAACTGGACGTAAACATTCTATAATATGTAAGAAACAAAGTTAGGGCCTTCAAATCTTCAGGATTCATTCAATTTCGATGATTTTGAAATCTTGACCCAAACTCCTCTATCTAATAATGCGTTAACATAAATTAGTAGATATAACTCGAATCTTTAAATGAGATGCAGCACTATCTATTTTTTTTATTTATGCATATTTTACATATTTTTCTAGTAATTAATTTAACATTACTCTTACGTGGTATACGCAATATCCTTTTAGAGATCCTGTAAAACCCCAAATGGTTCAGATTGGCAGCGATCTTGCTTGTTTCAGCAATCTTCTAAGCGATCAACATAACTCCGGAGCATCAATTTAATCTGTCTGACTAATAGAATATCATTTTACGAGCATTTTTAATTAACAGAACTGTTAGCGACATATTACAGATCACTTCAGAAATCTTCACACTATAAGTGCTCAAGTTCATATCGATACAGCTGGTGTCAATGATCTTCTATGTGATCAAAAAAATTCTGTAGCAATTCTAAATGAAAGAATTTAATCTGTCTGACTAATATAATATTATTTCACTAGCACTCTTAGTTGACAGAACGGTTAAAATAGGCGCTAGAACGCTTTATCCTGAGAAACGACATATGTATGTACATATGTGTTCAAATTGGTAGTGATCTTGCTGGTTTCAATCTGATCTTCAAAGCCATCATCAAAACTCTATAGCATTCTTTTAATTTGTTCGAGTTATTTAAATATATTTTACTCTACTTCTTAGATCTTTGTCCAAAAATTCTACGTATCTACATATGTATATATTGTGTCCTATCTGCTATATTCGTCTTCCTTTTTACACGCATTCCTGCAAGTAAACCAAGAGCTCGCTTCATGCTTCCTTGCTGACTTTTCTCCCTTGCTTTAAGCCGCATTTTTGTAACTAACTCGACTACTTTGTTAGCACCACCCGCGCTTGCGCATTGCTTTTAGGGTGGTTGGTACGACAGCGCTCGATTTGATTCAAACGCAGCGATCTTCATGATCGTCTTTACATACATTTATATGTCTTTTATACATTTCTCTGTTCTGCGCTGGCTCCAATTCACTTATTTGCTATCTTTCTTCTGTCGTTCCTTTGGTTTCTATAGTGTACATATTCTTAGTTTGTTTCCTTTTCGCTTTCAAATTTCGTATATTCGATCTTCACTCAGCTGTTAAGGAGCCGAATTAGGACTGTCTGTGGCAGCTTCAACTGTTATTCCACTCGTTTGTCACTCACACACATACGTTTGTATTCTTTTAACTACATTTTAGTATCTACTTTATTCTACGCTGTCTTTCTCTACCCATCTCTTTGTCGAGTTTCTCACCTTCGGTGACTCAGGTAAAAATCTTTATTGAATTTTTGGCGTGTTGCAGCTTCGAAGTCGGTTTGTGTGTTTCACTGCTGTTGGTATTGTTGTCTTAAGTACAAAAGCATACACATATCCGCACTTTAAGTATGTCTTCTTGCCTCTCCTTTATGGCTTGGCTATCCTGCCATTATTGTCTTTTCACTTCATCTGCACTTTAACGACAATGTGTTCGTCATTTGTGCTTGGTTTTCGGATTTTCGGTTTCTTCGAAAATTCTGTCAGTAAATTCTGTCAGCTTAGTAAAACCAAAAATAATAAAAACAACAGCTGCAGCAAACAACAACAATGTTGAAGACGTTAGCAGCAGAGTGGTCTTTTGTAATTACCATTGCTGTAGCAGGACAAAAATCTACACAGCAAGATCGAAAATAAAAGCAAAAACAACAGCAAACTCAAAGCAATGACATAAATAAGAACAACAGCGAAAATGAAAAAAAGTCAACAATTAAATTTTGTAGTAGCAGCAAATAACAATGATTCACAGTTTTCTTTTAATGGTATCGCATTTGCGACGCCCGCCCGCCTGCCCCCGCGCATCACATTGTCGTCTTGAAATCCTTATAGTAGCCCATATCAAATTTTATAGCTTTCGGTGATAACTATTTTGTATTTGTTTTTTTACGACATTGTAGTTGTCTTAATTAAAAAACAATAAAACATAATTAAGTCCAGCGGAAATTGGAGATCGAAGATTTTGTTTAAAACCAATAAGGCCCTATGAAGAATTGCAGTATAACTTGCTCAAGTAAAGCGTTGTTTTACGAGACTTAATAATGCTTTTAGTCACTATTTTTAAAGCGCATTTTTCCAAAATTTTACTAACTTGGGAAAGTAGTTCACCTCAGTAGAGCACAATTTACTGCGGACAATGTAGACATAGCCCCTCCACCGTTTTCTTAAGATACTCTAAGGACAAGAGTCAGTCAGCTTGCTAGCCTTGCACGAGCTTAGCTTCTAAAGGAAAGAAAATACCTGGTATAAACTAAAAGAGATAACCAAAAGAGTCTTAAAGAGCTTGGAACCGTCTCCGAGCTGAAAATAGCCTCTTGATAGGCAGGTATCAGATATTACATATAGCAAAGAACTTTACTCGGAACAGCATTTTACAAACCTATTTCAGCATTTTTCATGCATTAACAATAAAACCAACCGAAAAAACCGTTTAAATGCCTTCCAAGACGAGAAGATCGAAAAGCCCAAGATAAGACCCTTTCGGTTCGATTCTCCATACCTACATATACATATTCGGCATTGCAATATAGGTATCGATAAAACTTCACCAGACCCTCAATTATATACACTTACTAAATATCTCTCCTGCGAAGCCAGAAATTTCTCTCAAAAGGTTTCATATTCGGATTTTCATGTTTGGTGCAATCATAGCAGCTACTTCGGTTTGAAATGAGCTAACATGTCTTTCGCAAAGGTTCCTCTATTTATATTAATCTCTATTTGCCATATTCATGCTCAATCTTTTCTGATCTTTTTGGACTCTTCGGTGGTCTTATATGTCTAAAGTGTGATTCAGGAATATCTCTTCCCCACATCAACCGAGCGTGTGAAGTGTTACGGGGACTTCATGCACAGAAACTCTGTTCCATCGGTAAATAATCGATATCTAACCTCACACTCTTTTAGGGTGAGCTCGTTTCAGCTCATAGACTCCATATATGTTCCAAGTCGATCTTATATTCAAGTCTTTTGTCCCTTTCATGTTCGATGCAACGGTATGTCTCATTTCTTTCACTTTAAAACAAATTTATGCTTTTAAAGGACAGATAATAAATTGAATCAACTGTCAAACGAACAGTTACACGAACTGTCAAACTGTCACATAAAGAGGGTTCTCAACGAAAAACCATTAATTTTTCATCTCTCTTGAAATTTCTCAGCTTATTCGCACTTAATTGTTTCTTTATGAGCCTTGTGTTTCTAGATTCCTTGAATTTTGAAAATTCTGAATATTGATTTCCGAAAATCGTTAACTATACAGTTCAAAATTGGCTTTAAGGATGTGAACCTTGCATTTAAGGAATCATTATTTCTTTTAAAACTTAAGTGAGATCCTCGATAACAGATTTAAAGAGACTCTCATGTGTACAAAACACAAAGATACCACTGATGATTCTATGCAGATAGTAAATTAAGCGAAATGAGGTGTTGAAATAAGAAATCGGTTTGGTTATACAGCTGTAAATCTTTCTTGTAGAAATCGGGAGTTCATCTATTTTAAAATGGACTAGATTAAATGAGATATATTTACAAAAAATATCTTTTAGTCAAGAAACGAGACAAAATTTTTTTTTTAAATCAAAGAAACCTTAAATTTTTTTTTAAATTATAATTCAGCAATAAGGTGGCAACGTTATGAATAATTTAAGTATTTCTGATTCTTTTAGTAATTACAATTAAGCATTAAATTCTTATTCTCTAAGAATTTTAAGCAAAATATTCGAAAATTTCAAAGATGCGAAAAGTTCCGTTATGTCTCCAAACAATTTTTTTTATGTATTACATATATGTATACAACAATCTGAAAACATTCATAACACAAAAACTGCAAAAGCTATGCATCCAGCCAACACACCTCCTCATTACTTTGCGATCGAGACAGCCAAGACAATTCAGAAGACTTTCTTTCTTCCCAGCTCAAAATTCAAACGCAGCTGTGCCAAAAAACGTTGATCAGATTTGCGTTGAATGCGAACGAGCAAACACCCAAAAGCTCTCAGCAAATATCAAACAATGAAAAATTTACAAAAACAGCAACAACAATAACAACATAGCAAGCATAGATTCAACAAAGCTACAAATCTACATATGTAGATGCGATAATAATCATAAAGCTAGCAACAACAAAAGTAATTACCTACTTATGAATGATATGATAATTATAAAAACAAGAAAAAAAAGGAAACAACAACAGTAACAACAACAGCAATAAACAAATTCATTAGAAGCATACGCCAGCAGCGGGACAAGAAGAAACACAGCTGCCACAAAACTTGAAACTTGAAATTCAAAGCAAAGCCAGCGTTGGCCCAAGGGGGCGCTGTGGGTATAAGAGCGACTCCGAATGATTGTTGAAACAAGAATTACAAAAGTAAACAAATTGTAAAAAGATCATTTGCTACCAATCTTCAGCTTAAATTTGTAAACTTTTTTGTTGTGTTTTTTGTTGTTTTTGTGTTACTCGTAATTCGTTAACTGATTTCTTGGAGCTTATTTGGGGCAGCTGCGTGCATCACTTAGGTGGCATCATTAATTACTGATACATTCTAGATTAAAAGCTTCAGCGGAGCTTAGTAATAAAGAGAATAGCAATAACAACAACAACAAAATGTGTTGATACAAAAGCAGATGAAATATAAATAAGAAGCTCAAAGTGTGGTTAGCAGATTAATGGCCTTTACAGGAAATAAAAAAGCGACAATTGTGGCAGTACTGTGTGGACGCATACAAAAAACATTAGAAAATAAATAAAAGAATAAAAAAATAAATTGAAATAAAAAAAATAAATTGAAATAAAAAAAGGTTTGCGATTAAAGCGGATGTGTGTTCGCATTCGCTAAAAATTGTATGTCGAATTCAAATTTTATATATTTACCCGATCATATAGAATTTTTATTCGAAATTTGATTGATTTTGTTTAGAAATCTTTCCAGACTACCGGTGCTCACTGAGCGACAGCTTAGTTGCCTTTAAAAACCGCAAATATTTAAAACTTTTTTATTAAATAAGACTCAAAATCAAATTCCAAATCATTAATTGAAATTAAAATCTTGGTTAGCGATCTTCAGTGGTCGTCAAGTAATTGGAATAATAAAAACGACGATAAAAAACAATATCGATAATTTTTCAGTTAATTATATTATTATTATATACAAGATCTTCCAGTATGAATGTCGGTACATCATCCGAATTTAAAAATTTTGTAATCGATCGTCAGTGATCGTCAGTGATCGTCAAAAACTCGGAACAAATTTGGGAACAGTTTTTCAGTAAATAACATAAAATCATGTATACTACCATTATTTCCAGTATTAATGCCAACATATTACCAGAAATTAAAAATTTTGTTACCGATCTTCAGTGATCGTCAAAAAATCGGAAAAAATTTAAAAATACTTTTTTCAGTAAATAGCATTAAAATTATATATATTAACATAGTATTAGGGTCTACATATTACAAGAAATTAAAAATTTTGTTAGCGATCTTCGCTGATCGTCGCATTGCTGCAAGTGTATTTTACTACTATTCTTCAGTATTGGCAATATACATTTTATCAATCAAATATCAATTTTAATTGAAAATATTTTTACCTATACATATGCACTGATTTTATATATAGAGAAGGAGTAACATTACTCCTTATTACTCTTAAATTTCATTCCTTAACTCAAAAAGAAATTTTACTGATCCTGAGTGATCGCCACATGAATGAAAAATAGTTTCAAATAAAATAATAATAATAATAAAATACAGAAATATATTGAATATTTTATAAATTCATGTTCCTTATTATTCTTTATAGGAATTTCTGATCATTTACTGAAAATAAAATAAATTTGGATACCGATTTTCACTGATCCTCAGATTGTTATGCAGTATTTTTAAATTTTTTCCCACTAAAATCAACTTTGTAGTTTACTTTGTTGTTTCCAACTATTGCCGTTGTAAATTCCGTTATATTAATAGAAATAAGGAATTGGTTACTGATCTTGACGGACACATTATTGAAAAATATTTTGAATTAAAAACACCTACATTACACTATTAGTTTCATTATTATCAATATGATTTCTTGAACACTCACCGATACTGAAAATTTGGGTGTGGAAAATTGTTTGGAACAATTTGACCTTTTCACCCATGTTAATGAATAGATCACTGTCATTTAGTGGCAACATTATAAGGACTGTAAGTTTCTAAAAATTGAGATTTTCTAAAGCTAAACTCAAGATATGAGATGGTTCAATCTGGTTGGTTCCCAAATAAGGTCGTTAGTCGAATAAGTTGGAAAAGAAATATTTTAAAAACTTTCAGATCAATTTTGGAAATATTGGAGCACTTTGTTAAAAAAGTATGGCACCTTTTACACTATAACTTGATCTAATTGTGTGGCAATAATATAGCTTATACAAATTTAGCAAATTTTGCACTACAAACATACATGTATATAATAATACATAATATTTCTGTGAAGACAACAACAAAACCACCGGCAGTCACAAATCAAAAGAAGCATCTAATAAATAAAATTTTGCCGCAATCACTCGGATTTAATGCGAAACAGACAGACAATTGATGCTGTGCTAGATTAAACACCGTTTACGACACAGGGGGTTGAGTTGCGTTATAATTTAGTATTTTTGATAGTATTAAATACAGAAAATCTTTGAAATTTTTTTTAATGAATTTTTTGAATGAATTTTTACTGACAATTTTGAAATTTACAATTTTTGAAAATAAAGTTATTTAAAGATTTTTTTAAATTTCGTTTCTCAATTATGTAATTTATGACATTTTTTCAAATTATTTTAAATATGTTAATTTATATATATTGGCTTAAATTTTTTAGTGTTTTCATTAAGCAAATATTTTAGTTTTCAAATTTTTTATTTAATTTTTTGTTATTTCTTGTATTTTTCTTTTTTTAATTTTGTGAAATTTTTATTTGTTGAATATCTTTTGAAATTTTTTAATCCAGAAAAAATTTTTTCAATTTCAATTTATGATTTTTAAATTATTTTTAAAGGTTTAGAATTGTGAGAATTTCAATTATTTTATTTTTTAAGCTTCAAAAATTTAGAAATTTTTTAGATATTTTATTTTTTAAGTTTAAGAATTTTAGAAACATGTGTTTTAATAGTTAGAATTCATTTTTCTTTATGTTTACAATCGAATATTGAATTTTTTTATTTAATTTTTTTGTTTAATTTTTTCGTTGTAGATAAAGTTTTAATTTTTTTTTAATTTTTGATTGTAAAAATACATGTTTTTGATGTTTTATCAGCAAAGATTGATAAAATGTAAAAGTAGTTGAATAATATTTTAGCAATAAAACGTAGAATTTTATAATTACTTTTTACAAAAGTGTTTAAATAATATTCTATCAATTTAGAAAATTACTCAATTAATTTTTTCTTCCTACAAAACTTTTAAATTATTTTCTTTTTCAATTAGAAAAATTAGCCAGTTCTTTTTTAAATATTTGTCATTAGTTCTATTTATATTTTATTACAATTTTTATTTAAAATTATTTTTAACAAAATTTATTAAAATTTTTATTTAAAAACATAAAATATTAAATAAATTTATTACAATTATTATTTAAAAATAAAAACAAGTTGTTTTAATTCCATTACTGTTTTTTATTGCCTCATTCATAAAAACCTATTTTTTTGGTAATGACAAAACACTGTACAAACGCCTTTGCTACCAAAAAGTTCACACGCTTGCGGCAATATTTCTAAATAAACGCATACTCATACACATTTATGTATGCACTGCTGAGCGTGTGTGTGTGGTTTCGCTGTTGCGTCGCTTCGTAGAAGAGGGAGGTGGTGCCCAGCCCGTTTGGCGGCAGCGTCTATGATTGTCGGCTGACTCAATCATGCCATAATGCCAAGCGAATGCGCGTATAAATGTTATATTTTATTTGTTGTTCTTTGTTATTGTTGTTGTTCCTATTATTATTTTTTTATTATTGTACTCCTTTTCTTAGCGTAACTGCCAGCATTGCTACGCCGATTAAATGTATCTTTTTTGACACACACACACACACGCGTGCGCACATAAAGCAACAAACACATTTGCGCGCATGCGCCCCTTCAACGCCGCCGCTAAGCCACTCAACGAAGGTTTTCAAGTAACAAAATCACAAAAACAACACAAGAAGTAATAATCAGAAATAAAATTAAATGTTAAGACAGAAAAAAAACTTACAAAAATTATGGTACCCAAAAGTAAATTTTATGGGTGTGTGTGTGTGTGTGTTGTTGTATTTTTGCGTGTGATCAGATTATGCCACATACATACATATGTATGTATGTATATATTTTAGTATGCGAGAAGATGCTACATTAGTGCGCATGTTGTTGTATGGCTATAAATTTATTGTCGCGCGCATTGCCGAGCGCTGCCGCGCAGTCTTAAATCTTACGCTGCTGCGCCACACAACTCGCCACGTTTTTTGGTGTTTGAAAATAACAACAACAAAATTCGTTGAAAATTAGGATAGACCCCTCTCGTTGTACTTTAAGCTGCGTATATGTGCATACATACATATTATATATATAAATTCATAGATAGGGCCAATAAAGTTGGTCGGTATCTGCCATCTAGTGAGGCTGACACACATTCCAAATTCGAAAATGTCTCCGCATTCCGTATCCCTTCTGGGCCCAACCATGTTGTTGCTGTCATAGTTTGTGTTGTTGTTGTTGTTGTTGTTGTTGTTGTTATCTCATCTCTTTTACTTCGTATGTAGTTTTGGAATTAGCTCTTGACGCGAAATAGATAAAAGACATAAAAGTTATGTGAAATCTAAAACGCCAACGAGAATTATGGTCGCCGGCAAGGAGTTGGAAAGGTGCAAAGCAGCTTGGCAAAGGAGAATTAGAAAAATGTATATATATAAAAAAAAAAACGTTAAAAACAACAAGTAAAGCCATGACAGTTTGCTCGCAAGATTTCCAAGCTAATAATTTCAACAACAACAAGCGTACATAAATTCAGTTTTAAAGTGAAAAAACTGACAAACACACACACACACACACACGCGCGCATTGAAATAAATGTAATTACACACATATGTTTGCATGCATGTATGTGTGACGCACGTAATACCGCTCAGCCGTCGTACAATCACCCGTTTAATTGGATTAACGATTTATTTCCATATCTATGTCATTTAAATAATAACCATTTTGGCGGCTTCATTGAATAACAATTTTCGATTTTTTTCCTTTTTACTTGCTTTATTTCAATTTCTTTACGATCTCTCCTAAATCCAAGCTTTTGCTGACACTTTAAATTGATGAAAAAAATTTAATTACTTTTTTTGGTAATCTATTGTCAGTTATTTTTTAGGGCTTATAGACGTATTACCACACAAACTAATCAGCTTTTGGAGAGTTCACAGGTTTAAAAAGCGAACTTTCAATCAATTTAGCAGAGTCACAAACACACTCACAACTCAACTAAATCTTTAGTACATCTTGATACAATCGTACATCTTGATATGTACCTTCGTTTTTTGTTGGGGGTTTTCAGTTTATTAACAGATCCACCGGCTTTAAATCGAGCTATAAGTAAAAAACTTCATCTATCTAGATCGCTCTATAATTAAGAAACTCCATTTTAAGCTTAAGTGCTTAATTTAAGCTTAATTTTAAACTTAAACTAATAATTTTTCAAGAATTACTACTTCTCTAGTTCGGTCTATATGTGAAAAATACCATCTCAAACATTTGAGTTTGTTAGTAGATCCACTTGCTCTAAAGAGCACTGTAATGAAGAAACTTCATTTAAAGTTTAGGAGCTTTTGTCGAGGTATTATCAATTTAACAGAGTCAGAAGCCCACCCATAACTACGCTAAAGCTTCAGCAATGAACGACTCGATTCTTTCCTTTGTACATACTTTAAATTTTGATTGAAGCTTTTAAGTTTCAAGCTGCTCTAGATAGATCAAAAAAAGCTTGCAGCAGCTTTGCAATGCAGCTCCATCTAAAGCTTAAGCGCTTTTATCAATGTAGTATTCATACGCAAATCCACTTATAATTTCGCCTTAACTTAAAAACGGACAACTTGATACGTTCCTTAATTTTTGATTAAAGCCTTTGAATATATTAATCATTCCAGCTGCTCTAGATCGGTCTATAAGTAAGAACTCCATTTCAAGCTTAATAACACTCTGCATAGGTCTATAAGAGCTGTATATTCTTTCTGTAATCTTTGAAAAGTAAATGTAAATGTCTTCTCTTCATACGACAATTAAGTAATAACTAGATTTTTCTGATCTCAATCTTAAGCCAAATATTTCTCAAGTTCGGGCTAAAAGAAAGACAAGTTTATGTGCAAAAAAATTTGTTCCAATCTTTTAGCATTCTAACGGGTGTGTAAAGATTTTATAAAAAGCTGATTTTAGAATTCTGAACACAAAATACTCCACTCTATCAATGAAGTCGAGTATTAGCTTTATCTTATTGAACAACTTGCTCTCCTGTATGTTTTACTTTTAGTAAAAAAAAAGTTCTCAAAACTTTAGTTCTTAAATTCCCTAGATTTACAGTAACATACTAAGTCTATCAAACTTGCTCGTCATCACTTATAAACTCACAAAAAAAATCGATCTATTTGTATTTGGGTAGCCCTAATTTGAACTATACTAACGTAACAATGTTCTGATTCCATACCTGACTATCCAGAAAGATTTTTCCTTTCTGTATCCCTTCTTAATTATTCCCTTCTTATCCTTAATTTTCAGTATTATTTTCCTACATTTGAATACGAAGTGGTGGCTTATAGGTTCAAGATTCAGCCAAAGCAAGCAAATACTATTTCTCTAACATTTTTCAAAATCGGTAGATAATCCGAGGCCTCCGGAAGTGGTTTAAACGTGATAAGTCTGAACATTTGTCGAAAAAAATTATGACCGCACCGAAACTAGAACGAAAAGCTTGTCAAGGTGATGTCAAGCTCTTACACAAATTACATCAAATGGGTATAAACAGAGTGGGTATAATGGATGTGGATAAATTCCTTCCTTGGTCTAATTTCTCTACATTCGAAAGCGAACATACTCAGTATGTCTTCGTCAGGTTTTTTTGCTTTTTCTCTTGATCCTGTTATTTTGGCTTGATCTGAGTTATGATAACTTCGTTATATCATTAATTGAACTCTTTTTGGACATTCTATACTTCTTCGATAATAATTTTACTTTTTAATGAACTTATTCTTAAAAAGCTTTTAATATTTTTAAATATTCCGACATTAGTCATTTAAGACGCCCTTCGAATGAATTTTCTCTTTTTACCTCTTAAAAGCCATCCTCGCTCCCTTCAATCTTCACCGCCCTCCAACTCTCTACAGCATTCACATTTGCGTGCTGTTTTTCCACTTTAATTGCCTTTCAGCTTTCTACCAATCCTCTGGCTCCATTAGAATTCTTCACTTCAATCATTTGACGCTTCTTCGACTGTCTTTACATTTTATTGTCTCATCCTAATCAAATGTTGTTAAAAACTCATTCCGTGTCTATTTCCACGAAACACAGCAATTAGCGTCTGTTTGTGAGTAAATGTGTGGTGCCGTTTCGTGATCGCGTGCAAATCGGCGATTTTTGAATTTATATACCATAATTGCTTTAGTATCGGTATAAAGTACGTAAATTATTTTAATTGCATTTCAATTTCTTAAGAAATTATGTAGATTTGATATACTCCGAATGATGGTATTTTAAATCGGATGAAAGTTTGAAAAAGCATACAACATGCAATGCACATTTGTTTGTACATATTGATTATGAGCTCGGCTATTGGACTTTGAGATGTAAAAAGTTGAAGCTGCCACAATAATTAGAGCAAGTTTTGATTTGAAAAGCGTAAAATAATATTTAATTTTTTAATTCTGTATTGCAAGCCTTTATAAAGTTTTGAAAGCTGTATGAAGCTTTCTATGAGCTTTTATAATTTTAAGCACAATTTACTTAGTTTTTTTGATATTTGAGGTTCTGAAATCTGTGCTGTAGTTCACGCTTGTAAATTCCCCATGATAGAGCTTTCCAAAGTATTGTGAGCTTTCGAGACCAATTTTATAATCTAATCTATAATAGAATAAGTGCTATGCTTCCGAAAAATTTATGCTCTTAATCATGATATGAAAAAGCTTTAATTTGCCGCTTTGTCGATTTTAGAAAGACATTTCATAAAAACAAAAACCATTACCATAGTTGCACAAAGCAATAATTGATTGTTCTCTCAGTAGTCTCCATTTGCTGGGGCCTCTAGACTTTGTAATACTTATTGAGTGGATTGTGGCTTCTCGCCTTGTCAATAAATATGTTGAATTATTGTGTCGATGACGCTTTTTAAGCTTTTCTACTTATTATGGGCAAACTCTTTAGATCTTAATAAGTTGTGGTAATCACCCACTCAGTAGTAAGTATTTCTTCAGAGCACACTTAGTTCAGTTTGGAATCAGTTATTGAGAAGATTTTGGCTTCACGCTTTGTCACCAGTAATTTATCGATGCGAAGTAACTTTTTAAGCACCATTCTCACCGTTCTCAAGAATAGGGTCTTATGGGCAAACTCCTTACTTCTTAACAAACTGGTATTATTCTATCAATATCACTATCTATCTGGTATTATCTGGCTATCAATATCACTCTTTTGGAGCATTTTACCTGAAAATTTCTGTGTGAAATCGATCGGTGGTGTGTGAAATTCACAGTTCTGTGTGAAAATCGGTTGTAAATTAACATAAAAAGAGTGAGAGTGGCGGGAGCAAAATTTTGTTGGGTATGTTTTTCGAACTACCCCACTACTTCGAAAAATTTGCTTCTTTTTAATACAATATTTGAGTATTTTAGCCGCCTTAATGTTACCAAAACTATTGAGAGAACATGAGTTCGCTTCATTAGTTTTGTTTTTGCGTTATTGTTTTTGTTGTAAAGTCGTTAAACACTCTCAAAATAATTTTGAGGGACACTACTGTGGGTACAACCCTTCATCGGCTTTAAATTCGGCACCGCACCGAGTATGTATGGGCATTGTGCGCACTGCTTTGTTTTTATTTTACGCACCAGGTTTTATTTTTGTTTTATGACATATTTTAACTCCTTTGGAATCTCTATTACACTTAAATAATGCTGAGTTTATGGTTTGAAGCTCACACATACACACATGTAGAGATATATGTAGATATGTATTTAATGGAATTCCGTTTTGAGTTGATTCTTTCACGTATACATATATACATATATGGATATATATAGATACATACATATACTCATCCTTTTCACAACTGAGCGCCAATTCTGAAACTCCTCAGTTAGCCGAATCTTCTATATATGCTATAGTATTTTTTCAAGCATTCTTCGACATACAAATATATCTGTATGCATGTGTATGTGTGTTTATAAATCAGCAAATATTTATTTACGAGTCCCACTCAGTTGAAGCATAAATATTGACAATGCGCAAATAGCAATAAAAATCGCGCTATACACATACAAATACATACATCTCTTTCTATATTTGTATGCGTTCTTCCGCACCTTTTGTTATCGTCGTTGTGTTGTTGTAACTCGTCGTACAGGTTTTTCAGTGTTTGCTGCCGTTTGTTTGTGCATTAATTGAAAATTACTGTTATCGAGCGGTGCACATTCCGATCGTGCAGGATATTCATACACACAGCCATACAAATTTTTCTTTTTTGTGCCTCATCTTCTATGGCATTTCAAATTACCGGGCATTTTTCTCACAGATTTCGTTGAGCAAACAAAAAATGGTAGTCGAAAAAGAAGAAGAAGAAGAAGAAGCAGAAAATCGTACGGTAGCTCACGAATATCTAAATGCATTATTTAACTTATCGCCTTTGCGATCGGCTGTTGAGAAAATACCGTTGCAAGTGCGTATGTATATGTGCAAACAGGGATTTCTCAACACCCTCTATTGAATAAAGGTACGTATTTTACTTACAGCTTGCGAAATCAATGCTGTAAGCAATTCTTATCGATTGCTTTTGAAATAATGGCAGCTAGTGTCGTTTGTGGGAGTTTCCAATTCACACAGAGAGATTGGTGAATCCATTTTATAAGTATACATATACATATGTATATAATACATGGAATTATGGAAAATTGAACGAAACACTACACCTTTTCTTTTAACCCTTGATTTGCGTAAGAAAGTGGTAACTGTTAATATTTTTTAGAATAGTATGCAATTAAAGAATATGTGGCAACACCTTCATTGAAACGTTAATCAGTTAAACACCCATAAAATTAAAATAAATGGAGCAACGTCCCTCTTAACCTACCCATTAATTCAAAGTTCATTATTTATAATACGTTTCTTGCCTCAACGCCTACTTCTGGCAGCTCAAATCACAGCTGCTCGAAGAGACCCTAGAGTACCTCAAATTCTTAATATCTTAAATTTATGTAAGAGCAACCCTTCACTGCAGTTCCTGGAGGAGACAAATTTGTCTCTAAGGATTCTATTTAGTGGTCACAATATCGGCCGATATAAAATCTAAACTCTTATAAAAAGTTGTTTCTAATAGCACTAGTCGCTCAAGCCTCTAACGCTATAAACTCCGACGTAAAAGCATATCTTAATATCCTTCCAACGTTATAATGCAATTTGGAACTAGTTGGAGCCTTGAATGGAGGCATAAAATTTATGCTAGCATCACTAAGAACAAACTAAGCATGATTAAACTTCTAAGAAAAGTTGTAGGGGGTACAAAAGGCACAAATTGGGTCTGAGCAATAATATTTGAATTCATTACTCCAACATAACCTAACTTGCGAAAAAGTTTAGCCTTTACATTGCTGTTCAGTAGAAAAAAACTCTGCGAATAAAAGCTCTCCTTGTTTTTTAAGCAACTTTAAAACAAAAGTCGAAGATATTCTGACTGGATGAAGAAGTCTTATTCATGTCTAAATGGTTAAAAACGAACGAGGCGAGGTTTCTTACAAAACCTGACTGAATTATTTTTGTTTTTTTTAAGCTATTGCTTTCCATAGTTTCTTTCTGTCGACTGCTTCGTGTAAAGAACACATTTTAAAACATATTTCAAAGATACTATCGAAAAGACGCTTTTTGCGATGAAGACTACAAATGGACTCAATTGGCTTTAGTGTCCTCGAACCTTGATTTTCTCACTGGCTAAAAGATCTGAATCCTAAAAGGAGCTATGTCTCTCAAATTGGGTTCGTATTTTAACTTTAATTTTGTTTAAAATATATCTCGATACGTTCATTGCGATCCAGATGTTATTAATATTTTCATTTGAAGACACAACATTTCTCTCAAAATCAAAATATCTTTACAAACATTGATCACCGGAGTTGAACTATCTAATTGGTATTAAGAGACCTTCAGTAAATTAAATGAGGTTAAGATATTGCTTTCAAATAGAAAACTGAGTTTCAGTCGATTCAGCCATATCTGACTGACTACTTGAACTCAATTAGCCCTCGATTTATAGCGGTGAAATTTCGTACACAAGTGATTTATCGTAATATATTAAACATATGTCAGGACAAAACAGATTACGCGATTTTAAGATACAGCTCTCCTACAACCGATTATACAGTTATTAGTATTTGCATTGTAACTCCTCTAATTTAGCAGTTATCAGTATAAAGTTTTGCATAATTATTAATTATTATAAATATAAATGGCAGAGTGAAAATTATTAAGATTGGATAACCAAAAGGTATATTATACATACGACCGACCGACCGCCTGTCAGATACAAGTTCCATTTCACTATACCTCCTCCAATTATGGAGTTTTGGATACGAAAGTTACTAGAATTTTTATTTAGTACAAATTGTAAATGGAAAGTGAAAATTATTGGAATCGGACGACTTTGACACATAGCTTCAATGCAAAAGGGTGTTCCGATATGAGATTTTTGATTATAACTGCTTCAATTGAAGATTTATGATTACGAAATTGTATTCTTACTTTGTCAAATTATATGTTTGCACATTTATATATAAGTCAACGACTTTATTTTGTTATTTTAATGTTCAAAAAGACTTGTTTCACAATTTTAATTATTTGCACGTATCACTTGTCCCACTTCTCCACACTTTTGCGCTCATAATTTGTCAGAAACCATCAAAAAAATTGCAATCACAAAAAAGCCTACCAGCTGTGCAGTTAAATGTCCTTAAAACCAATAAAATAGCTACTAACACGCGCCATTCATTTGCAAATCAGCCGAAAAAGGTCATGGACCATACCAAAAATTTACAATAAAGTAGAAAAAAGAGACGACAATCTTAAGACAGCAACAAAAAATATATATCCTTCGATAATTTGAAACTTTTTGCTATACCTTTTTACCCGCTCTGCCTTGCTTAGACCTTCGCATTGCTATGGATATGCCACGGCATAGTTTACTCAGCAGCTCTGCGATACATTAACCACACACTCACTTGTCTATCAAGCCTCACTCATTCAGTCAATTCAGTTAGCATTGCGGTATAGGAACCCTTCAGCTGCTGTGCTATCGATTGAGACGCTGCAAATGTCGCAGCATGAAAAGTACCCTACTTTCGTATTCAATAAGCTAACTGTCAAAGTAAAAACACACACACGCTTATACAGGGGTCGTCAGATAAAGTCACATACCCATGTAGGTATATAAGGATACTCACGCCCATTGTGTGCATATCAATTTACTATTCATATCCACACAAATATTTACTTGTCTCATTTTAACCAAATTCATTGGGCGATTTTTTCATTACATTAATTTTTTTCTTCGCTGTGTTAATAAAAATTAAGATTGATGTAAATTAGGCCGCGTCATGCATGACACTCTTCGATTAGGCTTTCGATTTTTTCTTTGGAAAGTTTTATTTTCTTGCGAGTACAATCATTTACACACATGCATACAGACCCTATAGGAACATCGACTAGGTGCGAATATGTTTGTTTCCAGCTTACATTATTCGTTCTATTGCTAGCCTTCATACTTGAATTTTCATCAAAGAAATTTGAAATTTAGTATTGTAAACTAAAATAGAAACTCCTCAAAAAATTTCCGTTCCCTTCCGTTTAAGTTTTAATTTTTCTTTGGGTGGAAACTCTAATAAAAAATATTTCAAATTACAAAAATTTTCGAAATCTTAACGGAAGTCTTTAAATGATGTATTTCAAAAAATTGTCAATTGGAAAATTATTGAGCAGAATAATTCTTACATAATTTAATATTCCAGCAATATTGAGTTTTTAACGATTTTAGCATTTATTATTATAAACAAATTTGGTTAATTTTCAAGAACTTACCGTTTAACGTTGCATTTGACACACCTCTTTATGTTAGTCACTTTAATTTTTATTTATTTCTATAGGTGGCAGCTACATTCTGAAATATATTTAAATTAGTGCATACGTGAAAAAATTCTTCGAGGTTTTCTCAAGTGTCGAAGCTTTGCCAATTTTTTAATAATCCAAAATTCCAATACCCCACTGACTACATTTTGGAAAACTTTCTTAAAAGTCTAATGTTTGCCAAGCTTTTCAATATTTTGAACTATATGTTTTCATCAGGTGGCAACTCTATTATAAAATATCTCTGATTTAAAAACTTTTCTTAAGTTTTTCTGAAGGCTTCCTTAAATGCCTTACGTTTCGCAGTTTATTTTTATATTTTCAGTCTTTATTTTTTCAAAAGCTGGCAACTCTATAAAAAAATATTCAAATTAAGAAAAAAGGCATTCTGTGAGACTTCTGGTAAGAATTCCTTAAACATTTTGCATTTCTCACTCATTTTGCAATATTTTGCAGACTCTTTAATTTAAAAAAACGTGGTAACTCTCTACCAAAATTTTTCCAAATTAAACATTTCTTGTATACTTTCTGTTTCAGGTATGATATTTTATTAGATTTTCCTTACATTTTTCGGAAATAATATTTTCAGTTCATCAGAGACCAAATTGAGATTTACTTACGGGTTGGTTTACCTTGGAAGCCGAGTATAGCACCAAAATAAATGATTGCAATAAAAATTTGGGTAAAAATTGTAAGCAGTAAGCAGTTTTAAGAGAGAAGAGGTTCTTAAGCGAATATTAGCTCAGTGGTCGATCTCCAGTGAATTATCTCACAGCTAATAGTCCTGACTGCATCCATTCCCAAGGCAGTCAGTCTAATGGAGAAATATTGAACCCGCATTTATATAAGGCTTCGGACTGTCTGCGACCTGATTTTTTACATTTTTTCTACCAGCACGGAGTGGTACAAATTTGACCGAACCAGCTTTAGTACTTAACTGATATCCAACTACTTCGCATTTTCCTGCAGGGTATGCACTAGCCGATGAAGCCTTCGGCTACTTAATAAAAAAGCTTCTTTATATTATTTTCTTCCTACAACAATTCCATATCAATTTTGACTTTCTGCTGACAACGCGAGGCATTGATAAGCAATTACGCGCATGGCATGTCCTGCCGAAAGCTCGGATTCAGCGCTTCGTTCGCTCGATTTGCGTCGGAATTACTGTATGTGAAAGTTTTTGTTGTTTTCTTTTGCAATAAAGTACGCATGTGTGTGACTTTTGATTAATTAAAAAATATGCCTGTCACATTGGATTGAATTTTTGTGTCAAATGTCAACACACTTGACACAAAAGACGGCACTAATGCTGTCTATAAAGTAATCACATGGCTCCGCGTAATATTCTTAATGTATGCATGTATTTCTTCAGCCTCTACGAAGGTATGTTGGCCCTTTCCACACGTCCTTTTTGACTTTTTTTTTGTTTATCTTGACTTCTGCTGCGCCTGTGGTTTGTGCGACACATTAAGCGTGAGGGTTAATTAAACCAGTTGAACTTTCCCTTTTTACCCCTGCTCAAGCAACATGGGCTACCTGTCGTGAAATTTTTAATGAACCATCAACCAGTTTGACATAGATCCTCCGTGCTGAGGTCACTTGACTGTGGTACAACGCTGTATATGTATAACAATACATATTTGTTTATTGCCTCGCTAGGTCCATACAGATATCTACCTAAATTTTAATGCATTTCGAATTAGATTTATCTAACACAATTCGGCACTTTAGTTTTCGATTGCGTTTTGACCTTTTTCACAATGAAATGTCATGTTATTCTTATTCCGTTGTTGTTACTTTGCATGCTGTTATTATTGTTTTTTGATTTTTGTCCCACTTATGCAATGACTTTTTAAGAACTTTTGTTTCTTTAAAGTGCCCATTGTTCTTCTTGCAGTGAAACATTAAGCGATTTGAGTTTTACAATTGCGTTCCCCCGCTGTGCTCTCAACCACGTTCGCGTTTACTTTCGATTAACCCCTAAGTAATACCGGTTACATGTATTTGAGACTTTTTTAACTCAACATAGCCATCTCAAAACTCACTAATAACGGCCTTATGGCAGCAGCGCCTATGATCTCTACTCAATTCGTTTCTCTGACGCTCGATGGTTATCCATCAAGTCAAGTTATGAGTATTGTGGCAATCCCGGAACTTCCATCTTCCTATATTGAGCTTTCTAAATCTCCATAGTAGCCAATCACTTCAACGCTTATTTTTACTTCTGGATACAAGTACCGATAGCTATATCTCTCCAACATCATCACTCATCCTCTATTGATTTCGTGGAGAATTGACGTACTCTTAATTCGTCTCCCTAAATGTCATTACTAGTAAGGTTATAACAGCAATGTCTTTTAGCCTTTTTATATTCAGCTACCTAATGAATAATTGCTGTTAATTATTTCAACAGTTTCATACATTTATATTGGAATTGACTGTCTTTCCTGTCAACTTCAAACTCAACTGCATCTTCGTGTTCCCATTATACGAACTTCAGGTATTGATATCGGATAGGATCGGTAAACTCTTAGTTAATCATACTAACACACATAATTATCGAGGTTTGATTGATACACAAATTTTGATAAGCTCTATGTTGGGTGCAGTGGAGGGAACTTGACACCAAAAAATTACAGTTCGAGAAGTCTTATGTTAAATCCATCCTCATCCTCTACTGTAAATCCGTATTTTAGGATAATGCAATTTCTCCTTTATTAATATTGCTGATAGTCCAGAGCCCAGAAGCCTTAGCCTTAATAAGTTATCTGTGTTTTCGGAGATCGAGAATTAAAAAAAACCTCGACATTTACCGGTTTTTTAAATCTTGGACCAATAAACCATCCTTTTTTAAAATTAGTTTTCGAGAAGAGAATCTCTGTATTCCATCAAAACCTGAGAAAGTTAAAACTCTATGTTCGTTAAAACTATATGAAGATTTACCTTAATTATTATTTATATGTATTTAAAATGTATATGTATATACTCATAACTCTTCTAAATCCCTTAATAATACTGAAAACTAATATAACCTATTATCTCTTCACTTTTTCGTTTACAGTTACTATCGCTGAGGCCTACTAACCACAACAATGTTGGAGCAAAATTTTGTGGAGCGAAGTTACCAAGAAGAATATAGAGCCGCATAAGTTTGAAATTCGTATACTCATATACACTCTTAACACTCTTAAGAAATATTAGAAAAGAAAAGAGTAAATTGAGAAGTTAATGAAATTCTGATGAAAATAAACGAGAATGCACATTACAAACGTAGTTCGCAGTTAAGCAAAAATGAATATTTGCTCCAAAAGCAAATCTTATACACCTCTTATATATACAAATACACTTATACAGCTTTTATACGAATTAGAAACGATTATAAGTGCGTTGCAACGAAGAGAAATGCTTAATATAATTATAAAAGACAAGACAGAATGACTAACTAAACTCTTATACAGCTCTTATATAACAAGTTTTTAATAAAATTTATTTTCAAAAACACTTTAAAGTACTAGCGAGCATTTAAAGAGCCCAAAACGCAATTATTGTAAAAGCAAATAGTAAAACCAGCACACAAGCTATTCTTATAAGACTCTTATACAATAAAAATACTCTTATATAACATTTATACAAATCATATCGAACTAAACAGCACAAACAACAGCAATATAAAATGTAACAACTTATGTAATTACGCGTCAAGCTCTTATATGAATCTCATAAATCTCTTATATGGCTCTAAACTAACTCTTATAAGTTCTAACCTTGTAAACAACGAATTCATAATCAATCATGAGTAAGGCATAACTACTATAAAACTATACGAGTCTCACACGACATATAGACGAAAGTTCATCACTATAGCGACATCCTTTTATAAAAGAAAGAAGAAGCGAAGAATTAACGGACGAACGAACGACTTTTATACGATCTTTACGGTTTCTTGAGAGAAGCAAACTGTTGGGAAGTAAATATCTATCACAGATATTGAAAATACCTATTAAACGAAGAAGAGTTGCTCTTTAAACTCTTATACTATAACTCTTATACGACTCTGAAACTCACGTAAATGTGATTTCGGAAGAAAACAGACAACAATTCACCGACGAATAATATTTAGCAAAAATTAAGAAAATCACAACTTGGCAGGGATACTCCATATCTAACATAACAATAAACAGGTAAAAAAAAATATCGATATTACAAAAAAAAGAACAATATTTTATAACATTAAGGAAATAAATAGTAAAATTAAGCAAAAAAGTTACAATCTGAAGCTAAGCAGTTTTATTGAAAAGAATATTAAATTTAGTGTATTAAGCAGCACTGTACGAAAACTATTTCAATGTACTGTAAACGTAAATAAATGTAATTTTTCGGCAAGATTAAGCAACTTTTGAAAAAATTATCATAAGTTCAGAAGGAAATGAGAGGAAAACAGCGAAATGTGGTGAAGAAAAATATTATATCAAAAATATTCTTTAAAAACTAAAATTTTAAAACAGTAAGTTAGCAAAAATAGCATCCACTTTGTGTTTAAACTTGTTAAAAAAATTAAAATAATGAAAAAGTAAAATTTTGTCTGCAAATTGTATTGCGAAAAATTATTATTTAAAAAAGTATGCAATATAAATTGACAAATATCAATACTCATGCATATCAGTGGAAAATACAATAAAGAAAAATTTTTTTTAAGAAATGTGGGAGAAATTTTTCCTTTGGTATTTTAATAATAAAAAGGAAATTTCTTTGAGGTAAAATTATAATTTTTTTTTTAATTAAACCCAAAATTTAAACTACTTTTGTTTAAAAAAAATTTAATAATTAATTTTGCAATTAAAATTTTCTAAAACATTTTTTTAATATTAATTTTTTAATAATTTTTTAATTGTAACTAAAATTTATTTTTGTTTATTTTTTCTTACTCTTGTTTACTCTTACTAATATTTTTAACTAACTAACTTTTTACTAAAGAAATTGAATTGAAAAGCTAAATAAATATACAAAAAAATTTTTTTTTTTTTTTAAATTAAAAGATTTACTAAATTTATTATTTTCTAGAAAATTTAAATGACAATAATTTGAAAAATACTCTTTTATATTTTACGTTTCCTTTATTACAAAAATGTTGACAAAAAATCAAAAAAATATATAACTTTAAAATTTTTCAAAACTTAAATTTTTAATACAAAATATTAGTTTTGAATTAAAGTACTAAAAAAATTTTAAATTTGTATATTTTAATTAAAGATAATAATAATAAATTTTAAAAGCAGCTCAAGAAATAATAAAAAGGTATATTTTAACGTATAATAATATATCTTAATTTTTAATTTTTTTATTTTTAAGTTGCTTGTACTTGTACTGTAAGCTTGTACTTTTTTTATTAATACTATTTTGAAAGTATACTTATTTTTACTACATTAAACAGAAGCTTATACTATTTTAATTATATTTTATTTGTGGTGTTAAAACTACATATATAGTGAATATAAACCGTCGTAAAATGTGCAATAATTAAATGGAAATATATTCATTTGATTTTTGAGGTTAAATTTTTGCTAGAAAAATATCAAAACAAAATAATAAAAATTAAGAAAAAAAAATTTGGCGATATACCTCAGATGCAAACCAGAGACCGAAGAAAGATACAATATACATAAAATAATTAGCAAAAAAATATGAATAAGTTAAAATATAAAAACAAAATAATGCAAGGAAAAACGATATGAGTATGGCGTGAAAATTTCGAACTACCAAAAAATACTAAAAAAATTCAATCTTCAAAAAAAGGAGAAATAATTTAATTTTTTTAAACATTTAAAAAAAAACTTTTCTCAATTAATTCTTCAATAAAAATAAAGAAAAATAAATAAGCTTTTATTTAAAAAACTTAATTGAAAGAAAATTAAAAAAAAATGTTATTTATAATTCTGTTTTCAAAATAAATTTTTCAATTAATTCTCTTTTCATTTCATAATTTTATAACCCATTCGAATTTTTTTCAAAAAGGATTGTAATTCAAACGGCTTGATTTCCAACAAATACACCGATCATAAATCGTCTCCCTAAATTTTGTTAATAATTTTTATTTAATTAGAGGTTAAAATTAATTTGTTGAATATTTTTATTAGATTTATAAGCGAATTAACAACGAAACGCAATTATTTAACCGAAAACAGACTTTCCTACAATATAAGAAAAAGTATTAAAAAACAATTTTTATGTCTTTGGTTTCTTAAAAATGTGAGAAATCATATTTAAACTGTTATAAAAGTATTACGAGGTAAGCTGACTAATTTTGGTAGCAAAATACCAAAATAGTGTAAGCCATAGCAAATATGATAACTATATGAAAAACTGGTAATTTTCGAAAATTATTTCAACAAAAATAAAATTAAATGATAAATAATTTTTTTTAAATTTTGTTGATATTTCTCAAAAATAGAATAGTTATATTTTGACATTTTCAAAAACACAAACTCATTTGTTTCAGCTGTTGAAAGATTAGCATATACGAAGAAGTATATGTAGGAAATTATAAAATAGCAAAATTATGAAAAAGCAATAAAAAATTAATAATTGACGCCGAAATAAGAGACAAAATATTTAAAAAGAAATTAAGAAAGAAAAAGACAACTGCAATAAATGAAAATCGAACAGAAGCTCAAATTGCTCACAGGCAAAATACGAGTTCTTGAGGAGTAACAAAACAAACATTGTTGCGAAATTTTTTTCTGAAAAGTAAAATTCGTAAAATATGTACGAAAAATTGGAGAAAAGTTGTAAGAATGCAATAAAAAAAGGAAATATATGAAAAAAGCTGATAAAAACGGACAAGAACGAGGAGGGATTGAAGAAGCTGATAACTGAAAAAATAATGGTTTACTGCAGTTCATACTTTTTATTGGTTTTTTACTTACTTAAAGTATTCTATACAATTTTATAAACCGTTTCAAACTCTCTTATGCCACAAGTTCCCATACTTCTGTGCTGTTTCATGATTAGATTCATAAATTCTATCCTAAATAAGAGTTGAACCTATCTCCATATCAGTTTTAAACAATCTACAAACTCTCCAAGTTCTTGTTACTAAATCTTAAAGTGAAATATTGTCAAAATTTAAAATAAAAATGGAAACAAAGTACCTCAGCAACTCAAGATTTACACAAGTAAGAAACAAATAAAAAAAGTATTTAAAGTTCAAGTAATGCTCGAATACTCAAAGCAAATATTTTTTACAACAAAAAATAATAAATAGCAAAACATAAAGCTGCAAAAAGTAGAAAAGTGAAAAAAATACTTTCGGAAAAAAACTAAAATTTTAACTAAGCTAAAATGGCACAAAAATCACTCACAAAAAATGTAATTATAAAAACATATAAAAACTTATATTATGCTCAAAAGAGAAGAATACATACAAAAAAGTATATATAAAATTTGTAGCGATTTTCGATTTCAGAATCATAAAATTAGTTGAAAAATTATTAAATTTAATTAATAAAAAAAAGAAAAAAAAAAACAACAAAACCAGTTATAATTTTAGGAATAAGAAACAATAAATATAAAACAAAAACAATTCAGAAATTGAAAAATAGCGAAGTCATGCAAAACCCCGAAAGAATTTACTAAAATTTAATGTGTGAATAAATGTAAAAATTTTGAGAATTTTCAAAAAACTTATAACATGTTTTAAAAATAACTGTATTAAACAAACATTGAAAGGCAACAAAGAAAAAATTATAATGGCAAAAAGCAAATAGAAGAAAATACAAAAATTATACATAAAAATTTAATAAATCATGTGAAAAATTTTACAATTAAAATATATCAGAGGAAAACAATTATAATCGGTTAAAACAATTAACAAAATAAAAATGAAAAAAGTATTAAAAAAATAAAAAACAAAAGCGAATAAGTTTGCAAAATGGAAAAATGAAAAACAATTGTATATATTAAAACAAAATGTATTTAATAAAAGTTATAAAATTTTAATTGGTAAAACACAAAATTCTCCCCTAACCCCACTCTACGACCTCCCACCCCGCTTCCACTAATTTAAACGTGAAATAAAGTGCAAGTGGTATTTAAAAAATAAAAATTTGTTCGTTTATTTATTTTATTTAAGGTAAATAGAATTCTTCATCCAAGGTAAGAAAATTTTTAAGGACTAACTACCAGGGAAATAAAGTAAAATAACTAAAGTATATGAAAATAAAATAAAATATGTAAACAAACATTTTTAAGAGTTTGCAAAAAAATAATTTTTAAATATAAAATATTTGGAAAATAAAAAACTGAAAAAAAAGTTTACAATTTAAAAGTTTTATAAATAAACCAAAAATTAATACTAAATTAATAAGATACTTTTCCATTTTTCATTTTTGTTCTAAATATTTTTGAATTCCAGAATCAAAAATTTTTCAAAATTGTTTTTAAAAAATATTAGGAAAGAATCAAAGGTTCTAAACTAAATAATTACTTGAAAATTTTCAAAATATTGAAAAAGTGCAATTAAATAAATTGGAAATTAAAAAAATATTTTTTTTTGAAAAGTCATATTAAAGCAATTTAAATTAATTATGCTTAATTAAGAACTTTAAGAAAAAATTGCAATTGTTTGAAAAATTAACTAAGAATGAAAACATATTAAAAAGATTTCCAAAAAGTACAAACGAAATAAAATTTAAATGAAAGATTGAAACAAAATTATTAAATTTTTTAAAAAGTAATTTAAAAAAATATATTACAACGGATTTTCTAAATTAATCGCTCACGTTGAAATTCTACCCTGAGTTCGATCACTGGATTGTACAAATAAAGTCACAATTTAATGGCTATACACTTCTCTTTATTTCCTACTTCACAACTTGACACTCTGTTGCTCGCTATTCAAGCTTACTTATAATTTACTTGTACTTACCTTAGCAACACTCTTATTTTAACTGTGTCCTGCTGCTACTCCGACAGCTCTTATATAGTAGATCGTTACTAACAGATCGTCACTAGAACATTCTGGCAAGTTTTCGTCAATTCTGGAATTCATATTCGCCACAATATGTATAATTTAAATTAAAAGTTGCATTTAATATCTTTATTACGACTAGTTTTTAAGTTGGGAAATTTATAAAAAAATATTTACGTATTTATATTTTATTTTATATTTATTTATTTATATTTACATTTATTTTTATGTTTTATTTTTTAACTTCTTATGATTTTTTTAATTCTGTAAAAAAATTTTAAAAAAATAAAAATTTTCAATTACAACGAAAAAACTAAATTCCTACTTTCCAAAGCATCCCTGTGAGCACACTTCCTTTTTTTTTTTTTTGAATAATAAAACGAAAGTCAAAGCAAAACAATTCCACAAATAAGAACTAATTTCTTCAAAACCAAAATGTTGTTTTTCGTCTGGCTTCATATTGGCCTTATGGAAGCGTCCTCGTCAACTCTTGATAAAACAATTCCATCTGTTCCTTGTCATAATAATATAACTTGTGGTCATGGTGAGCCACATATCATGTGCGTGGTAAGATACAGGGTTCAAAGAACGAATCATTCGCGAGTGGAAAACACAGTTGAAAATTCCCGATTTATTCGTGAGTGAAAGCATATCACAGCAAGTATCACAGTAACATACATAATGCCGTCAGTTCAAAATCTCTCCACTAAAAATAGCAATTTATATCTTCATCCCGTATTTGTTTTCCATGTCTACCTATAGATTTATATCTACCTAAATTCAGCCTAATTCTCTCTTCCGTTAATTTTAGTCTCAACCACCGAAATGCCAACCATTTCAACCTATCAAATTAGGCACTAATGAAATTTATTACCTTTTACTTGGTCATAACGGATTACGGAATCGAGTGGCAAAGCAATATAATATTGCGAACATGAATATCGTGGTAAGTGGGATGAGGGTGCGGGAAAATCTAAAACTTTTCTATATATTTTTTTTGATATATTTTTGGATATTTGAGGTTCTTGTAAGAAGAAAGTTGAGAAAACTTCAATAATTGGTTCCCTTATATGGAGGAACTTGATTGCGGCTGTACTGCGCAAAATATTCCGACAGAGACCACAAAACCAAGCAGTCCTTTCTTCTAAGCTCCAACTCGAAGTGAGATCAAGTTCTGTAGCATTAGTATAAGTAAGCCATCGATAACTTGAGAGCTGTTGCTTTTATGTACCTTCGAAAGAATTGGTCTAACCCTCAGAGCGGTTGAACTCTCAATACCTGCACTAAGTGCTTGACTTTGTGAGGTTTGCATAGCTGGTTTTTACATTTTCTACAGTCCTTATATTATATTATGCTCGAGTGCTCTTTCTTACTCGAAACAAATTTGAAGATTAGATTCTAGATTAGAGATCTGTTTCACTTTGTTACACTTTGTTTTGGTATAATATTTCTAAAATATTGGGTTGTTCGGAAAGTCATTTCGTTTTTTCCCGCCAGAGGACTTAATTACGTTTTTTCGAAACTAACTTCACACTTAAGCCCCATAACCATTATATGTCATGAGAGCTGATATTGCAAGGCTTGTGTGTGAAAAAGTTCTATTAATTCTACCCAGTAGTTTTTTGTTGGTGCCTTTTTAAATATGGAGAGCAATAAGCAGCATTTTCGTCATATTTTACTTTTTAACTTCAGAAAAGGTAAAAATGCTGTCCAAGCGAGAAAAAAATTGACGGATGTGTATGGAGAAGGCGTGTTAACAGTACGCCAGTGCCAGAACTGGTTTGCAAAATTTCGATCCGGCAATTTTGATGTCGAAGATGCACCACGGTCTGGAAGGCCGGTCGAAGCTGACAAAGATGCGATAAAGGCATTAGTTGATGCAAATCGGCGAATCACCACACGAGAGATCGGTGAGAGGTTAAATTTGTCGAATTCAACTGTTTATGGCCATTTGAAAGGCATGGACTTAACCTCGAAGCTCGATGTGTGGGTGCCCCATGTCCTTACCGAGCGAAATTTGTGTCGTCGTGTTGACGCGTGTGATTCGCTCCTCAAACGTCTAGAAAATGATCCATTTTTGAAGCGGATTATTACTGGGGACGAAAAATGGGTTGTATACAACAATGTTAAACGCAAGAGGTCATGGAGCAGAAAAGATGAACCGGCTCAAAGCGTGTCAAAAGCCAACATTCACCAAAAAAAGGTGATGCTCTCCGTTTGGTGGGATGTCAAAGGAATCGTTTTTTTTGAGCTTTTGCCGGACAATACAACGATTAATTCAGAAGTCTATTGTCATCAGCTGGACAAATTGAATGATTCACTTAAAGAGAAGAGGCCCGAATTAATCAACAGGAAGGGTGTAGTGTTCCACCAGGATAATGCGAGACCTCACACAAGTTTGGTCACTCGCCAAAAACTTTTACAGCTTGAATGGGACGTACTGCAACATCCACCATATTCTCCAGATCTGGCGCCTTCCGACTACTATTTGTTCCGGTCCCTGCAAAATTTTTTGGATGGCAAAACCTTTACCTCAAATGAAGATGTCAAAAACCACCTGGACGAGTTTTTTGCCAGCAAGGACCAAAACTTTTATGAGAGGGGAATTATGTTACTGCCATAAAGATGGCAAAAGGTGTTGGACCAGAATGGCCAATATATAATTTAATAAAATATTTATTCATTATACGAAAACTGTCTTTCATGTTCCCCAAAAAAAACGAAATGACTTTCCGAACAACCCAATAACTATTCGTGGTCTCCGTTTGCCTACTTCAAGCTTTTAAGTCACGTTTTTTCAACTTTCAATAGACGCCCTAGATTACAGGCGAATGTATGGGATTCCTTTAGTGGCTAGGGATTCAGTAGAAATGAGTTGTGCAACTGTAGATGCACTCCATTCATTTACTAACTGTTTTTTTTTAAATAATCTTGCTCTTAATATCAGCATTGGAGCGCAAAATTGCAAATGAGAGCCGAGCGTTTTCTAAAAAGATGTCGCGTGGAACCCGATTCTTGTCAAGAAGTTGGTAATATCTAGCGGACTTACAGTCACTTCTGCCAACATTTTCTAATCTTCCTCTCTCTCTCTCTCTCTCTCTTTAGGACCCCGTGAAACACAAGTGAATCAAAATTTTCACTTTCGTCACGGTATTATACATCGAAAATGGTCGGCGCATTTGGTGCGCAAATGGTACAATGAATTTAATTTTAGAGAAAAATGGGAGAATTTTAATGAAAAACGAAAAAGTGGACTCATTGGCAACTACTCACAATTAATTTATCCTTCAGTCAAACTGATTGGTTGCAATGCCGCAAAGTAAGCTTTGTGTGAACTCTAACTGTAACTCCTAGCATATTTCTAATTTATATATATGTATACTCTACAGTCTCTCCAATGATTCTTTCTTCGTTTGCTATTACTGGCCACGCACGCATCATAAATATGAAGATGGTTTTGCTTATGGTGAGCCTTGTTCACAGTGCAATCCACAGTTACCGGCTTGTTCTCGCGTCTTTCACGGACTATGTGGTATAGGTAAGTGAGTGTTGTGGAAAAGAGCTCAATAATTGTTATTCTTTTTTATAGATTGAAAATGCAATGAGCCTATTAAGAAATGTTGAAAAACCAGCTGTAGTTGGTTTACTCTTATATATATGTAACTTCATTAATTGCTATTCCATTCGATAAAATTATTCTGCTATTAGAAAACTGTATTGGTAATATTTCGAGTTTTATTGTTTGCCACTAGACTCCAGAATGACCAGGTCGGCGGATTGAAACGCAATGTGATTCAAGCAAAAAAAAAATCTATACCGACGGAAAAGTCAAAGACAGATGAATTCCAGATTTTAGGTAAGAATTTAATCTTCTCGAACAACAAACTGACAATTAGAGCCCTCTCCAATGAAAGTCCGCCCCTTCCAAATGTCTACGAGACAAAACATTGAAGAAAAAGCTTTCATAAACAAATAGGTACGATATAAACGAGAGTCTGATGTCTGGACATATAGATAACAAGAATATTTTCATGGGATATGACACAATAAGACAAAATCTCCCCCAGAGAACTTTCAGAATCAAAATAGACTATATACTGGGCTAGTTTATTGCAGTGGCGATGCCACTGATCGATGAAACGTAGGAGTTACTTTAAGTATTTTCGTGTTTCTTATCAACTCTTGTCCTTGGAATGGATTCATATAAAGTTCACTGTAGTTCCAACTCGGCTTCGCTGAAAAACTCCCACCTCCAGGACCTTTGACTACTAGCTTTAGTTAGAAAAAGCAATACAAATTTGTGGAAAACTTGATTGACTTCAAAGACTACTTTTTACATAACCTCGATTTGATGGTTGTACCACAATATGTTCAGATCTATATTTACTACTTCTTCCAACTTCTTCCAACAAATTTTGAGAGAGCTTTTTTTATATCTTAAGATGTAGTTAAATCTGCGGTGATCAAAATGACGAATGAAGAAACTGAGAATCAATCGTTTGAACGAGGTGTGAAAAAAAATGTTTGCTCAAAAATGTCTTAATCTTGACGTGTGAGCCGTTGGAAGTGAAATCCCTCATTCTATTTTGGCTCTCTATTTCACTCTATTTTGGCTGTATCTGCATAATCTCCTAAAAGTATGGACCTCTTGCTAGCATTGAGTGAGTACAAGATTGTTAGTGTTCTAATTGAGTCCTAGTAATGCCAATATCTGGTTTAGGCCTATTTAGTTGGAAGTGTTGTCAGAAAAAACATATACAAAACTTTAGAGCGGTACTCTCTAGCATTTATTTAGTAAACTGGAGCCTGTGTGCCTAAATGTAAAGCTTTAAATTCTGTTTCCTTTCCATATTTTACGGATATTAACGTAACTCTTTGTAAAGTATGTGGTTGGAAGACATTCTGGGAACATATAAGAGTTAGATCGATTTCAAATAAAGAGTACAGGGTGTACGAAGAGGTGGTTAACATTCCCAAGATAGCTTGGTGCTCTAGATCGGCAGAATTTGTATTGCTGAACTGGTATACTCGAATTTTTATACTAATTTTGTAAACATTTGAATCAAATGAGCTAGATTTTTTGGCCTTATATAGCAATAGGAACAAAAAGGGCTAAAAACTAGCAATGAGGCTACGAAAGAACAAATAGGCTTATTTTTGTTCTATTTAACTTTTTTGGAATTTATTTTGTTTTTATTAAAGATAGCTTTTTAAATTTTATTCCTAAGAAGCTTCACAATGTTCTTGAGTTTATTCGATTTTATTTAGAAAATGAGATTTCCTTGCGTGGGACCCTTATAGTGTAAATTACTCTCTTTTCACCATAAAAAAATTTGCTGTTGTGGTCAGGCAAGTTTTGGAGTGATCAATTTAACAACATATTCATACTAGTGTATATGGGAGAGGGATCTTCGGTTCATAAAAATTCTAATCAACTAATCGAATAAATTGTCAAATTGATTTACTCTCTCTTGCAACTCGCAAATCTTTGTAATAACTCAATTAAGAAAAACGCCGCGACGCAGGAGGTTTAGCACTGCGACCTTTCTAACGCAGTTAGAAAAAATTCTTATAACTTCTTATTTCTTGAAGACTCCATAGTTGTAGATGACCAGACAGACATAAAAGCAACTGATTTGTTATTGTTGTTTCGCTGACTAACATCATTAAAGGTAGGCAAATGTGTGCGCCTATGACGAATTCGACTGGCGCCAAACGAATGGCGCGACTCGAACGGCAGGTGGTGGCGTACATGTTTGCATGTATGTGCATATGTGCTGCCGCTTACATTCCGACAACAGCTGACCGCAGTAGAATGTGAGTACGACAACAATATGTAGCAAAGCAACAAGTGAAATTAAAGATTTATACAGGTCTAGCAACAATGCAATTACAACAACGATGGTATAAAATCGATTTGGAAAAGGTAATTGCTGTTGTTGCGGCTATAATCGGAAAGAAATGCAATTACAAAAACAAAACAAAACACAATCGCTGGTGTGGTAATTTGAGGAAGAACAAGGAGAAAGAATTAAAACTCATGCTATTGGTAAAAATCATTGCGTTCACCTTGAAATAAAGTGTGGAAATGAATCATGCATTAGAAGAGAGGGTCAATTAAATTAGGGGGAAATGAGTGAAATCAAAGAAAATACATGATAATGTGCAGGAAGCGAGTGGAATGACGATCGAAACTGTATACGAGCTAGTATTAGTAAACACGTATGTACATATGCATGTATGTATGTATGTATAACATATCAATTAATTCGAAAAATTTAAAAAATCAAAAAATTAAAAAAAAAATTTTATTTAAAAATTTAAAAAAAAAAACGAAAATTTAAAAAATTTTTATTTGAAAAAGTAACAAATAATAATTATTTGAAAGATTAAAAAATAATAATAAAGGTTTTTAAAAATTTTGCAAAATAATAATTTAAAACATTTTTTTTAAATATTTATTTCAAAAATTTCAAAAAAGAAAGTGGAGTGGAAGAGTTTTTGTGGAAGTGTTAAAAAGTAATAATGAATAAATTATGTTGTAGTAGATCAAAAACTCGCCTTGATTAATCGTTTCTTCGTGTCAAGAAAAATGAAAGTTGAAAGACTAAAACTCATATAGAATGAACTTTCACTCCCATATTACATTTTAGGGGTGACCGAAGAATCCTCCTGGAGGACCCTGAAGAGTAGTCGATATTTACAGCCACTAGCCATACCTCCTACCCACTGCGCTCTTACAGCCGCATGTCTTCCTTAGAATCCACTGAAGTCCATATATAATATACCCTTCAAGAGATTAAGAAAACGACTTAATTGTCTATCGAAACTTAAAGAATGCATAATATATTCAAAGTCCATATATAATATATCCTTCAAGAGATTAAGAAAACGACTTAATTGTCTATCATATTATAACTGTTATTATTTTCTGGTGTTTTTTGTTTTTACTTTCCTTCTGAGATGACATGATAGACATTATTATATGAAATTCTATATTTTTACTATTATTTGACACACTTATTACGAATAACTGTTTAAAATTCGGTTATAATGAAAACTTGTGTAGTTACCAATCTTCATATTGTTATGTCTTCTGTAACATTATACCAAATTTCATTAAAACATACTAACTTTATAATATATCTCCAACTGGAAACCCCTTTAATCAACTGTTCCACAAGTTCAGTAATTTGTCAATTTAGTTTTTTATTTAAAACAACTGTCTAACTAGACATTTTTGTATTTATAAGCTTTTGATCGCATAGCTATTCATAAATTTTGTTGTTTTGTGCAATCTTTCAAGTATGGGTCTACCAGTGCCCTCGGGAACAAACCGTTTCACAAGTTCACAAGCTTTTTTCATCAATATTTACCTTTCTTCCATACAATATTTACCTGCGTACACCGCTTTCCTAACACCCAATTCAACAAACCATTTCACAAGTTCAAAATATGAAAACTAGCTGTTCCATAAGTTCAACAGCTAGTACAAGTTCAAAAGTGGGAAACCCCTTCAACAAGTTGTTCAATAAACTCAACAGCTAGCTACATATTTCAAAACTATTTATATATATATTTATATAATGTATATATATATTATTTATATTTATATATAATATTATATTATTTATATTTATATATAATATATATTTAAAAACAAAGACTCCGCTAAAACTCTTTTAAATAACCGTTTCACAAGTTCAACTGCTTGTCAGTTCATAATTTAACATCAAAAGTTTATTAATTTTTCTACATTCTCATGTTCAGTTCTGAAATGTTGTCTTTCTGCAGTTTAAGAACTTTTTTTATAGTCTAGTCTAGTCTAGTCTAGTCTTCTAATCCGACGCTTCTTCGAACGCTTTGCTTTACTTCAATGTCTGCCGCTTAGATAATCAGCCTAATAGCTGCAGTCTACGATGTCGTGCAGTGTTTCAGCTTTCCAGCAGCTTATCTGTCGTACAGTTCTTTCAATCTACCACGCTATCAGTCTACAGTCTTTCACTCATTCAATCGATCTTGGGATCATTCATACAATAGTAACTTCGCAATTTATTTCCGTCGTTTCGTCCATGCGCCGGTCGGTCGGTCTGTCCGACATATTTATCTGCCCGTCCATCATGACAGCCATTGCACAAGGTCTGTCCGCCCCCTTTGTGCGGCTGTCGTTTCTCTTCAAATTATTTTAATTTATTATTCCATGGCGAGTTAATGGGCAACAGGATAAGAGCTAAGACCAGCTCTGGAAAGGCGGCAGACAAATCCAGCAGAAAGCAAAAAAAAAACAACAAAATGAAACACTGTAATAATAGCGTACAAAAACAATGAAATTAACAACAACAACAACAATGCTGCATTGTGCGCTACACCTGAATAAAGAAAATATAGGCAAAGGAGAATTAGGGAACATTTTCTTAAAAATTAAGATTGTGTCCGTAATACAATATCTGTGTGTAGGTATTTTCTTGTAAGTGTGCGTGTGAAAAGATGCTAACAGAGGGTTGGAATTTTCTAAACCGTCGGCTTAAGCACAAACGCACCGTAGTTACCAATAACAACAACTAAGAGCAGATTTCTACGCTTCACAAAGTTCTTTGTTAGTGTTGTTGTTGCTGCTGCACCTACGACCAACAGTTGACCATGAAGCAGCAGACTAAGCCACTACGCATGTTTGTCTACTTTTAAATGCAGGTAAAACGATTTCCATGGAACTAACACCAAAGGCAAGCTGTGAAGGCGAGGAAAATCACAAGAGGCTGGCTGGCAACACAAAAAAAAAAACATGTCACACACACACATAACAAATACATACAGTTAGCTATGTGTATTTACCAAGGATTAAGTGCATGCATATCCTACCGTGCCGTGCGCATGCATTTCTCTGGTCGCCTACCTGCTGTGCACCTTTGCGCGGTATCCGTGTCGCGCATGCGCAGCTCGCATGCATTGCGCTGCGCATTCTGCCTCATACTTCATTGTCATTGCAGACAAGTGTCGCCGCTGCGTCATTAGATTTGCTTAACGGTCGCCATTTACCAACAATACGATTTACTTTTGTTATGCTTCGTGCTTGTGTACTTCATATGTACGCATTTGAATATCTTTTTGTCTCCCTGGCCATTTATTTTTATTGCACATACGCTTTGTCTTAGTTTACAGCTAATTTGCATTAGCGAAATTTTTCAAATATATTCTGTTTACTTTTCCTTGAATTGCTGGGCATTGACCTTTCACGAGAAGTATACTTTTAAGCTGTAAAAATTTGTTTTGTGCCAAAATTCACTGTTACTATCAATAATGTTTCTTTTATTAGTAAGTCTTTTGAAGGTGTGGTAATATTTAAAACCGTATTTAACTATAACTGGGCAAATTTAGAACAAAAATGGAATTTCATTCAAGGGCATAAAATATTTTTGGGCACCTTAGAATATTCACTGCATTAAAATCAGGCATTTATATACATAATACTCCATGCAAATATTTGAAATATATACATACAATTTACTTCGCAATTAATTTCTCACTGCGCAATTTAGGGCTTAAATTTGTCTTAAACCTTTTCATATCATAAATTTTTACCTTAAACTTGTCTTAATTGAATTATACATTTAATTATAGGCGAACATTTTTCCTACAAAAGCCATTTATTAGAAAAATTTTTAAAAAGTGTTCCATAAGTTCAAAAACTCCTCAGTACTAGTTTTTTAACTTTAGCTTAATTGAAATAGACATTCAATTATAGACGAACATTTTTCCTATTAAAGTCCCTTATTGCAAAATTTTCAAAATAGTGTTCCATAAGTTCAACAACTCTGTATTTTTTCTTTCTACCACATAATACACTAACTGGACACCCATACAACAAACTGTTTTTGTAAATATTTAAATACGGACAATTTCTGCGCAGAATTTTTGGTAAATTCATAATCATGGCATCATAATCTTTCAGCGACTTCATACACAAGTTGAACTGCGAAATGCTTCTAAATGTATACCTCCACTCTGTTCTTCAGTCCATTAAACTCCAATTTAGCGGTACATCACTTTGGGCTGCCTGAGATATCTCGAGAAAGAAAGCTCGAGCACTTTGCTCGCGTTAACTATTCCATTCAGCCTGACTTTAGAGATGCTCGATGATTTCAACAGTAACTTGTAATAAAATAAAATTTTACGAATTACGGGCGGACGGACTCACTGAACCATCAAAAAAAACAAAAAAAAACTGCTCAATTCTTAATTTTTTCAATTCATTACTGCCAAGGGTGATCGTCATGCATAATCACGAATGGTGAGAGAGGGAGTCGAGCAGCATGTGAATATTGACACTCGTCATCGCTTCAGGAAACAATCTAGTTACTTCTGCAAAATCAAAATCAATCAAAAGTAGTAGTAGAAAGTAGAAAATAGTAGTTCCAAATAAAGTTTGTAGATGGAGAAAAACAGCCGAGATTACAATCACAATCAGCAGATATTAGACAAGCAGATATTAATAAAAGTATAAAAAATATTTTTTTTAAAACAATTTTCTTTGGAAGATACTACTGTCATGAAAACTGTCTTCTTCCTCTTACAATTTTTTATCCAAATTTTTTACAAGTTACAGCTTATTTGTTTTAAAACTTGAATTTAAAAAGAACGTTATTGAGGATAATTTATTATTCTTCTTTCTTAAAAATAACAGTATATATTATTTAGAGTTACATTACAAAAAAAAAATTTTATAAATAAAAAAAATTTTATAATTAAAAAAGATGTTAATTAAAATGTAAAATTATAAATAATAAATAATAAATAAAGAAAATTGTACTATTAAAAGTTTACCAAAAATTGTATAAATTAAAAATGAATGATTTTTTTTTAAATTATAAATTCATTTGTTTTTTGCATTATGATATTTTTTCACAATTAACCTTTTAAAAAAACTTACAAGTTACTCTTCTTAAAACTTCTTCTGAGAAAACTTCTTAAAAAAAGAGAGTTATGGAAAAACATAAGCATAAAAACAAATAAAAAATGCTTTTTAATTTAAATATTTCCAAAATATTTTTACGAAAACAGGATTATTTAAAAATATTTTATATAACACATTTACATATGTATAATAATATAAAATGATCACTTTTCTTTTATATAAAATATTCATCATGTTACTTATAAATATATATAATCATATATATAAAAAAAAATAAAAAATGTTTTTTTAATTTAAATGTTTCCGAAATATTTTTTCGAAAGCCGATTATTTAAAAATATATTTTTTTTTAATTTAAAATTTAAAATTAATAAAAGAAAGTTGTTTAAAATAATTGCTTTTAATAATATGATATAAAATATAAAATAAAAATAATAATATAAATATAAAAAAATTAAATCTGCTTATTTTTGTGAAATAAAATATCAATTTAATTTCGATGCTCAAAGTAAAATTTCTAGTACCGAAACTAGTACTCCGGTAGTACTAGTACTCTAGTAGTTCGGTAGTACCGAAAATAACATTCAAATAAGCACAAGCCATGCACCATCCTTGCGTCAATCAACAACAACAACAAAAAAACTCTAATTTAAAAGCATTATTAGAACAAAGCAAACGCACAGCTTCCACCGCCAGGCAGCGCACAGCAACAAAAACAACTAAAAACTTGTCCATCATTCAAAAAACCCCAACTCCACCCCCTTCCCCCCTCTGGCTCGAACACAATCACTTTCTAAATAAACTAGAAATGATTAGATGGGGATATGTAAATGAGTGCATGTATGTAGGAAGAGAGCCATGTGTATATATTTTAAATATACTTACTTATATACGAGTATATGCACATGTAAATATATTTCAACGTGTGTGTGTGCGTCTGTGTGGCAAATCTTCTGCACGCACGTCCGGTACGTCCTAAATTATTGATCCAATTCAATTTTGTATGTAAATTTTATAAATTTATGCATGGGCGTGTGTGTGTGTGTAAATACATACAAACACATGTGTACATACATGCAAACACATGCGAGTATTTGTTGTTGTATGTCCGAAGTCGGTTTTTGCTTTGGACAAGCTGTACACTATGTGCTTGCACCAAATACATGCATATGTCTGTATGTATGCATGTGTATGTGTGTGAAATTCGCATACAAGAAAATCATATTATATATGTATGTATTAATTATATATATGCATGTGTGTGGCTATGTAAATATTTCGCACATTTATATACTTAAATCCCGATTCTTTGTGTTACTTGAGTCGCCAGCGTCCACTTTGTCACTGCCGCATGGCAGCAGCAGTGCACACACACAAACACATGCACGTGTGTATGCGTACATATGTAAATATGTGCATATGTATATAAAATTCTGTGCCTTTGCCGCTTTGTTTGGCCCACAAAGCAGTTGAGTCCAAATAAAAGCTTAAAATTTCAAAATACCCTTCAGCATGCACGCGCATTAAAGCACACATACATATGTAAATATGTAAATGTATGTATGTGTAAATATCTCCACTTAGTTGTTAGTACAAGCGAAAGGCCTGTCAGCGCACACATATGTATGTCCATACATTTTTGGGGGCGAGTGAAAGTGCTGACGAATACGCGCACAAGTAAAGACCTTTCGTTTGCCAATTTCTATCAGCCAACCACCTCACCCCACTTCCCAACCCATCGTTCATGTTACCGCCTAACATTGACAACTCATACGCATACATCTGCATACCTAAGTGGGCATAAAAAACAACAAGTGGACATAAAACATTGTTGAGGTCGGTAGGAATTGCCCCGGATGAGCGATGATTAATTGAGCTTCGGGTACAACGAAAACAAATCGAAAGTCATTCGGATACACGAAGGTGTTAAATCTTAATAGAACTGTCTACTCGTCTATCTTCAAGGAAGGGTTCCTTAACCCAATAAATTTCAGATTTTGAAGCCCTGATTTTTATGATATTAATCCGCCTCCACCTTAGAGGTACCGATTGTTACTGTACATTAGAAGTTTTTGCGCTGACTCGGCTTAGTTAGTACTCGCCGTAGAAGAACCGTATCACTTCCTATCAATCATCCCTTAACATCTGAATTTCTTCTTTGTGTTGTGTACTAGATATTTTCCGAAAAATCGAGCATCTTAGAGGTCTCACATCGTCTTCGAAAGCTTAACGGATTTTTAAGATAAGCTTCTTTTCGTTAAAAGCATCCTCCAAGGTTTGGTTTAAGTGCCGAACAGCACAAAAAATTCGAACTCATGTTGCACAAGTGAGTCTTTCACTAAAGACTATTGACTATTATAAGCAACAGACTAAAAAGTTGAAAAAATCTCAACCTGTTTGCGAGGTTTGTCGATAAAATAAAATTCCGAAAAACTCTTGCCAATATTCCAATACAGCAGCAGGTGTTATATTATATATTTTACATTAATGTGCTCGAATAATCTTGAATGCTCATGGAAATGATCTTTAGACTGATTTTCCATTTTTCCGCCGAAGCCGAAGTGTCGAAACAGTTCAAGAAGATGCTGCAGAATTGCACATTAACGCCAATCGGGTCGAGATGGTCAGCTGTCTAGGCTTAGATTTAAGTGGAAATATATATGTTATCGTATCCCGTTCTTTTTACAATACTTGTACATATACGATCAGAAAGCCTATAGAGTTTCCTACCATCTCTTGATAATAATCATATACAAGCTTTTCCAAGCTACATTCTCTGCATCTCGGCTAACAAAAAGACCACGACTTTAAAGTTAACTACTAGGAGCTCCGATCTGCGAGTTTATGAGTCTATACTAAACAGTTAACAATATTTGATCAATTAATTCAACGCCTTTGAAGCAAATTCGACATTCTGTTTCGGGGGACAGACTGAGTCATTACTTCTTACCAGTAGAGAGTACTAACCAGTTAGACTGATAGTCTAACTAGTTGAATCTAACTAACTATCCATTTTCTAATGAAGATCGTTAAGATTTAAGGGATATAGACCATCTCCTGGGTTGCAGTGCCTGAGTATATATCCGGTTTAACCTTAGAACGCTGAAGATTGTCAGAACATTTTTGAAAACCGTGAGTCTATCTAACTTTAAATGTCTATTAAAGAGTTTTCTAAAGGTCGCCGATGCTGAAGTCTATCAATATTCTAAGCCAGCTAGAGATAATCACCACTGGCTAAGCACTTATAGGGATTTCCACATTTCTTGAGAAGTTTGACGGAGGAATTTAGTTCCGTTTGCTTCTATCAAAATTAAGAGCGGGTATCTTTGGCATCCAAAACTCGTCTCTCTCAACTTTTTCATATACTATTTCGCCTCTCTCTTCTCTTTTTAACATGCTCGCAACTCCTACTGGCACACTTGGTCTACACAATCAGTTTCCGACTGCAACTAACTACCCATTTGAAGGTACTCCCACACTTTATTTTATATACGATTGCAAGTGTGTGAAGCGCTGCTTATCGAAAGTTCTCCAGCTACAAAAAGCAGAATACAAACAAATCAGCATATAACTAGAGGAGTAAAATCAGTTAAGGAGAAAGATTTGAATGCAAAGGGCTGGTCCGAAGGGGGGACCAAGCACAAACAATGTAAAACGCGTGTTTGTAAATGCATAGTTGTTGTGTTTTTCTATGGAAATTTGGCCAACTAACAGTATACGTGTAGCAGCAGTAATATTTAGCTTACGTTTTCAATTCCTTTCGCCTCTTCGCACTCTCGACCACACGCACTGACCCCCATCTCGAGCTGTCGCAGCTTGGATTTTGGCGCTTGGTGAGTTAGTGTCCATCAGTTGCCTTTTGGCCTGTGTTATATTACCTTCTAGTGTCCAGTTCATGTGGCAAATTCCGCCTGCCTGGCTGGTTGACAGCAGCGACACGCTGTTAGAGACGGCCTGGGCAACCGCAAACCGCTTGCCACCTCCTTTCGTGGTATAGTCGATGTTTGCTGCAGATGCCATTAACTGAGTATTTAGTGCCTGGGAGTAGTAGTAGTTGTTGTAAATAGATAGGTTGGTGTTGGTGAAAAATTACTTCGATTGACAATGAAAAGTTGATTTACATTTAAAAAGTATCCCAGCGCTGTTGAGAGTGTTAAAATATAAATTTTTCATATATAATCAGCTTCTGTAACAATTATGCTCTCATTTAGTATGCAACATGTGCATACAATTAATTATTTTTGTAGAAAATGAAAAAATCTAGCATATCCCCAGGCGCAATATTTACTTATTCGTTATAACTTCCGCATTTATTGAGATATTTTGTTGATTTTTTTAGTGAAGTTAAAATTTTACTTAAGATACCGCCCATAATTTATTTAAAGTTAATACTTTCTGTAAAAGTTCAAAAAATTTTAATTTGAGAAATTGTGAAATGTAAATGAAGAGACTAAAATACTGATATTTTATTCAAAATGAGGAATAAAAATTGAATCAGAAGTTGTGGAATTCGTTTCGATATCGGTAGAAGTTAATAATAATTCTATGAAGCAAATTTATGTAGCCTATTTACAGGTACAGCTTACATGTTTGAAAAAGACAATTCAATTTTCAAAGCATATATCTTTTTCTTCTTAACACCACTTTTCGCTTGTTAAGAAAGAAATGCTATTGGATTTGAAAATAAAATTGAATTTTCAAATAATATTACAAAAAAAAAATTTTTTATTTGGAAATTCTTAAAACATAACCTTTTTGAAAAAAGATATATTTTGATTTGTATTTAAATTTCATTAATTTGCTTAAATATTAAATTTGATTGAATTTTAAAAGAAAATTCTAAAAAAAATTTTAAAAATGAATACTTTGAAATATACTCTCTTCAAATAATTTTTTAATTTGTTTCTGCAAAAAAAAAACGCTTTAAATGTTTCAAATTGTTTTAAATCGAGATATATGTGTATGCATTATTATGAAATCAATTTTATTTTTTTTAGAACTTATGCCTTTAAAAATTATTTTTTTTTTTTAATTTTGTACAAAAAGATAATATTTCATATGTTAGTTATTTCAAATATATATATTTTTTAAATATTTTTCCAATAACGTAATGCTTTTTATTAAAAATGAACTCGGTGCTTTCTATTTCATCAAAAACGTTTATTCTTTTACTAAAATATATATAAAAATATTTTAAAATATTTTAAACAAATTTTTTAAATGAAAGAATTAATACTTTGCTTTAAAATAACATGTCATGTTCCTCTTTTTCTATAAGTCCCCTTCATTAACTAATACCATGCTTTATATGTATATTTAATTTTAACAATAATAATTAATTAATAATAATTTGTTATTTTTTAAAGTGATGTTCTTTAGTTCAAACTTTTCTCGGCTTTCACTAAAAGTGTAAAAAATATATTTCGTAGAAAAGATTTAAAAAAATAAAATTTTTGATTTTAATTTTAAAAAAATACACTTTTTATTTTGATTTTATTTCTTAATTTTTTTTAAATTAAATTATTAAATTGAATTAAATTGTTTATTTTAATTTTATTTTCTAATTGTTTTTTAATCAAATTTTAATTTTATTTAAACAATTTTTTATATATTCAATCAAATTAAATTTTTTACATAAATTTTTTAATGAGAATTTTTTTTTTTAATTTAAAAATTAATAATTTATTTTAAAATAATATTTTCCATCAAAATGGTATTCATTTCGTCCATTTTTACCTTCGCAAACAATATTCTGCCTTCATTGAGTCAATAAATGCCTTAAATTGGCTTTGCGCCTAAAACCATATTATAATTTTTGCAACTAATCAGAAATACGCTTTTTTCCGAAACTTCCCACATTAATTTTTATGCTCCACTGAGTTATTGGCGCTCTTTGTTCGTGGATAATAAATTCGCTTTAATTCCGCAATCTGTCAATACACGCTGCCCACACATATGCTTACGCAAGCACAAAAAAATAATTTTGGATTTACCACACATAATGCCTGTAGGCGGAAATCAACACCATGGGAAGCAACTAGCTAGCTAAATAAAGCTACTTGGAGAAAAGGAAAGGATTAGTTAGCAAAATATTGTCAGAGCACAAAATTAGTAGCATACTCTACGGCGTTGAATTACAAATTTCACTTTCAACTATTTTTTACGCGCTTTTACAGCACCGTTATGAGTATTTTACTCCCACACATACACATAAGAATATTTCACACACATACACAGGCGTGACTTTCACTCGAGCAAGTTTTCTTCACACACACACACACACACACACACACACAGGCGTGACTTTCACTCGAGCAAATTTTCTTCACACACACACACATATTTATATACTCGTGCGGAGAATGTGTGATGGTGTGTTTAACCGAAATTTCTTGTTCTCAGGCTATGCAGCGATTTGATGCGGTTCGTTAGCGCGGCAAAGCTAACATTACAACAACAATAAGACGTCTTAACATATTGCCGCAACTTAACACTATGCAATGCTCTACGCGTTGTTGGCCGCAAAGGGTTGTCGCATGTATCATAGTATGCGCATTTATGCTCCCCGCACACACACACAAATACACACATGCCCACTTGTGTAAGTTTTAAAGAAAGTCACACTAGCTTTCATGTGGCGCAATCAAGCATTCGATGCTCTTACTTTCGCCACCCCACACCTATTTCGTTGCTTCATATGCGCCGCGCTGGCCTTTTCGCCTTTTCGTCATACCCTTTCCACACATTCGACTATTATACTATTTTATGCGATTTTGCACGCCCGCTGCCGCCCAACCAATCAGCCATACAGCAGCGTGTTTGCCTTTATTGGACGCTCTTCTACTCACTACCCCTTCACTTGTTTGCATGGTGCATATTTTAACCCGCTTATTTGCCAATATTATGGTGTGCGCCTAAAAGTAGATATCATTACTTTCATAAAGCGCTAATTTATGGGATGAGTAGATATGCGCTCTTTCTTTTGGTTATGATTTCCAATAGTTTCCACTATTTTTGTAAATTTGGCACATTTGCAAACACGGTGTGCGCTTTTAGGCGCCCAACCGGATGATACTCTGCCTTTCACCAATGGCAAAGTGAGCGCAGAGCATGAAGAATAAACTGTAGCATTCCAAACACGTGCTCATACATTGAATTAAATAAGTGAAATTTTAGACACACACACAAATACGTATAAAGATACTTTGAGCGGAGGTCTTCTAACTTAACTTTGATAATTTTATCTTGATGATGGTATAAAAAAAACATTACCAATAATAAATGTGTCCAAAAAAATTTAAATTTAAAGAAATTATCCTTGTTCAATCTTCGAAAATTTTGAACTCCGATCTATTTCATCAAATATTTAAATAATTTTCAAACATGTTCGTTTCTATTCCAAAAATAAGGGCCGCACATTACCAAAAAGTTTGAAAAATCAGTTCGTTGTCGTTCGTAGATTTTCGGCTTTAAGATAGATCCAAATGTTTTGTTAACATTTGTTATGATTTGGGTTCAAAATGCGGTTTTTAACCCACACTAGCTGATGTACTAAAAAAGTACGAAAACCCGTTCGTTTTTGTTCGTAGATCTTCGGCTTTAAGACAGATCCGAATTTTTCGTTATTTGTTATTTTTTTGTTAAAAAAAAAATATAGTTTTTAACTAAAACTAAGTGATGTGTTACTTGTACGAAAACACAATAAAGAGTTCAGGATGTCAAAAAGTTAGGTTATTTGAACTGTTAGGTTAAAAATTACGTTAGGTTAACGACTGCTATGCTTCATATTGAACAAATTTTAATAATAAATAAGAGATGTTGAGAAACAGATAATACTGTTATAGGAGGCACATTTATGGCCTATTTGCTACAACTGGCCGAACTCCTTCGACTTTTACCTTTATTTAAATTTTCCACAAATCTTCTACAAATCCATCTCTCACACTTCGAATGTCTTGGCATTTATAATACTCAACCACTGTGCACAAAAATATATATTAACAAACAGCTATCCACCTATTTTCACTAGCTAAATGATGAACTAGTGTGTGCGCCTAAAGGTATGCTTCGTTTATTTTTGTTGTTATTTAGTTACTTTTTGTTGAAATTCGAGATCATTGTGAAGGTGTTGAAATTTCAATACCGCTTTGTATTGAAGGATATGCGGCTGGTAAACGGAACAGCTACAAGATAAGAATAACGGAAGCAATATATGATACTTACACATATGAAATAAGAAAATTACCACAAAATGGAAAGAGAGTACTTTTTCTAAATCGTAACCTATCGGCAGGTGCAGTTTGTTTGCTAATAACCAAAACAAACATATATTTTCCACAAATGTAATATTTAAAACCATATTTTATTTGATTTTCTTGGAAAAATTTCAGAATTGTGTAAAATATTTTTAGGCGCATGTTGCACTTTTAGGCACATAAAAACATGACCAAAATATATTATAAAACAATTTTTGAAATTCGAAATCAACTTCGAAGCAAAAACGAAACGTGTAGTCTATTTGCAGGCGCTGCTGATCTTTTAATCATGATTATTTGAATAAAGAGGCAAATAATTGTCTAATTAGCTCTAAGCACAAATTTTTTTAATTTTTTCATAACATAAGCAATTAAAACCAAAATCAAAAGCAAAATATATAGTTTATTCCACATAAATGTAAGTAAAAGTTGATTAAAAATCCCCCCCATCAAATTTTGAAATAAAATTTTTGTTTTTGTGAAAATGGTTCGAATTTTTAACATACCTTTGGGCGCAAACATTACGTTAATGTTATTTGCAATTGTTTTTAATATAACATTTTAATAAAACAATGCAAAAGTAAAGAATGTCAATTTCATAACCGAATTGAGTCCATTTCCAAAAGAAGATTGGCCATTAAATAGCCAAACCAAATGTTTTATGCCTTTCAATAGCAGTACTTAGTATTTCCTTTGACTCAAAAACTTGATTTTTTTCTAGGGATCAAAGTAGGAACTCCAAACTGGCAGCTACGGCTAAAAAATGGCGCTTCAAGCGTTTTTTTTGAAGACCTCGTTGATTTGAACTGGAGAAAAAACTGTATATTGCAGAGGTAGTTAAGGTTATGAATGTGCAGATATCCAGCAAATGTGCTCCAGAATCCAGAAATATAACCCAATGGATCTCGACGGGTGTACTACTAGACCGAGATATAGTACATAAATTGTCCATAGACCTGCTACAGACAAGGAGAACATCAGATAGCCAAATAAAGAGTTTTTATTTCTTTAGAAACAAACAACGCGTGGCTTAAGTTCTTCAATTATGGAGGCTAATTGAAGGTTATAATATTCGTAAAGAAAATAAGTGCACCAGCTGCTTTCGAGATTTCTCTTAGACATCTTATGGGAACTCTTTTCTAAAGCTGATCTTCTGAGCTAAAGAGCTTTAAAATCTCCTGGAATCTGGAAAAGCAAATAACTAATACATTGCAGTATATTGTTTGCCTTACTCCATTCCATCATTATAACCATTTATTCATTTTGACATTTCCAACCGTTTAACGGTGAGAAGAAACACCACAATGGGTGGTCCATTTAGGGCCCGAGGGAGAGTTAGTATTGTTTTGTTTGAAACTTACAAATATGTAAAGTTTGTTCTTGTATAATTTGTTGTTACACCAAACTACTAAAAATGTCTTACACACACAGTCAAGCTCATATATATGCAAATATGTTGAAGGGTTACTTTTGCGCCTATTGTCCTGTCAGCTCGCAAATCTAACGTATCCCCACAGATTGTTGATAAGAGCATGTATATACATATGTACCTGTTGTTGTTATTATTGGCCGCCTGTGTAGACCATTATGTTATCTATGTATGTTTGCTTTTGTTGTTTGGTAGCTACTGTTATGGGCCAATGCAAAAGTTTATTATCGCCCTCTTTTGTGGAAAGCCTTGTGTGCGTGTGTGTGTGTGTTTGCCCATGCGCATAGTTTGACATTGTTGGAAAACTATAAATTTAAGAGCATTGAAACAAAACACACATGCAAAGCTGTAGCTAAGGGGGTGTTGGGGGTACCGGACCCCTTTTTGGAATTATTCACAGGTACTACATACAGGTCCCAGGAGCTACTACCAAGGTTTTTTTCCAAGAAATTTCAGAACAACAATGTTTCTTTAACACCACGTAACTTATATAGAAACGGTTCCAGTATTTTTAGTTTGCAAGGATCAGACTCATATATTGAAGATTAGTGCCCAGATAGCTACTATAAGTGGAGCTGGGCTAGGAAATGGCCTCTCTAAGGAGGTCGCCTTCCCATTCAGTCTCATAATACGCTATAAAGACGCCCCAGGAAACAAAGCTCAACATGGATCCCGTTGATCTTCGACTGTAAGCCTCTATCATCTATACCAATACTCCAATAACTTGTCGGAACCTCGCTGAGCTTTGAATTTTGACCATCTCCATCTTTATGTAACTATTCTTCACGGAAATAGGGGCAAATTTGAATCTTGCTGATCTTCGAATGTGAATCTTGTACCATTTCGTGTCCTAGTGTTTGAGAATGCCCATATTATAGAGTGAGGAATCTAGCTGGGTGCTTAAATCCGATGGTTTTTGGATGTAACGTCATCTGTTTTAATTGTAGCACATATCGCGGGGCCTGGCCTGAAAATCCGAAGACCCTAAGTTCTGAATTTAGATCTCATCGATTCCTATGCACTTTTTTACGGAGGAGAACCTAATGGTCGGATATGAACTCAGTTTAGCTTCGTGATGTATTGGGTGGGGATGTTCACTTAATTAAAGAATGAAAATAAAAAAATGTGATCCTATTCAAGACTCTGAACTCGGTGGGCGTCTCTTAATTCACCTCGATTTGTTTGATAGTTTGTAGATGTCCACGAAACTAGAACTGGGTGTGAAACATGCTGATGGTCGAATGTGAACGAATGAATGTCCACCGCAATGGAACTGGAAGTCTTTTGATCTTCGCATGTGATACAACCCCTTTACATATATAGGAGGTAGTCTTGCTGACATTCGGATTTGAATTCCGGTTCATTTGTCATTTTCGAATCTCTTCAAATTTTCATTCAGCCATGAACGAAAATTCTTTTCAGTTCTCAATAAGTGACTTTCTTGTATTTTAAATGGAACACGTAAGATCCCAAGAGCTTCCGAGATCACCAGCTCTACAAACACTCTTTCATGAATCGTTCACTGGTAATTTGTACATGTTCTTTTAGTTCTGTGTAAGCCTACAGCCATTAGAATTTAGAACTTCCCTCCAAGCTCTCCGTTACACATTGATATATATCTTTTCTCATGCCCTCAAGTCTTTACTCGTGTGTCAGTGAGCAAAAAGTTTAATTTGCCATGCTCTATCGACGGGCGGTCTCCTCATTTATCTACCACTTCCCACTTTTCCGGGCTTTTTGCTCCACTTTACGGCTATTTTTTCCTCTTTCTTTCGTTTTTGTTGTTGCTGCTGCTCCCACTGATTAAATGCGCAACGTCGTGTGCTGACGATTAATTATGATTTTAAATGGCATTAATTTCATATTAAACTTATGACCACAGAGGGATTGAAAGCGGAGTGAAAGAGAAAAGTTGAGAGAGAAGAGGAAATAAAGTGTGAAGGCTGAAAGAGAGCTTGTGGGCAAAAAGCACTGATTAACTATAAGAAATTGTTTCACTTCTATGGTCGTCAGAGCTTGCACAGGTGCAGCGGATCAACTGGAGTTCAATCGTTTCATATAGACTGTAGGAGGACAATTCAGGAGCCGTAATTAAAGCTCTAGACGAAAAATTCGATGGTTTCGAATCCTCGAATACTCGAAAGTGAAGAATACTCGAGAAATATATTAGGAATACTGAAAGATAGATAGATAAATGGTGACCGTAATCGGCACCGTCGAGATTTTTAGTTGCTATGACGCTGAGTATCTTATCACCACGTTCATAATCAGAATTCCTAACCAAGCCACAAAACTTAAACATGATGGCCACTGATTGAAGAGCGCTTTACAACACATATATTGGTTGCCAAAATAAATCTCCAAAATTGCTTTTAATATCCAGAAAATTCTCAGTTCAGGAGTGCAAAGAAAAGTATTGCTGTGCTTAGATTCACCTCCGAAGGCGTATACACAGCACCCAGGGTCTTGTGAATGAATTATAATCTATATTGCCAATCACCGTTATCAAAACCGGGGCTTTCTAATACACTTGGGGACAGCGTCCAGTTTTATACAATTTTATTAGCCCGTGGATGTACATGGATTTTGCAGTGAGGGTTTCCGATTTATCAGTTGATGGTATTACATTGCAATTGTAGTTCATAGATCTCTATCGAGAAAGTCATTGCCGAGCTTAGTAGTACTCTGGAAAAGCTCAACCTGCTGGCGTAACAGATAAGAATTTTGTACTAATATTAAAAATCAGTATCTAAACGTGGGCCTTTCAATTTATGCCGGCCAATGGCATCAATAGCATAAGCATCAAATCCACCAAAGAGGCACTGCCCAGATTCACACGCTTCGCAGAGTCAATATAACAGAACTAATATGACAAGAGAATATATATGATAGATAGGTAAACCAGACAGGGATGGTTCATGACTTTCTATTTGAAAAAGTGAATGTATATCAATGGAGGAAAATATTTTCACAAGGGTCAACTTGAAGGGAAGATAACGGAATAGGGTTTTAATGACACAATTCTAAAGTTTTCACTTCTAAAGTCCTCGGAATTCTTCCAGGGTACTTGAGTTCAAATCTTTTCTGGACAAAATCTGAATTTAATGAAATATTTTTTAATAGCTTTGACCCCTTAGTTCAGTCTTTTCGTCCAATCGCGAGCTTATTTGGGACATGAAAGGAATGTCAATATAATAAAAAATATATTAGCATTTCAAGATAACAATTATTATGATATATTCTTTAAATGTTTGTAGGTTTTTTTCTTAACTCCTGTCTCACAGAGTTTACAAATTTTAACTGTGAATAATGATACCGTACACTCAACAGCTGACTCGTTGCTTCTAACGGCTGTAAATTGGATATCTGTCCAATTGAAGAACAAAACAAAAATTTCTACCATATTTTAAAAGCAAAAGTCAAATGACTAGTTGATTGTTATATAAATTGCTTTTCCGCACCACCTCTGGGGTTGCAATGTAGGTACGTTACCGATCTTTTTCGGGTGTTCGGTTCCGCAGGACTTTTTTCACTCATATAATGTTCACAATGCTAAGCCAAACTGCTTGTAACAATTTAGACAAAAATAAATATATAAAAGCAGGTACAATTCAGGTACATTAAAAATACATTACAAAAAAAACAACCTACTTGTAAGAATTTAAACAAATATATAAATTATAAATATATGAAATTCGGGAACAATTCAGGTACAAAAATTTTAAAAATCAAAACAATCAGTAGATGTAATAAATAACATTTACAAAAAATTCTAAATCAGCCATTTAATAGTTTCATGCTATGCCCCTTCTCTTCCTTGTTCTATTTCATTCTTATTGTAATTTCTTTCATTCTAGAAGCATTCGCCTGCGATGTATGAATGAAAAGTCTTACATTGAACATTGTAGGATTGTACAACGCATAACACGTGTTGAACATTGTATGGCGTACAAGTAACCAAAGAATCATATGGTTTTCAATATTTTCACACAGCTGAGATCAGCTGATCGAATTTGAGCCTTTTCCGGCTCAGAGCTTTAAATAAAAGGATTTTAAAACAAGAACTTTTCTTATGAGTGTTTTTTTAATGGAAAATATTAAAAATTTTACATAATATTAAATATTGAATTTAATTAATATAAGATTTTCTTGCATATTTTAGAAGCAAAAGTCAATTGAATAGTTAATTGTTATTTGAATTGCTTTTCCTCACCACCGCTGAGGTTGCAATGTAGGCGCGTTACCGAACTTTTTGAGGTTTTCGGTTCCCCAGAAGGCCTTTTTTCACCAATATAATGTCTACAGTGCTACGCCAAACTATTTATAATAATTAAAAAAAACATAAAAAATATAAAAATCAGGTACAATTCAGGTACATTAAAAATACATCATAAAAACTAGGGAAATTGCGGTCTTCGACAGACAAATATTTGGACAATTATCAAATAATTCAGATCGACATAGTGTAAGGGATTTTCTAAATTAATCGCTCACGTTGAAACTCTACCCTGAGTTCGATCACTGGATTGTACAAATAAAGTCACAATTTAATGGCTATACACTTATCTTTATTTCCTACTTAACAGCTTGACAATTTGTTACTCGCTATTTGAGCTTACTTATAATTTACTTGTACTTAACTTAGCAACACTCTTATTTTAACTGTGTCCTACTGCTACTCAGATCATTACTAACAGATCGTCACTCGAACATTCTGGCAACTACTACTTCGTTTTCTGTCTGATTCTGGCAGCCTATCGCCCATTTTATTTTGTTTTGACATTCGAGTTCGCTACAGTATCGCCATTCGAACATCCTGGCAACCACTAGTTTCGATGTCTAGTATTTTCAAGTATGTTGTCGGCAATTCTAGAATTCATATTCGCCGCAATAGATATAAATTTCGACTCACATAGGTAGACAAGCGGCACCAAACACGGCAACACTCTATAGCAGATTTAAGCTTTTTTGCAGGCATTTGACCGCTTTAGTAGTAGAATATTTGAGGCAAACCTAATCAAGTGCCTAATCTTTTGTCCCTTCTCTTCCTTATTCTATTTCATTTTTATTGTAATTTCTTTCATTCTAAAAGCATTCGCCTGCATGCAGGTATGTACGACGCATAACATGTGTTGAAGTTCCGTGCATTTTTTTTTTTTTATAAAAAGTATTAATAACGATTTTAAACAAATAAATTTAGAAAAATGAGCGGGAAAAGCAAAACCAAGTCCAGTGATCTTGGACGCGCGTTAATTAAAAACCGCTTTGGTCACCACTTTCGACGTAAAGTGGACAATAACACTATGGTAAACAAATGAGAATTAGAATATCTTTACATATTATTAATTTACATATTATTATATATACAACTTTACAACAGCTCCATACCACCGAAATTCAGGATGGCTACGATTGGGGACGCCTCAACTTGGCCTCAGTCACTGAAGAGTCTTCCTTACATGATTTTCTGCGCACTGCTGAGCTAGCGGGCACCGAATTCCAAGCTGAGAAACTCAATATAAAATTTATCAGTCCCAAATCCGATGTTGGTTTACTCTCTAATTTACAACAACAGCAAATGGAGCAAAAACATGAAGAACATCGCAATATGTTGAAAGTGCCGCGTCGTCCAAGATGGACTACCAAGACAACAGCGAAAGAGCTGCAATCCGCTGAAGAAAAGAGTTTTTATGATTGGCGTCGGTCTCTGGCGCTGCTACAAGAAGATCATCACTTACTGCTAACACCATATGAAAAGAATTTGGAATTCTGGCGTAATTTATGGCGCGTTGTTGAACGTTCAGATGTTGTTGTACAAATTGTGGATGCACGTAATCCGTTACTTTTCCGCAGCCTCGATTTGGAGCGTTATGTGAAGGAAGTCAATCCGGCTAAGATGAACATGATCTTAGTAAATAAATCAGATATGTTGTCGGAGCAACAGCGCCAGCATTGGGCAAATTATTTTGATGCCGAAGGCATACGTACAACATTCTTTTCCGCTACACTCGCTGCGGAGGATTTAAAGAAAATTGCTAAAGAAACTAGTGATGCTGAGAATAATAGTGAAAATGAAAGCAACGATAGTGACAGCAATGAGACAGCAAGCCATGTTGAGGTCGCAAATGACAGTAAAACGCCGGCAGACAAGCCACGCACAGAATCTACACAATCAGAAATATCCTTGGAAGGAATTAAATCAGCAGCTAATGAAATCAATAAATCATTGGATACTATGGAGGATTTGCTAAACAAACTTGTGCAAATAATCGATCCAAGGTCTGCGACAAATAAAGAAGAAAACAAAAATAATGCAAAGGTGTTGACGCGTGAAGAACTCATTACTTTGTTTAAAACTATCCATACTGGTAAAACCTGCACAAAAGGCGTTACGACCATTGGTTTAGTGGGCTATCCAAATGTGGGCAAGAGTAGCACCATCAATGCGCTGATGATTGAAAAGAAGGTTTCCGTTTCAGCCACACCCGGTAAAACAAAGAATTTCCAAACACTTCGTCTGGAACATGATTTGATTTTATGTGATTGCCCCGGTTTGGTAATGCCTAGTTTTGTGTTGACCAAGGCCGATATGATACTAAACGGTATACTGCCAATAGATCAGGTGTGTGGGCGCTTAATTTTCTATTCCTTATTACTTTTACTTATTTATTTAATTTTATTTTATTTCTTTAATTTAATTTTTTTTTAATTTAATTTTTTTTTTATTAAAAAAACTTTTTTTTAATTTTTTAATTTAATTTTTTTTATGTTCGTATATTTAAATTTTTTTAATTCTTGTTTCTATTTATTAGTTTATTTTTTAATATTCCTTTAAATGAAGTAATTTTCCATATATTGTATATTTTATAAAATCTTTTATTAATTTTTTTTATTAATTATTATTAACTAAATATTTTAATATCTTTCATCAATTGCATACTACTTCTTCATTAATTGTATTTTTGTTTAATTTTGCCTTTTTCTTATTTATATGTTTAAAGGTTTTGTATTAAGTTTAATTATAAAATTAAATGAAAATTAAATAAAATATTAAATTATATTTTGAAAATCATGTTTAAAAAAATAAAACTATTTATGCCTCCATTATCTGCTTTTCGGAACATACTAATTTCGTTTTATATTTTAATCTTCTAATTAAATATTAATTTACTTATTTGTCTCTCAATTTATTTATTTATTTTCTCTTTATTCTCTATATTAACTTATTTAATTTTATACAGCAATTACTTTTATAAATTAGTTATTAATTTTTTAAAAATAATTTTCTCATTAAAATTTTGTTTTTAATTTTTTTTAGTTCGTTTTCCTTTTTTTAATTGCATTAATTAATTTATTTATGTTTAAACTTGTTAAATTTGTAATTATATTGATTTAACTTACTTGCCTTTCAATTTATTTCTATATTTTCTTTAATTATTCTTTATATGTATTTTTTTATTTAATTAAGCTAGTTCATTTTTATTATTTTTTCTAATTCTAAAAAGTTTATTTTTTATGAAATAATTTAATATTTTTTTAATTCCTATCCATTTTTTTGCGTTTATTACTTTAATTAATTTTTTTTTAAAATTAATTTTTGATTTGCATATCAAATTTAAAGCGTCTGGTTTTAATTTAATTTAATTTCTTTTTTTATTTGCATTTAATTTTCAAAGAATCCTAATTTTAATTATTAATATTTTAAATTAGATTATACTTTTTTAATTAGGTTATAATTTTTTAATTGAGTTATAATTTTTTTTATTAGATTATTATTTTTTAAAGCATTTGTTTGTTTGTTTACCTGTATTTAATTTTAAAGGCGACCTAATCTCTTTGTAATAATTTCAGATGCGCGATCATGTACCGCCCGTGAATTTACTTTGCCAGCGTATACCTAGACACGTGCTCGAGGATAAATATGGCATAATCATAGCTAAGCCGACTGAGGGTGAAGATGAGAACAGGCCGACAAATTCAGAGGAGCTGCTACTCGCTTATGGCTGTAAGTCACAATTTTAAACTGTTAATGTGAAAAAATATAACAATTAGTTACTCGCCACTCAACTAACATCAAATCCTCAACTGGCACCTCAGCTAATTACTTATTTACTTTTTTTTCTCAGACAATCGCGGCTTTATGACCGCCCACGGCCAACCAGATCAATCGCGTTCTGCGCGTTACATCTGCAAGGACTATGTAAATGGTAAGCTGCTTTACTGTGTTGCACCACCCAATGTGCCACAAGAGGAATATCATGTGTTCCCATCGAGAACGCGCAAAGAAATTGAAGAAAAGAAGCTGCCAAACAGACAACAACGCGCCATGCGGGTAATTTCAAAGCAAAATTATAACAATAAATCTATTTGAAACTATATATCACACATATTCACTTCACAGATCAATACAAAGTCTGCTTCGACGGAAATCGACAATCAATTTTTCGCCACAAACGACAGTAAAGCTTATGTAAAGGGACGCAGTAACTTTCCACATGTGCGCGTGGCCAATGACGGCAGCTTAGTGAGCACGCCAGCTACAGAGAAACCTTGGCGCGGCGTAAGGAAGGAACGACGTGAGAAGTTGCGTAAAAAGTTTTCGCATTTAGATCAGCATTAATCCCCGGTATAATGCATATATGCGAATATATTTATATTTGTAGTATCGGTTTTGTTTCTTTTTTGTTTTTTGTTCTTCTTGTTCTTTTCTTGAATTACTTAAAGCTATGTAATGTGGTTTTTCAATACCCAGCTATGTATAAATATGCAAATTAATTATTAAACTGAAATTGCATGTTTTATTTTATCTGAATATATATTTGGATTTGTGTTCGCATGCAATTACCCACTTTATTTATACATACAGTTAGAACTAAATGTCAGCATCATTACTAGCAGTCGAGTACCTTACAAAATTTGTCATTCTGTCATCAGATAGGAATTTAGAGAAAAAAAGCTAAATCATGCAAAACCCGTGAAAGATCACGAATTGGGGGAATCCTCCAAACAACACTACCACAGTCTTTACCACAGCTAAGATCATTTAAGGCTTATCCCTCGAATTTCGAAAATAACACCGCATTAGCACGTATTCCGTAAAAGGCGCCGAATTTCATCGACCCTCAGCACCATAACTTCCAAAGTCTCGGACGGTCTCTACCAAAAACGAACTTTTGCTGGTACCAATTTGATAGTGCTGAACTTTCCTAGCCCTTGGAGACAAAACATATTCTATCTGAAACCCAGGTTAATTCAGGTTACGGCGACCCCAGGGTTAAGGGAAGGAACACAAACTCTTTATCGCCTTGGACTGTCAGCTGCCTAAGCTTTAAGTAATCATCGATATACTTCAGAGGTAAAACATTTAAACCGTGTTGAAACGTGGTAGTTCTAATATCATACGAGGTAGGACTATTGGTTAAGATCTCCATTAGAAAGCCCGTTTGAATATTACATTTTCATTGTGATGCCAAAGATTCATCCTAAACTGAACAAACTTCTATATATGCAACTCCTCGAAAACGATCGGATCAAAATCAAAACTCACTCTAGTTCGGTGTAGTACTATTCAGTCATAGCTGCTTTTAAATCCTGAATCCATACATTCAAAATCAGGCTGTACGATGTATCAGGTATGGAAATCCCTCACGAAATCCTGTTCATTATCTGATGGCATAAAGAAACCTTCTTTGATTGTCTTTCTTTTTAATTAATAAAAATTTCAATATAAGTTTCGAAATTTTTTAACGAAGCAGTTAGTTCTAGAATGTTCTCTAATTAATAAATTTAAAATGGATAATCCCGGTAAGATTGAGAAAAAGAGATGAGTCCAAAAGTATTTCAGATTTCGGATGAGTTATACTTCATAAAATATTATTTTAAATATTAGAATATTATACTTTAAAAATATTAAAAAAGTGTTTCCTAATACACTTGGGGATAGCCTCCAGTTTTATACAATTTTATTAGCCTGTGCCAGTCCGCAGAAATTCGAGACAAACCAATTAGCATGGATTTTGTAGTGAGGGTTTCCGATTTATCAGTTACTCGTATTACATTCCGATTGTAGTTGATAGATCTCTATCGAGAAAGCCATTGCTGAGGTAGTAGACCAAAACTAAATGGAAAAGCTCAACCTGCTGGCGTAATAGATAAGAATTTTGTACTAATTTTAAAAATCAGTATCCAAGCGTTGGCCTTTCGATTTATGCCGGCCAATGGCATCAATAGCATAAGCATCAACTCCACCAAAGAGGCACTGCACAGATTCACACGTTCCGCAGAGTCAATATAACAGAGCCAATATGGCAAGAGAATTTATATGATAGATAGGTAAACCAGACAGGGATGGTTCATGACTTTCCATTTAAAAAAGTGAATGTATATCAATGGAGGAAAATATTTTCACAAGGGTCAACTGGAAGATAACGGAATAGGGTTTTAATGACACAATTCTAAAGTTTTCACTTCTAAAGTTCTCGGAATTTTCCCAAGGTACTTGTATTCAAATCTTTTCTGAACAAAATCTGAATTTAATGAAATATTTTTTAATAGCTTTGACCCCTTAGTTCAGACTTTTCGTCCAATTGCTAGCTTATTTTTTACATGAAAGGAATGTCAATATAATAAAAAATATATTAGCATTTCAAGACAACAATTATTATGATATATTATTCAAAAGTTTGTAGATTTTTTTTTTAACTCCTGTTTCACAAAGTTTACAAATTTTAACTGTGAATAATGATACCGTACACTCAACAGCTGACTCGTTGCTTCTAACGGCTGTGAATCGAACATCTGTCCAATTGAAGAACAAGACTTTATCTAACATCAGTGTATAGGCATACAACTAACCAAAGAATCATATGGTTTTCAATATTTTCACACAGCTGAGATATCCTGGGTTTTTTTCTTTTCCGAAACAGTGCTTTAAATAAAACCCTAAAAAAATAAGAACTTTTCTTGTGAAAGTGCATTTTTTATGGAAAATATTAATGAAAAATCTCTATCATATTTTAGAAGCAAAAGTCAAATGACTAGTTGATTGTTATATAAATTGCTTTTCCGCACCACCTCTGAGGTTGCAATGTAGGTACGTTACCGATCTTTTTCGGGTGTTCGGTTCCGCAGGAGGACTTTTTTCACCCATATAATGTGCACAATGCTAAGCCAAACTGCTTGTAATAATTTAGACAAAAATAAATATATAAAAGCAGGTACAATTCAGGTACATTAAAAATACATTACAAAAAAAACAACCTACTTGTAAGAATTTAAACAAATATATAAATCATAAATATATGAAATTCGGGTACAATTCAGGTACAAAAATTTTAAAAATCGACAGTCTACTAAGTAATAAAGAATATTTACAAAAATTCTAAATCACCCACATACTTAAAGTAATAAATTTTACGGCAAAACACGGCAACACTCTATAGCAGATATTAGCCGTTTTTGAAGTTTTGGAGGCTTTAGTAGTAGAATATTAGAGCTAAACCTAATAAAGTGCCCAATCTTTTGCCCTTTCTCTTCCTTATTCTATTTCATTTTTATTGTAATTTTTTTCATTCTAAAAGCATTCGCCTGCGTATACATGAGTGAAAGGTCTAAGATTTGTTTATGTAGGTATGTACGACGCATAACATGTGTTGAAGTTCCGTGCATTTTTTTTTTTATAAAAAGTATTAATAACGATTTTAAACAAATAAATTTAGAAAAATGAGCGGGAAAAGCAAAACCAAGTCCAGTGATCTTGGACGCGCGTTAATTAAAAACCGCTTTGGTCACCACTTTCGACGTAAAGTGGACAATAACACTATGGTAAACAAATGAGAATTAGAATATCTTTACATATTATTAATTTACATATTATTATATATACAACTTTACAACAGCTCCATACCACCGAAATTCAGGATGGCTACGATTGGGGACGCCTCAACTTGGCCTCAGTCACTGAAGAGTCTTCCTTACATGATTTTCTGCGCACTGCTGAGCTAGCGGGCACCGAATTCCAAGCTGAGAAACTCAATATAAAATTTATCAGTCCCAAATCCGATGTTGGTTTACTCTCTAATTTACAACAACAGCAAATGGAGCAAAAACATGAAGAACATCGCAATATGTTGAAAGTGCCGCGTCGTCCAAGATGGACTACCAAGACAACAGCGAAAGAGCTGCAATCCGCTGAAGAAAAGAGTTTTTATGATTGGCGTCGGTCTCTGGCGCTGCTACAAGAAGATCATCACTTACTGCTAACACCATATGAAAAGAATTTGGAATTCTGGCGTAATTTATGGCGCGTTGTTGAACGTTCAGATGTTGTTGTACAAATTGTGGATGCACGTAATCCGTTACTTTTCCGCAGCCTCGATTTGGAGCGTTATGTGAAGGAAGTCAATCCGGCTAAGATGAACATGATCTTAGTAAATAAATCAGATATGTTGTCGGAGCAACAGCGCCAGCATTGGGCAAATTATTTTGATGCCGAAGGCATACGTACAACATTCTTTTCCGCTACACTCGCTGCGGAGGATTTAAAGAAAATTGCTAAAGAAACTAGTGATGCTGAGAATAATAGTGAAAATGAAAGCAACGATAGTGACAGCAATGAGACAGCAAGCCATGTTGAGGTCGCAAATGACAGTAAAACGCCGGCAGACAAGCCACGCACAGAATCTACACAATCAGAAATATCCTTGGAAGGAATTAAATCAGCAGCTAATGAAATCAATAAATCATTGGATACTATGGAGGATTTGCTAAACAAACTTGTGCAAATAATCGATCCAAGGTCTGCGACAAATAAAGAAGAAAACAAAAATAATGCAAAGGTGTTGACGCGTGAAGAACTCATTACTTTGTTTAAAACTATCCATACTGGTAAAACCTGCACAAAAGGCGTTACGACCATTGGTTTAGTGGGCTATCCAAATGTGGGCAAGAGTAGCACCATCAATGCGCTGATGATTGAAAAGAAGGTTTCCGTTTCAGCCACACCCGGTAAAACAAAGAATTTCCAAACACTTCGTCTGGAACATGATTTGATTTTATGTGATTGCCCCGGTTTGGTAATGCCTAGTTTTGTGTTGACCAAGGCCGATATGATACTAAACGGTATACTGCCAATAGATCAGGTGTGTGGGCGCTTTATTTTCTATTTCTTATTACTTTTACTTATTTATTTAATTTAGTTTATTTTATTTTATTTGTTTTTTTTTTGTTTTTTTTTTTGGTATTTTTATTTTATTTTCTTTTTTCTTATTTTTCTTATTTTTATTTTGTGTTTTTTTTATTAATTTTTTATATATTTTTTTTTCTTTATTTTTATTTTATTTTTATTTATTTATTTATTTTTTTATTATTATTTTTTTATTAATTTATTTTTTTATTATTATTTTTTTATTAATTTTTTTATTTAATTTAATTTTATTTTATTTTTTATTTTTATTTTTTTTTATTTTTTTTTTTATTTTTTTTTTTCATTTTCATTTTTATTTATTTATTTTTTATTTTTTTTGTTTATTTTTTTGTTTATTTTTTTTGTTTATTTTTATACTCTCGCAACAGGTTGCTACAGAGTATATTAGTTTTGTTTACCGGTTTTGTTTACGGTTGTTTGTAATACCTAGAATTAATCGAGTTAGATATAGACATACATATATATAAATGATCAGGATGAAAAGACGAGTTGAAATCCGAGTGACGGTCTGTCTGTCCGTCCGTCCGTAGGGTGGGACATCTGTGGGCAAAAATGTTTGTGAAAGTGGGCATGGCCCCACCCAACAATAGGTTTAATATATATATCTCGGAAACCGTTCAAGCTATATCAATTGCCATGTATAGTTTTCCAATAGTTTTTCTACAATCTCTTCATATACTGAGAAAATGAGTGAAATCGGATATTAACCACGCCCACCTCCCAAATAGAAGTTATGTTAAAAACTACTAAAAGTGCGATAACTCGCTAAAGGAACACGTTGGAAATATTAAATCTTTCAGAAAATATGATACGGAAGGGTTGCATAGGAATCCGTTTAAAGTTTTGATTGTGGGCGTGGCCCACTTTGAGGAGAAATCCCATATCTCAAGAACCCCTTAACCAATTTCAACACAATTTGGTACATGACATTATATTTGCATTGCTATATCACGGCGTGGATGGACGAAATCGGATAAAAACCACGCCTATTTCTAATATAACACAATTTTAACTTTCATCTGATCCTTTCGCTTTAAAGCAGATAAATCAAGCAACAATTTAGATATAAAAATCAAACTTTGTACAAATAGTGCCTTCGGGATATGCCATCTTATGCGTAAAAATAGATGAAGTCAGATTATAATTTTTCGAGCCACCATATACCCAATATTAGGACATCAGTGCCTCTATCTAACTTTTTATCGAAAATATCGGGAAATCTGTAAGATATTGTAATGAAATTAGAGAATTATCTTTGCATGATAATAGTGAGCTCTGGTATGAAAAATGGGGAAAATCGGATAAATACTTCCCCTAGAGCCCATATACCTAGTATACGGATTTTCAACCTTCCAGTAGACTTTATACCATATGTAACGGTAAACATGTAAGATACAGTAATGAAATTTGAGGATTATCTTTCCTTGATAATAATTTGCTCTTGTGTCAAGAATGAGGAAAATCGGTTAAATACTTCTCCTAGCCCCCAAAAACCTATTATAATGATTTTTAGCCTTCTTGTAGACTTTATACCATATATAACGGTCAGTATATGAGTTACCTCTTTGAAATTTAGAGAGCGTCTCTTTCTGATAACAGTGTGTCCATGTGCTTAAAATGGATTAAATCGGGTAAGTACTTCTAGCCCACATGTACCTAATATACGGATTTTCAACCTCTGAGTAGACTTTATACCACATATTTCAGTCAATATGTAAGATATCTTAGCAAAATTAAATGAACGTGTAATATCGGATATACCATAGTTTACTGCCGAAAATGTGTGAAATCGGTCAACGAATTATCCGACCTCCCATATACTACATATAACGATTTTCGCTATTCTAGCAGACTTAATGCCAAGTATGTCGGTCACTGCGTAAAAGCTTGTTCCCTAATATATTTGAATAATGAAACGAGTTAATGTGATCAGTGGAGATCTTCCTTTATTCCAAAAATGCCCGATATAAGAATTCCCGATTTTCCATCTGACTTTAAACCGTTTATGTTCGTCAATATGTGTGACATTTTAATGAAATTAAGTGCATGTGTTTTCTTAAACACAATTTGATTTCGCGCTAAATATGAAAGAAATCGGTCTAGATCATGGTCTAAGCCGTTTCTTCCTAATATAATGATTTCCTTTTCTCTGGTTTACTTTTTCCTCATGTATCTGATATTTTTACTTAAGCCGCTTTGGTTGAGTTTATATCGCATATATCACTTTTGTGTTAATTTAGTAAATTTTGATATAAATATTTCTGACACGAAGCAAATTATAACCATGGAAGTACATGAGTCTATGACCTGTAATATAAGTTAATAAGATACCAAATATGATTGAAATCCATTAACAATTCCGTCGGATACTGAATGTTGAATTCTTCCGCAACATTTTTTAATATAAAGTTATGCCAGGACCTGAAAGCATATCCCCGCTTCTGATCCTTGCACATTGCGAGATTATAAAATGTTCGGTTACACCCGAACTTAGCCCTTTCTTACTTGTTCTCTATATTAACATATTTAATTTTATACAGCAATTACTTTTATAAATTAGTTATTAATTTATTTTAAAATAATTTTCTCATTAAAGTTTTGTTTTTTATTTTTTTTAGTTCGTTTTCCTTTTATTAATTACATTAATTAATTAATTAATGTTTAAAATTGTTCAATTTGTAATTATATTGATTTAACTTACTTGCCTTTCAATTTATTTTTATATTTGCTTTAATTATTCTTTATATTTATTATTTTTATTTCATTAAGCTAGTTCATTTTTATTATTTTTTCTAATTCTAAAAAGTATTTATTTTTTACGAAATAATTTAACATTTTTTGAATTCCTATCCATTTTTTTGCGGTTATTACTTTAATTATTATTATTATTTTTTATTTTTTATTTTATTGGTATATCACATTTAATTCGTCTGGTTTTAATTTAATTTAATTTTTATTTTTATTTGCTTTTAATTTTCAAAGAATCCTAATTTTAATTATTAGTATTTTAAATTAGATTATACTTTTTTAATTAGGTTATAATTTTTTAATTGGGTTATAATTTTTTTTATTAGATTATTATTTTTTAATGCATTTTTTTGTTTGTTTACCTGTATTTAATTTTAAAGGCGACCTAATCTCTTTGTAATAATTTCAGATGCGCGATCATGTACCGCCCGTGAATTTACTTTGCCAGCGTATACCTAGACACGTGCTCGAGGATAAATATGGCATAATCATAGCTAAGCCGACTGAGGGTGAAGATGAGAACAGGCCGACAAATTCAGAGGAGCTGCTACTCGCTTATGGCTGTAAGTCACAATTTTAAACTGTTAATGTGAAAAAATATAACAATTAGTTACTCGCCACTCAACTAACATCAAATCCTCAACTGGCACCTCAGCTAATTACTTATTTACTTTTTTTTCTCAGACAATCGCGGCTTTATGACCGCCCACGGCCAACCAGATCAATCGCGTTCTGCGCGTTACATCTGCAAGGACTATGTAAATGGTAAGCTGCTTTACTGTGTTGCACCACCCAATGTGCCACAAGAGGAATATCATGTGTTCCCATCGAGAACGCGCAAAGAAATTGAAGAAAAGAAGCTGCCAAACAGACAACAACGCGCCATGCGGGTAATTTCAAAGCAAAATTATAACAATAAATCTATTTGAAACTATATATCACACATATTCACTTCACAGATCAATACAAAGTCTGCTTCGACGGAAATCGACAATCAATTTTTCGCCACAAACGACAGTAAAGCTTATGTAAAGGGACGCAGTAACTTTCCACATGTGCGCGTGGCCAATGACGGCAGCTTAGTGAGCACGCCAGCTACAGAGAAACCTTGGCGCGGCGTAAGGAAGGAACGACGAGAGAAGTTGCGTAAAAAGTTTTCGCATTTAGATCAGCATTAATCCCCGGTATAATGCATATATGCGAATATATTTATATTTTTAGTATCGGTTTTGTTTCTTTTTTGTTTTTTGTTTTTTGTTCTTCTTGTTCTTTTCTTGAATTACTTAAAGCTATGTAATGTGGTTTTTCAATACCCAGCTATGTATAAATATGCAAATTAATTATTAAACTGAAATTGCATGTTTTATTTTATCTGAATATATATTTGGATTTGTGTTCGCATGCAATTACCCACTTTATTTATACATACAGTTAGAACTAAATGTCAGCATCATTACTAGCAGTCGAGTACCTTACAAAATTTGTCATTCTGTCATCAGATAGGAATTTAGAGAAAAAAAGCTAAATCATGCAAAACCCGTGAAAGATCACGAATTGGGGGAATCCTCCAAACAACACTACCACAGTCTTTACCACAGCTAAGATCATTTAAGGCTTATCCCTCGAATTTCGAAAATAACACCGCATTAGCACGTATTCCGTAAAAGGCGCCGAATTTCATCGACCCTCAGCACCATAACTTCCAAAGTCTCGGACGGTCTCTACCAAAAACGAACTTTTGCTGGTACCAATTTGATAGTGCTGAACTTTCCTAGCCCTTGGAGACAAAAAACATTCTATCTGAAACCCAGGCTAATTCAGGTTACGTAGACACCAGTGTTAAGGGGTCCTAGGTTAAAAACGAACACAAACCCTTTACCGGCTTGGACTGTTAGCTACCTAAGCTTTAAGTAATCATCGATATACTTCAGAGGTAAAACATTTAAACCGTGGTGAAACGTGGTAGTTCTAATATCATAAGAGGTAGGTATTAAAAACGAACACAAACCCTTTACCGGCTTTGACTGTTAGTTGCCTAAGCTTTAAGTAATCATCGATATACTTCAGAGGTAAAACATTTAAACTGTGGTGAAACGTGGTAGTTCTAATATCATACGAGGTAGGACTATTGGTTAAGATCTCTATTAGAAAGCCTTTTCGAATATTACATTTTCACTGTGAAGCCTCCCCTCCTCTGAGAACTCCCCGAAAACGATCGGATCAAAATTAAAATTCGCTCCAGTTCACTAAGAAACCTCCTTCTTTGATTGTCCTACTTTATAATTAATGAAAATTTCAAAATAAGTTTCGAAATTTTTTAACGGAACAGTCAGTTCTAGAAAGTTCTCTAATTCACAATATTGGATAATCCCCGTAAGATAGAGAAAAAGAGATAAGTCCAAAAGTATTTCAGATTTCGAATGAGCTTTACTTTATAAAAAGTAAAAAGATAATAAGGTCCAAAAATGTGCAGAATTAGAGCTAACCATTTTTATGCTATAAAAATAATGACTAGTCCTGAAATTTTCGGAGCAAAAATAAAGTGAAACTAAATTTAGAAACGGGAAATTTCATTTTAAAAGTATAAAACACCCAAAACATTATAATATAGCTAATTTGTTGACTTCCGATTGCAATTATAATGAGATAATGTAATCCCGAATATCCCGAAATGTGCGATTTTTCCTTATTGTATCCCGTTACTTTTTTTTACAACTTACTTAAAATAATAATGAATCTCTCTGAGATTTAGATTCTCTTTAGACGAAGTAAAAATAAAGGTGTCAAACAGTTACGAACCCACGGTTGACCATTTAAAATGAATTAAAATCAATGACAAGACGCGAAAAGTACGAATTTTTAACACTTCAAGTTCAAAGAAGTTCAATGAAATGTCATTTTTTAAGTAGGAATTAGATAAAATATGTTATTACAACTATTACAACATTATAATTTGAGAAGCAATGATATGGTCCGGGAAGCAAGGGAGTTCCTATTAGTCCTTCCAGTGTCAGCGTCCAACAAAAAATAATAAATCCCGAAGTTTTTAGAAACTACTATTTTAACATTATCGCAAGCAAGAAGCTGCACTCCCGAGAAGTTCGGGGTGTTGTAATGAAATAAGTGCACAGAAATTGTGTAATTTTACGCAAACAAATGATAAACGACTAAGTTTTGGGGTCCCGACTTTGTCATCTGACAATCCCGAAATTATGGCTTGAGACACGCTTTGTTAAATAAATAAAAAATATTATTTCCACTAAAATGTTTTAAAATCCGAAGCATTACATTTCAAAATCCCGAAATTTCTGTTTGCAGAAAAAAGTATTTCGGGATTAAAAGCTCAACATTTATGAAAATATGTATCTAAGCATAGCAATCCACATACACATACAAATGCAGAAATGCATTCTTATGCGTGCCATAAGTGTTAAGAATTTATTGAATTCTAGACCGGTTTGACCGAATTAATGATGTTATAAATCTCAAAAAATGTCGACAAATGGAATAAATATGGTGTAAATACAAATATTTATGTACATATATTATATTTACAATACAAAATCTATATGCAAATATATTTGAAATAAGGAAAAAACATTTTCACTAATAAGCGAGATGAACTATGGAACGCTTATAATAATAGTGTTTATTAGAATTTTATATGTATGTATGAGCGGAGGCTTGCACAGCGCCACTGTTAATTCAATTGTCTATTTAAGAGATATTCGTCGAGGCTATGCAGCGCTTACTAGATTGCTCGGCTATTCAGTTTTGATTAAGCCGTCGCTATGAATGCAGCAAATAACGCAATCAACGCGAAACGCCTTGCAGCAAGCGCCCCAATCCCAACCGTCGACACGCCCACTAAACGCCTGGCTGCCTCGTACGGCGAATTAGTTGTACGACAGCGCGGTCAAATTTGCGTGATAACGTTCAAAAATAGCGCAGTGTGTAACGCCCTCACGCGTCGCGGCTACTACGAATTGATACGCGCGCTTACCGATGCCACGTTCAATGAAACGATTACCACTATCGTTTTAACAGGCGCCGCTGGCAATTTTTCAGCAGGTAATGACCTAACACAACTGCGCAAATATGCCGATCCAAAAGTCTTCCTGTGCGCCTCCAACTATGTGCTGCGCATGCTGATCAAAGCGTTTATCTTCTGCCCGAAGGTACTGGTAGCGCTCGTCGACGGCGCGTGCGTTGGCATTGGTTTTGCATTCGCCGCGCTGTGTGATGTCGTCTATTGCACGGAGCGGGCCTATTTCCAAGCCCATTTTACACAGCTCAGTCTCTGTCCGGAGGGTTGCCTCACCTACTTGTTGCCGCAATTGTTGGGGCGCGTCAAGGCCGCGGAGCTGTTGTTGTTCGGCACGCCTTTGAGTGCGGAAGAGGCCTTGAAATATAATTTTGTAGCGCGCATAATCCCAACAACAGATATAGAGCATCAATTTTGGCCGCAACTGGCGGCACATGCCCGCTTGCCGTTAGAGTCGCTGCGCGTCACAAAGCGCCTATTGAGTCAAGCGGAGCGTGAACAACTATTGCGCGCGTTCGAGGCTGAATGCATAGAATTGAAGCGCTTGCGCATGAGCGATACATATCAAAGGGCGATCGAGTCGTTTGTGGACAGTAAGGGCTGGGAAGAGACGAGAAGAATAAAAGTAAATTGTAAAATAATATTTAAGCGAAAAAACTTGCGATTTATTTCTGGAATAAAAGTGGATTTAGGTGAAAGTTCTATTCTGAGGGAATTGAGTAGTCTGAGCTCAGTTAAATCTAGGTCCACTAGCTGTTGCCTACAATTGAGTTTCAGATAATTTCGAAAGAAGAACTATACTTCTAATGTGGGAGAATGTCTACCGAAATGGAACTAGAATTCTTTTGATATTCGCATGTGATACAACCTCTTTGCATATATAGTCTTGCTGAGATTCGGACTTGAATTCCGGTTCATTTGTCATTTTCGAATCTCTTCAATTTTTCATTCGGCAATGAACGAAGATTCTTTTCAGTTCTCAATCAGTGACTCTTGTATTTTAAATGGAACACGTAAGATCCCAGGAGCTTCCGAAATCACCAGCTCTGCAAACACTCTTTCATGAAGCGTTCACTGGTAATTTGTACATGTCCTTTTAGTTCTGTGTAAGCCTACAGCCATTAGAATTTAGAACTTCCCTCCAAGCTCTCCGTTACACATTGATATATATCTTTTCTCATGCCCTCAAGTCTTTACTCGTGTGTCAGTGAGCAAAAAGTTTAATTTGCCATGCTCTATCGACGGGCGGTCTCCTCATTTATCTACCACTTCCCACTTTTCCGGGCTTTTTGCTTCACTTTACGGCTATTTTTCCCTCTTTCTTTAGTTCTTGTTGCTGCTGCTGCCACTGATTAAATGCGCAACGTCGTGTGCTGACGATTAATTATAATTTTAAATGGCATTAATTTCATATTAAACTTATGACCACAGAGGGATTGAAAGCGGAGTGAAAGAGAAAAGTTGAGAGAGAAGAGGAAATAAAGTGTGAAGGCTGAAAGAGAGCTTGTGGGCAAAAAGCACTGATTAACTATAAGAAATTGTTTCACTTCTATGGTCGTCAGAGCTTGCACAGGTGCAGCGGATCAACTGGAGTTCAATCGTTTCATATAGACTGTAGGAGGACAATTCAGGAGCCGTAATTAAAGCTCTAGACGAAAAATTCGATGGTTTCGAATCCTCGAATACTCGAAAGTGAAGAATACTCGAGAAATATATTAGGAATACTGAAAGATAGATAGATAAATGGTGACCGTAATCGGCACCGTCGAGATTTTTAGTTGCTATGACGCTGAGTATCTTATCACCACGTTCATAATCAGAATTCCTAACCAAGCCACAAAACTTAAACATGATGGCCACTGATTGAAGAGCGCTTTACAACACATATATTGGTTGCCAAAATAAATCTCCAAAATTGCTTTTAATATCCAGAAAATTCTCAGTTCAGGAGTGCAAAGAAAAGTATTGCTGTGCTTAGATTCACCTCCGAAGGCGTATACACAGCACCCAGGGTCTTGTGAATGGATTATAATCTATATTGCCAATCACCGTTATCAAAACCGGGGCTTTCTAATACACTTGGGGACAGCGTCCAGTTTTATACAATTTTATTAGCCCGTGGATGTACATGGATTTTGTAGTGAGGGTTTCCGATTTATCACTTGGTGGTATTACATTGCAATTATAGTTCATAGATCTCTATCGAGAAAGTCATTGCGGAGCTTAGTAGACCAAAACTCTGGAAAAGCTCAACCTGCAGGCGTAATAGATAGGAATTTTGTACTAATTTTAAAAATCAGTATCTAAGCGTTGGCCTTTCGATTTATGCCGGCCAATGGCATCAATAACACTAGCATCAACTCCACCAAAGAGGCACTGCCCAGATTCACACGCTTCGCAGAGTCAATATAACAGAGATAATATGACAAGAGAATTTATATGATAGATAGGTAAACCAGACAGGAATGGTTCATGACTTTCTATATAAAAAGTGAATGTTTATCAATGAAGGAAAATATTTTCACAAGGTTCAACTGGAAGATAGCGGAATAAGGTTTTAATGACACAATTCCAAAGTTTTCACTTCTAAAGTTCTCGGAATTTTCCCAAGGTACTTGTATTCAAATCTATTCTGAACAAAATCTGAATTTAATGAAATATTTTTTAATAGCTTTGACCCTTTGTTGAGACTTTTCGACCAATCTCGAGCTTATTTTGGACATGAAAAGGTTGTTAATATAATAAAAATATATTAGCATTTCAAGAGAACAATTATCATGACAAATTCTTTGAATGTTTGTACTTTTTTTTAACTCCTGTCTCACAGGGTCTATCAAGTTTAACTGTGAATATTGATACCGCACACCCGACAGCTACCTCGTTTCGTGAAACGACTGTGAATTGGACATTTGTCCAATTGAAGAACAAGAAATAATATAACGGTTTTTATGCCTATTTTTCATACGGTGTTCAAATTCTTTAAGTTTTTTTTTTTTAATTTATTAATCACAATTTTAAACAAATAAATTTAGAAAAATGCGCAAGGAAAGCAAAACAAAGTCCAGAGATCTTGGACACGAGTTAATAACAACCCGCTTTGGTCACCACTTTCGACGTAAAGTAGACAATAACACTATGGTAAACAAATGAGAATTAGTATATCTTTACATATTATTAATTTACATATTATTATATATACAACTTTACAACAGCTCCATACCACCGAAATTCAGGATGGCTACGATTGGGGACGACGCAACTTGGCCTCAGTCACTGAAGAGTCTTCCTTACATGATTTTCTGCGCACTGCTGAGCTAGCGGGCACCGAATTCCAAGCTGAGAAACTCAATATAAAACTTATCAATCCCAGACCGGAAGTTGTTTTACTCTCTAATTCACAACAACGGCAAATGGAGCAAAACCTTGAAGAACTTCACAATATGTTGAAAGTGCCGCGTCGTCCAAGATGGACTTACGGGACAACAGCGAACGAGTTGAAATCCGCTGAACAAACAAGTTTTTATAATTGGCGTCAGTCTTTGGCGCTGCTACAAGAAGATCATCACTTAGTGCTAACACCATATGAAAAGAATTTGGAATTCTGGCGTAATTTATGGCGTGTTGTTGAACGTTCAGATGTTGTTGTACAAATTGTGGATGCACGCAATCCGTTACTTTTTCGCTGCCTCGATTTGGAGCGTTATGTGAAGGAAGTCAATCCGGCTAAGATGAACATGATCTTAGTAAATAAATCAGATATGTTGTCGGAGCAACAGCGCCAGCATTGGGCAAATTATTTTGATGCCGAAGGCATACGTACAACATTCTTTTCCGCTACACTCGCTGCGGAGGATTTAAAGAAAATTGCTAAAGAAACTAGTGATGCTGAGAATAATAGTGAAAATGAAAGCAACGATAGTGACAGCAATGAGACAGCAAGCCATGTTGAGGTCGCAAATGACAGTAAAACGCCGGCAGACAAGCCACGCACAGAATCTACACAATCAGAAATATCCTTGGAAACACTTAAATCACTAGTTATTGAAATCAATAAATCATTGAAAGTTGTGGCGGATTTGCAAGAGAAACTTTTGCAAATAATCGGACCAAGTTCTGCGAGAAATAACGAACAAAACAAAAATAATCCAAAGGTGTTGACGCGTGAAGAACTCATTACTTTGTTTAAGAATATCTATACTGGCAAAACCTGCACAAAAGGCGTTACGACCATTGGTTTAGTGGGCTATCCAAATGTGGGCAAGAGTAGCATCATCAATGCGCTGATGATTAAAAAGAAGGTTTCCGTTTCAGCCACACCCGGTAAAACAAAGCATTTCCAAACACTTCGTCTGGGTTATGATTTGATTTTATGTGATTGCCCCAGTTTTGTAATGCCCAGTTTTGTGTTTACCAAGGCTGATATGATACTAAACGGTATACTGCCAATAGATCAGGTGTGTGGGGGCTTGTTTACTCTCTCTTATTACTTTTATTTATTTATTTTATTTTATTATGTTTTTTATTTTTTTAAAATTTATTTATTTTTTTTAAATTTATTTATTTTTTCTTATTTTTCTTATTTTTTTATTTTATTTTTTTTATTATGTTTTTTTTATTTTTTTTTATTGTTTTTTTATTTTTTTAATTTTATTTTATTGTTTTTTATTTTTTTATTTTATTTTTTTTTCATTCTTCATTTTTTTCAAAATGTTTTTTTTTCAAAATCTTTTCTTTTTTAATTTTGTTTTTTTTATTTTGTTTGTTTTTTATTTTTTTAATTTTCTTTTGATTATTTTTATTTCTTAATTAAATTTTTTTTTATGTTTGTTTATATAATTTAAATCTTTTAATTCTTGTTTCAATTTATATTTTTAATATAAATTTATTTCTTAATATTTCTTTAAATGAAGTAATTTTCCATATATTGTATATTTTATAAAATCTTTTGTTAATTTTTTTATTAATTATTATTAACTAAATATTTTAATATCTTTCATCAATTGCATACTACTTCTTAATTAATTGTATTTTTGTTTAATTTTGCCTTTTTCTTATTTATATGTTTAAAGGTTTTGTATTAAGTTTAATTATAAAATTAAATGAAAATTAAATAAAATATTAAATTATATTTTGAAAATCATGTTTAAAAAAATAAAACTGTTTATGCCTCCATTATCTGCTTTTCGAAACATACTAATTTCGTTTTATATTTTAATCTTTTAATTAAATATTAATTTACTTATTTATCTCTCAATTCATTTATTTATTTTCTTTTTATTCTCTATATTAACTTATTTAATTCTATACAGCAATTACTTTTGAAAATTATTTATTAATTTATTTTAAATTAATTTTCTCATTTAATTTTTGTTTTTTATTTTTGTTTAGTTCGTTTTCCTTTCATTAATTACAGTAATTAATTAATTTATGTTTAAAATTAATTATATTGATTTAACTTACTCGCCTTTCAATTTATTTCTATATTTTCTTTACTTATTCTTTATATTTATTGTTTTTATTTCCTTAAACTAATTCATTTCTATTATTTTATCTAATTCTAAAAAGTATTTATTTTTTACGAAATAATTTAATATTTTTTTTAATTCCTATCAATTTTTTTGCGTTTATTACTTTAATTAATTTTTTTTTTAATTAATGTTTGATTTGCATATCAAATTTAAAGCGCCTGGTTTGAATTTAATTTAATTTATTTTTTTATTTGCATTTAATTTTCAAAGCATCCTAATTTTGATTATTGATATTTTAAATTAAGTTACACTTTTTTAATTAGGTTATAATTTTTTAATTAGGTTATAATTTTTCTTGTATTCAATTTTTAAGGCGACCTAATCTCTTTGTAATAATTTTAGATGCGCGATCATGTACCGCCCGTGAATTTACTTTGCCAGCGTATACCTAGACACGTGCTCGAGGATAAATATGGCATAATCATAGCTAAGCCGGCTGAGGGTGAAGATGAGAACAGACCGCCAAATTCAGAGGAGCTGCTACTCGCTCATGGCTGTAAGTCATAATTTTAAACTGTTAATGTGAAAAAATATAACAATTAGTTACTCGCCACTCAACTAACATCAAATCCTCAACTGGCACCTCAGCTAATTACTAATTTACTTTTTTTTTTTTTCAGACAATCGCGGCTTTATGACCGCCCACGGCCAACCAGATCAATCGCGTTCTGCGCGTTACATCTGCAAGGACTATGTAAATGGTAAGCTGCTTTACTGTGTTGCACCACCCAATGTGCCACAAGAGGAATATCATGTGTTCCCACCGAGAACGCGCAAATAAATTGAAGAAAAGAAGCTGCCAAACAGACAACAACGCGCCATGCGGGTAATTTCAAAGCAAAATTATAACAAATATATTTGAAACTATATATCACACATATTCACTTCACAGATCAATACAAAGTCTGCTTCGACGGAAATCGACAATCAATTTTTCGCCACAAACGACAGTAAAGCTTATGTAAAGGGACGCAGTAACTTTCCACATGTGCGCGTGGCCAATGACGGCAGCTTAGTGAGCACGCCAGCTACAGAGAAACCTTGACGCGGCGTAAGGAAGGAACGACGAGAGAAGTTGCGTAAAAAGTTTTCGCATTTAGATCAGCATTGATCCCCGGTTCAATGCATATATGCGAATACATTTATATTTCTAGTAGCGTTTTTTTTTGTTTTTTTTTTCGTTCTTTTCTTGAATTACTTTAAGCTTTGTAATATGGTTTTTCAATAGCCAGCTATGTATATATATGCAAATTAATTATTGTAAAACTAAAATTGAATCTTGTATTTTATCTACATATATATTTGAAATTGTGTTCGCATGCAATTACCCACTTTATTTATACATACAGTTAGAACTAAATGTCAGCATCATTACACTAGTCTTAATTAATATTTTAAGTATCAATTGTTGACTGCTAATCAGCTCTATAAGACCATGTTTGTGTTTTAAATGAAAAAATCTAAATAAATAAAGTAATTAACTATAGGAGAGTGATTGCAGCAATTACTTTTGTCGGCTAACTCATGTAAAATTTCTGTAAATATATTGTTAAAGTGACCTATGTTAAAATGTATAAGCTAATTTGCATAATTTAATATATTTAATATCGTTATAAAATTTTGTATATTTTCTAAAAGCGTATATGAAGCTCTGAAGTATTACAATCGACTCATATTGTGTTATGAAATCACATTAACGGTTGAGCTTTACACAAACTATTCTGTGGCGCACAGAAAGCCGCTTTGATATCTCGCTCCAACCCCCTAGACAACAATATCGATTTAAATCGAGAATAATTTTTGATCAACGAATTTTCCAATTCACATCCTAACTTCCTACCTGAAGAAGTACCGATGGTGTTCAAGACGTCTAAATCATTTCGCCGGACGGAATATGGACGCTTGTCCACATGCTAGGCACACCAGCAGTCGTGTACCTTACAAAATTTGTCATTCTGTCATCAGACAGGAATTTAGAGAAAAAAAGCTAAATCATCAGAAACCCGATAAAGACCAGGAACTGGAGGAGTCCTCCAACCAGCATCGTCTTTAAGGCACCCAAGATTATTGAGGGCTTATCCCACAAATCTCGAAAATAATACCGCATTAGCATGTATTCCGTAAAATACGCCGTACTTCATCGATCCTTAGCACCATAACTGCGAAAGTCTCGGATGGCCTCTACCGAAATTGAACTTTTGCTGGTACCACTTTGATAGTACTGAACTTTCCTAAGACTTTGGAGACAAAAAAAATTCCACATTGACAGTAATTGACTTTCCTAAACCCTTAGAGGGGCAAAACATTCCGAATAAAGGGAAACAGTGTTAAGGGAACGAGCCCAAACCCTTTACCAGCTTGGACTGTTAGCTGCCCAAGCTTTAAGTAATCATCGATATGCTTCAGAGGTAAAATATTTAAACCGTGGAGAAACGTGGTAGTTCTAATATCATACGAGGTAGGACTATTGGTTAAGATCTCCATTAGAAAGCCCGTTTGAATATTACATTTTCATTGTGACGCCAAAGATTCATCCTAAACTGAACAAACTTCTATATATGCAACTCCTCGAAAACGATCGGATCAAAATCAAAACTCACTCTAGTTCGGTGTAGTACTATTCAGTCATAGCTGCTTTTAAATCCTGAATCCATACATTCAAAATCAGGCTGTACGATGTATCAGGTATGGAAATCCCTCACGAAATCCTGTTCATTATCTGATGGCATAAAGAAACCTCCTTCTTTGATTGTCGTACTTTATAATTAATGAAAATTTCAAAATAACCTTCGAAATTTTTTAACGGAACAGTCAGTTCTAGAAAGTTCTCTAATTCACAATATTGGATAATCCCCGTAAGATTGAGAAAAAGAGATGAGTCCAAAAGTATTTCAGATTTCGAATGAGCTTTACTTTATAAAAAGTAAAAAGATAATAAGGTCCAAAAATGTGCAGAATTAGAGCTAACCATTTTTATGCTATAAAAATAATGACTAGTCCTGAAATTTTCGGAGCAAAAATAAAGTGAAACTAAATTTAGAAACGGGAAATTTCATTTTAAAAGTATAAAACACCCAAAACATTATAATATAGCTAATTTGTTGACTTCCGATTGCAATTATAATGAGATAATGTAATCCCGAATATCCCGAAATGTGCGATTTTTCCTTATTGTATCCCGTTACTTTTTTTACAACTTACTTAAAATAATAATGAATCTCTCTGAGATTTAGATTCTCTTTAGACGAAGTAAAAATAAAGGTGTCAAACAGTTACGAACCCACGGTTGACCATTTAAAATGAATTAAAATCAATGACAAGACGCGGAAAGTTCGAATTTTTAACACTTCAAGTTCAAAGAAGTTCAATGAAATGTCATTTTATAAGTAGGAATTAGATAAAATATGTTATTACAACTATTACAACATTATAATTTGAGAAGCAATGATATGGTCCGGGAAGCAAGGGAGTTCCTATTAGTCCTTCCAGTGTCAGCGTCCAACAAAAAATAATAAATCCCGAAGTTTTTAGAAACTACTATTTTAACATTATCGCAAGCAAGAAGCTGCACTCCCGAGAAGTTCGGGGTGTTGTAATGAAATAAGTGCACAGAAATTGTGTAATTTTACGCAAACAAATGATAAACGACTAAGTTTTGGGGTCCCGACTTTGTCATCTGACAATCCCGAAATTATGGCTTGAGACACGCTTTGTTAAATAAATAAAAAATATTATTTCCACTAAAATGTTTTAAAATCCGAAGCATTACATTTCAAAATCCCGAAATTTCTGTTTGCAGAAAAAAGTATTTCGGGATTAAAAGCTCAACATTTATGAAAATATGTATCTAAGCATAGCAATCCACATACACATACAAATGCAGAAATGCATTCTTATGCGTGCCATAAGTGTTAAGAATTTATTGAATTCTAGACCGGTTTGACCGAATTAATGATGTTATAAATCTCAAAAAATGTCAACAAATGGAATGTGTAAATACAAATATTTATGTACATATATTATATTTACAATACAAAATCTATATGCAAATATATTTGAAATAAGGAAAAAACATTTTCACTGATAAGCGAGATGAACTATGGAACGCTTATAATAATAGTGTTTATTAGAAATTTATATGTATGTGTGAGCGGAGGCTTGCACAGCGCCACTGTTAATTCAATTGTCTATTTAAGAGACATTCGTCGAGGCTATGCAGCGCTTTCTAGATTGCTCGGCTATTCAGTTTTGATTAAGCCGTCGCTATGAATGCAGCAAATAACGCAATCAACGCGCAACGCCTTGCAGCAAGCGCCCCAATCCCAACCGTCGACACGCCCACTAAACGCCTGGCTGCCTCGTACGGCGAATTAGATGTACAACAGCGCGGTCAAATTTGCGTGATAACGTTCAAAAATAGCGCAGTGTGTAACGCCCTCACGCGTCGCGGCTACTACGAATTGATACGCGCGCTTACCGATGCCACGTTCAATGAAACGATTACCACTATCGTTTTAACAGGCGCCGCTGGCAATTTTTCAGCAGGTAATGACCTAACACAACTGCGCAAATATGCCGATCCAAAAGTCTTCCTGTGCGCCTCCAACTATGTGCTGCGCATGCTGATCAAAGCGTTTATCTTCTGCCCGAAGGTACTGGTAGCGCTCGTCGACGGCGCGTGCGTTGGCCTTGGTTTTGCATTCGCCGCGCTGTGTGATGTCGTCTATTGCACGGAGCGGGCCTATTTCCAAGCCCCTTTTACACAGCTCAGTCTCTGTCCGGAGGGTTGCCTCACCTACTTATTGCCGCAATTGTTGGGGCGCGTCAAGGCCGCGGAGCTGTTGTTGTTCGGCACTCGTTTGAGCGCGGAAGAGGCCTTGAAATATAATTTTGTAGCGCGCATAATCCCAACAACAGATATAGAGCATCAATTTTGGCCGCAACTGGCGGCGCATGCCCGCTTGCCGTTAGAGTCGCTGCGCGTCACAAAGCGCCTATTAAGTCAAGCGGAGCGTGAGCAACTATTGCGCGCGTTGGACGCTGAATGCATACAATTGAAGCGCTTGCGCATGAGCGATACATATCAAAGGGCGATCGAGTCGTTTGTGGACAGTAAGGGCTGGGAGAGAGACGAGAAGAATAAAAGTAAATTGTAAAATAATATTTAAGCGAAAAAATTTGCGTTTTATTTGTGGAATAAAAGTGGATTTAGGTGAAAGTTCTATTCGGATTTAACTTAACCCTTTGTGTTGTGCAACATCAACTAAGTTCCCTAGCAAGAGCAAATATTTCTCCGGTTTGTGTTTCGACATCACTAATGGGCCTTCGCGTACATTTTTAGTTATTGGTCTCCGACGAACTTTGTGCTTTTCTATAACCAAGCGATCAATCCGCGGCACTATCATTCAATCACAGCTTTTTCTCCTCAATTTAATAAGAAGTAATTTTTTTAGAAAACAATGAGCCTCAAATTGAAATATTTTCTTTTCTCTCGACGTAACACTATTGGAAAAGTTGCGATTATCTGATAAGTCGATATATTCCTGATCGGAACATTCCTCTAACAAATAAATAATGAATGAGCAGAAAAAAATGTTTGCTTAACTCCGAGGCCACGAAGATTATCATTATCGGACTCTGCTGATCCATAGTTCATAGGGCGAAGACATAGAAGTTTCCGTCGCGTATATTCTATGTTGTATAGATATTCTGATAAATAAAACAGGGTTGATAACCCTTCTTAACTTCCTCTATAACTACAAATTCATCAAGGGAGATATTTCAGAAATTGGGCAGATGTTCACAGATCTATGACCAACTATATCTCCGAGGAAAAACTCTAATCTAAAATTATCAAGGTCCATCCAGGTAAGACTAAAGTTGGATTACAAAAACTAAGTTCGCAAGGGAAAAGTCTGACAGAAGCTTGTTTAACAGTAAGCATATTTCGTGTAGTTTTCTTGTATATTCTAAACCGGAAAACATTCGAGAAATAAGTTCAACAAAAAATTGAGCTAAGTTCCATCTTAATGGCGTTTCAAAAACTGATGAGAATTATAATAAGTACAACAGACTAGTGAACAAAATGATATTCAAGCTTCTTTACTTTTCTTATGAAAAAAAATGGAGTAAAGAATATCTTTTGGTCTATTTGGTGATTTATGAAACAGAACGCAAAAAGGCCTCAGGGAAATTTTAAATGTATAAGATTGCTCAAATTCTTCCAGATTCCTTTTATTGAAATTACGAGGAAAAAATGAAAAGAACCTATCATTATTGGACTGCCGTGTAGTTTCCTCATATTTTAAGAACTTAAATATAAGTTTACGCGGTTAAACGAGCTTCAGAAGGTTGAATTAGTCAGTTGGATAGCGCTTATGTTTCCTTTCTAAGTCGTGAAAAGAAGGTGACCGCAGAAATCTTACAAGAAAACGTATAATGAGGTTGCAAAAATTAAATTTGTTGCGGAAATTACCGCGAAAATGGGGTTCAACCGGTTCGAGTGTTCAGAGAGAACCAGTAAGCGGCTCTTCAAAGTATTGTCAATGTTTCGAAGACTTACTTCTCGGGTATAACTTTTAAAAACTCGAGTATAAGTTTTCATGGCAATGTTTCCGAGGTCTAGAAGAATGAGACTTCGCAGTAATAATTATATATAAGTATAATATATAATATTATATGTATATATATAAACATTAATAATAAGTAATAAGTAGTTCACATATTTCTTCTGCAGATTTCGGAAGGATAGATATGAGGCACTAAGGTAAGCGTCAGGCTGACGACCTAATTGCTAAAGTTCCTCTGAATTTTTTGATTGCTTTTAAAGGCTCAGATAAAACTTTTCGTGGTGATGTTATCAGGGTCTAGAAGAATAAGACTTCGGAGGGATGGTTTTTTCAGGAAGTCTGAAGAGTAGGTGCATAGAGGATTTATGTGGAAAGACAGATTAAAATATATAAATTACTTTAAGCAGAGACTAGCTTCTCGAAAGCCTGAAAAGTTTACTTTTGAACTCGTCGAATGGTTTTGCCGGATACAAAAATAGTTGGAACAAATGTTCGCATCAAAAAACGAAGTAAGATGTCTAGTATTACCGATTTCTTCAAATTTCTTTCAAGTGTCTGTTAAAGCTTATCAAATGGATATAAGAAGAGAAAGTATCAGCTTAGCACATATTAGCCATGAGAGTGCAATAGAGGTTGGTGAGTGATTGGATATTATTGATTAAAGACTAAAGACGAAAGATCGGGATTAGATCTCGATTTAGAAAGAAGGATTTGTGAAATATTTTTATATTATGTATGTATGTATATATTGTATATATTGATAACACTTATGTGTTTATTGAAAGTAGTCAATAAAAAAGTAGAGGCTTTTGAACTTACCTGGCATGCAATGAGCACTTGCCAAGCTGATTGTAGTCAGTTCAATGCTTTATTATCAACTGGAAAATAAGAAAAATAAATGGTTTATTTAATTTTGTTTTAATAAACCAAACAATGGTTTATTCTGAAAGATTATTTTGAGAAGTAGCATATATGTGGATATTATATTAGCATGCGCTAAAATTTATTATTGCTCATTTTATAATAATTATTATATTTATTGTGAAAACATTAACACGCTCCCTTAAAAAATATTATATTTATCACAACCGGTTTAAAACTCACAAAATAAACCTTTTCATAATTGAAGCTCAGACGTCTGAATGTGAGATTTCATTAAAGCGGCTGAGTACTTGTGAGTTGGCTAAAAAGGGGGATGAAGGCGAGCGAGTTAACTCAGATAAATAATCTTTGTTTAATTATTGTTTTGGTTTTAATAAAAACAACTTCTGATTTGTATTTCAGAAAGTCAATTAAAATTTGTAAACAGTATACAGTAAGGCTGAAACAAAAAAATATTCAAATAATGAAGAAACATTTCATAAAATCGAAAAAACCCTTAAAGGAGAAAAATCTAAACAAGCTTAGAAAACTATGAAAGCCACTTTACATGGCTCTAAGTGCCTAATACCTATATAGTTGGTACCCTTAGAGAAGCATCGCAAATACTTTAGAGCCCAACAGAGCTCATTGAAATCCAGATGTTTCGAATAGTGATACATCTTTTAGTTTGATAACAATATATCTTCTTCTTTATATATTTATATACTGATATAAAGTTGATAAGGGAAGTTAGTTTATCACCCTTACCAAAATCGGTCGAATGCTTCAACTTCAATAGTAAAAATTTTTTCATCTAAGGCAGATCCGTAAACACTATCATATCATCACTAAAACCTTTTTTAATCAAATAAAACATTTGGCACCCCGTTTATACAAGTTTAGAAGGCAATAAAAAATCGAAAGAAGTAGGCCGCTATTTAACTACTTTCGCAGATCTTCCAGTACTTCCAACTATTCGAAGCAGCTGCCAAAGTGAGAAACATTACATTACAAGCGGGTTTAAGTATCCGGAACATACCTAGATTTTTATTGGTGCAAGAACTCAGACCTAGGCAGCATTCCTTAAAACCATTTAGGAAGTGTCAGATGGGATTTCTTCCATAGTACACCGCATCAAAAACTCAGGTATCGAGCTATTCGTTCCTAGGAACGGGAGCACTAAAAACCTAGTAGATGTGTAGGTTATTTTACTTTTCAACAAATCCATAAACTAAAAAGTTTTGCACTGTGACTGTAAGCCATTCTTCTCATCTTAAGACATCATATCGAACGATCCTTTTATAAAACTTAAAAAGCTTTCGCAACCGTTGAACGGATGTGTGCTTTTTGCAAATAGTAGCTCTGCCTAGTGTCTTAATTTGCTTCTAATCTTAACATGAAGAGAGATAACTTAATAATTTAGTAACTCAAACCGGAGGATCGCATAATTTAGTCAATAATTTGTTAAGCAGGTGTCTTCTTAGAGCATGGAAGTGCACCCAGTGTTTTCAGTGATATTATCACCGCATATCGACAATTATCTCAGTCTCTAATAAATCGATTAAAATTTCAAAAACTGTAAGGTAAGGCAACCGTGACTGTCGAGGTTTTTTATTCGGTGGCTTTAACTTGTTTTTCACGTATCCGTTTCAGGGAGGACATAGCCTTTTTTCTATTATAAGCTTCCTTAGCAGAATTCGGAAGATCTAAACCAACATTAAGGACTCATAAGCAGAAATTTAAACTTTTCAGCTGAGTCCACCAATAGGAAAGTTTACTTTTAACAGATTTATTCCGTTGTTCATTCATTCGAACAGTCTAAAAAGGTGTCAGCAATACTAAAACCTTCTTTTCTTGCGTTTTCCTTGTGTTCTCAAAAAAAGAGGTTTTTTTGTAAATTATAGAACTCACTAGCCCAGATAGTTTCCAATTGCGAAGACAAGTCATACTGGCTTATTTTACGTGCCCTTGGGGGGATTTATACGCTCTAAATTCCAACTTTATGACTTGAAACTCAGTTTCAAGGCTTCCTGATTAATATAGTAGCTAAAGACGTCGCACTGATGAAATATTCTCTTAGCGAAAGTGTTGACCTACGGTATCCTAGATATAGATATAGATATATATTATAGTTTATCTGCGTCAAGTCAATCCTATATATATCCAGTCTAATTTAAATGTGTCTAGAGACCAGAAGAAAGAAAACGAAGACGATGTTTTAGTGTGAAACTTCCTAATCAGTTGAATATTGGTAAAAAAATATAATGAATATGACTCTTCTCTTAGTCTTCTAGTCCGCCAGCTATTCCGATCAGCCGTTCCGCAACCGTATATATTAAATTGAATAATAAATTTCCTCAAATTCTTAAAGTCTCGCTCTTAACCTCCTCTTTCCTAACAGTCGCTTTGAATACTTTTCATTTCGTACGCCTTGCCGCATACGCTTCCGGTCAAGTTCAAGAACCCAAAATCGAAACCTGCTCCAGTTTAGCGTAAATTATAGCTCGTGCGCGAAATGTGCGATAATAGCGCATGAATAACATTACAAGTGAATGCATTTTGACTTGTTTTCTTTTCATGTACACTTTCGTATGTTTATTTTGCGCTTAATTTAGTCCGCCACCTGTGCGATACTGAGGGCAAGCGCCGACACAGCGCGCACTGTTTACACAATCGCTTAAAAACAAGTGAAGGCAAAAACAACAATCGCCGAAAAAAAGTGATTTAAAGTGGCGCAAACGCGAGCGGCCACTTTAGTATTGCAGTGTTAATCGAGCCTTGTACAACGGTAAAGCGTTACGGAACTCAAAATACTTTCACTCGAAACATTTTCTCGCATCTGAACAATGGAACGCTGGGTGGACAAGATCGCTGTGGTCACAGGCGCCAGCTCGGGCATCGGCTGGGCCATCGCGCAGGATCTGCTCAAATCGGGTATGATTGTGATCGGCTTGGCACGTCGCCTGCAACAGATGGAGGATCTCAAGGAGGAGCTGGACGCCAGCATACGCGAGCGTTTCTATCCGCGCTCCTGCGATATGACTATGCTGCCGTCGGTGAAGAGCAACTTCCACTGGGTCGAACAGCGTTTCCATCGGCTGCATGTTCTCGTCAACAACGCGGGCATGGTGGAAATGACCAAAGTGTTGGAGGAGGGCAATGAGGCCATACTGAAGCGTGTGATTGATGTGAATCTCATGGGCACGGTGAATTGCACCAAGCAGGCGTACAGGCTGATGCAGGCCACCATGGCGCAGGGGGAGGCGTGTCATATAATAACGGTGAACAGTCTGTTGGGGCATACGGTGCCGCAGCACATACCCGAGTGTGGCCTGAATTTGTATCCGGTAGCGAAGCATGCGCTGTGCACGCTCGATGAGGTTTTGCGCCGCGAGCTCTTTCCGCATAAGCTAATGCGTTTGTCGGTGAGTGGTTTTTTCTTTTTATTTCTTTCATTCCCGATTTTTTAACATTAACAACAAATATACCTTCGCATGCTTCACAGTCCATTAGTCCCGGGCTGACGCGTACCGACTTTGGTGGTGCGCCTACTGAGGATGAGAAGAAGAAATGGGAGGAAATGATAGAACCAGATGAAATTTTACTGCCTGAGGATGTGGCGCGTGGTGTGAATTTTATACTCGCCTCACCCCCCCATGTGACTATAGCAAATTTGTTGATGGTGCCGGCGCGGGAGAAATATTGAGGGTCAACCTTTTTAAGGTTAAGGTAACACCTTTATAATAATGGAAGTTTTAGTCTGAATCTTTTGTAGGTTAAAAAATTAATAAATACAATTTACAAGTAAAAACCTATTTTATTGAAAATATAAAAGCAAAAGTAAATGAAATTAGTTTATCTTGAAAAATTAGAGCAAAATAGGGAAAAGTTAAAGAATAGAAAATAAAAGCAAAGACTAAAAAAGCAGAAAAGTAGAAAAAATATATAAAATGATAAGAAAATATCTAAAATATTTAGAATGAAAAAACATAAAAACAGAAAATTATAAAAAAATTAAAAAATATCAGAAAATTAAAAAAAAAATACTTCAAAAATAATACAAAATAATACAAAAAAACATTCAAAAAATAATACAAAGAAAACAAAAAAATATAAAACAAAATACAACAAAAAGGATTTATAAATATACAAAAAGGAGTATTAAAAAATACAAAGAAAAATATTAAATAAATTCAAAATAAAAATTGTTTTAACAAAAAACCATAAAAAATTTAAAGAAAGAAGTTAAAGAAAATATATAGAAAAATAAAAAATAAGTAAAAAAAATAATAAATAAAAGAAAATATAAGAATCCAAAAAAAATTTTAAAAAATCGCAAAAAATACCAATATAAAGAAATTAAATTTAAAAAATATAAAAATATTGGGTGAGTAATTAAATAAAGAAATTAGAAAAACGTAAAAATAGTTGTTTTAATAAAAGGTACTGGAAAATATTTTATAAAAAAAAATATTGTGAAAAAAAATATTACAAAAAAATATTATATTATTGAAAATATTATTTGGAAAAAAAATATTAGGAAAAAGGTATTAGAAAAAGGTATTAGAAAAAAGGTATTAGAAAAAAATGTATAAAAAAAAATTGAGAAAAAAATAAAATATTGAAAAAAAAATAGTGTTGAAAAGTAAAAAAAAAATCAAAGGAAATAAATTTAAAAAAAATTAATATTGGGAAATAAAATAAATAAAATATTGAAAAAGAATTAAAACAAAAAATTTTATGTAGAGAATTATATACAAAAAGTACAACTAAAAGAATAAAAACTGAGAACAAAAGGTAATTTATTGAGAAAAAAAATCAAAAAACAAGTGAGAAAAAATTACCTAAAAGTAACATTTTGAGAAATAAGTAAAACTTTTTAAATATATATAAAAAATTAAATGCTGAATAAAAAAATGAAATTGAGAAAATTGTAATGCCAAGAAATTGAAAACTAAATGTTTTTCAAAAAGTAATTTTAAAATATTCTTATATTTTTTAACAAAAGGCATTATCGATACGCAAAGGCACAATGCTGCGCATGTGCATTTTCTTTTTTATTCAATTTGGCAATGGCTACATATCACTTAACAGTTTGTTGAAAGCAACAATAGCACAGTTCATGAACTCAAAGATAAGACAATATTCCATAAGCGCCTATTACAACAACAATTTTTCATAAAAATCGTTTCGAATAAGCAAAAAATAACAAAAACAAAAAACTAGCTATATATTCACATTTACTAACATTTTTAATATAAACACTACAATTAAGTAAACATGTCTGATGTATCATTTGAAAGGCTTCTCGGTCATCAGTAGACCACGCTCCCACAGCGCCGTCACCATCTCCACCTTGCGCTGATCATCTTCAAGTGGCAGCTGTGACACCCCAACATACTCCGGGTATGAACGTATGAGCACCTCTACGCTGGCCGCCTCCTCCGGCTCGATTTCAATGAAATTCGGCTCATATTCACAGTACTCCTTGGAGTTATCCAGATAGTAGTAGATACACACTTTATCCTCCTCTTGCACCAGCCGCATTATATTGGCGCGCAGTAGACGCACATTGGTGCGCTCATCGATTTCATAGTCACATATGCATTCGCCATGCTCATTGGTGGTGCTGCGCGAACCGAAAATTGTGCGTACACGCTCACTGGGCAACACATGTGGTGGCAGCGCTTCGTGCTGATACTTCTTAGCCAGCTGATCCACAGCAGCATCCATCACCTCGCCCAGCTGCGCGCTATGCAAACATTGACCCATTAGCTTCGTTACTTTGCGTAGGAGATCCGCGCGCTCTTTGGTATCATTGTCGCTGTAGGCAATACCAGCATGCTGAAAGGTGTGCAGCGGCAGGCCGCGACGCATATCGAGATTGCTTTCGATGGCGCGCTGCAACACCAAAGGCATCATGCGTTCGAAGAGGTCGGCGTACGATTGCTTTTGATACACGCTCAATGTGATGTGTAATGAGTGGTAGCCGGGTTCGGTGGTTGCTTGATGTATGGTGCCGCGTGGAAAGTACAGCAGATCGCCGGGTTCAAGCACCTAAAAGTAGTTAGTTGCTTAAAATCCGAGCTACAAATAAAATTTCTATATACAAACACATACTTCATCGAAAATGGGCTGCCCGATTTCTTGCTGTGTAAAATTTTTCGATGAGTAACGTGGCAGCTGCTCGGCCTGCGCGCGTGTGTTGTAGAGACGCCAGCGCTTGCGGCCCTCAATTTGTAGCACAAAAGCCTCTATATCGTCGTAATGTGGCGCGAAACCTTGACTATTGGGCGGCGTGAGGTAGGCATTGGCACCGACTAGGCAGTGAAAGTACTCCTGCAATGTTGTGTTTAGCTTGAAAAGCTCGGGCAGGTAGGTGTGCGGGTTTAGCAGGCGTACACTGCAACCTTGACCATAGTGATCCCACACAATGGGCGGCACGGCACGTCCAACGGGGTTGAGTGTTTCACGTACACCTTTGGGGAAGCATAAGAGCGCTGAAGTTTATTTACAAGCAATATTTTTTTAATTTTGTTTAACTCACCATTTTTATAAGAAGTGATATCGATATTTTTTGTAAATTCCACATGATTATTGATTAGCATTTGATCAATAGCCTCAAAAGACATAAGTGTGGAGTAATACTTAGAGCCCTTGCGTTTGACTAAACAGGCACCTGTTTCCCAATACTTGCTGAAGAATTCCTTAAGGTTGAGTGGACTAAGCAGCCAGCTGAAAACCTTTTCACCCTCTTGTATGCTATTCATTTTTACGACGTTGATTGGTGGTGATAAAGGTTCCATTTTTACTGCTCTCGCATCTACTGTCTTCACAATAACTTTGGAGGTGGAGGCTGCTTCACTGGCTTTTTCACTTATGGAATACCTTCGCTTCTCTGCTGGCTTTGCAGCTTTGTCAGCGGTTGTTGCTATAGTTGCGGGTATAGATTTACGCTTATCAGCTGGTTTTTCTGTTTGACGCGCTTTCTTTTGTTCAGTAGCTTCACTGGCAGCTTTACTGCTAGATTCCGCATTACCTTTACGCTTTTGTGGAACGATGTTTTTAGTAGTTGTGGCAATGTGTTGCTTAACAACATCGGTTTCACTTGAGTAATCACCATTGAGACTATCTTCCTCCTCATCGCCTTCCTCTTCTTCTTCATCGGTATAACTATTTATGGTGTACTCGTCAGAGAACTCATCCGAATCACCGCTGTAATCTTCCTCACTACCAATTTCGGAATCATATTCTTCCTCACAGGCCTCTACGTCATCCTTCTCCAACTCCTTTACCAGGTAATCTTCCAATTCTTGCTTCTTTTTCTGTTGTGCTTTCGTTAGCTTCTTTGGTTTGGATGGCGAATCTGCTAGTAATTGTTCCACTAAATTGTCAATTTCACTTTCCTCAATACCGTTGGTTGCTGCTATACCGTTAGCAGCTGCATGTTGCCTTTTTTCTTTTTGTTTCGCTGGCGGCTCAGATTTGCCTGCTACTTTCTTTGTGGTTGCCTTGTTTTTAGAGGGCTCAGTTTTTGGTGAAGTTTTGTCAACTTTGTTTTTTTCAACAACTTCCTTAGCCTTGGCATGTGTCACTTTTTCTTTAGCCGCAATATTCGATTTTGCTTCGTTTCGACCCTTTATAGCTTTCTCTGGTTTATTCTTTTGCAATGATTTATTTTTTGCAGCATTATTTTTGTTTGCGCCGGTTTTGTTGCTAGTACCAGCGCCTTTCTTGTTATTCCCTTTTTTGGACGTATTGCCACTTTTTGAAGTTGCTGAGTGATATGCCGCAAATGCTGAAATCGGCTCCGACATTTTAATGGCACTATTCACTTATTACAAGCTTCAAATATTAAATAGCTTTAATTAAAAAATAGCGTGGAATTGTGTTCTCAACCAGAATATTAGCAATTGCTGCACGTGCAAGTACAGTACGCATGGAAAAGTAGTGAGACCGGGTAAACAGAAAATTCCACGCACAGGGTTGCATATCACTTTAACGTGGTTCAAACAATAAATATTTAAATAAGCCAATTTGTAAATTTTAAAAACTCATTATTTTATTTATTAAACAAGAACATAATTTAAACAAATTCCAAAAGTATATAATTAATGCTTACTACACAAACATTTTCATATAATTTATAATTAAAATACAATAACAAAACATCAATATACTTTTTCATCACCTTTAGTTAGTTGTTAGTTGTTTTTGTTACTAACAATCAGAATCATCACTAAAGTTATGTATTGTATAATCTGTGAATTCATCGGAGAAATTGGTAAGATCACTCCCGCTATCTGAATCGCTGAAACTATCACTGCTATTTGTTTCAGTATCATTAGAGCTATCAGATTCTGTTTCAGAGTCCTCATCACTGTCAGATTTCGACTCATCAGAGCTACATGTAACGCTATCATCGTCACTGCCTGTTCCGCAACAATTTAAACAATCGCAACTGCTTTCACTGTCAGATTCAGAATCTTCAGTTTCTGTATCAGAACTTGCAGTATTATCGCTCTCCTCATGGTATAGCTTAATTTTTTTCTCCAAGTAATCCTCCAACTCACGTTTCTTATGTTGTTGCGCCTTGGTTAGTTCTTTGTTTCCGCCGAACAGCTCCTCCACTAAGCGGTCAATATGCTCGTCTTTGATTTTCTTAGTACGTGGTATATTCTTTTTGGATTTGGATAAATTTGGTGCCGGCATTTTCAAAAGTAATCTTCTAGGTCAAACTTTTCAATACGTATGCAAGTTATTAATTTCTTTAAAACTTTGCGTGAATAACGGATTTTACAAATTGACAAATTCCTGCTTTTTTCGAGCTTAAATCAATTTCTCTGACAACATGGTTGTATTTTAGAAAACGGCTTTTACTTTAACGTTTGAAAATACAATTGGGCTCATCGGAGAAACAAATTCTATTTCTATCGGATAAGACTACAAAATAAGGTTGAATAAAAATGCATTTTCACCAGTAAGGCTAAACCAAAGGTTATCGTTTTATTTTTTGATACTAGCAAAAGGTTTGAAATTTTATAATATGAAAATAGCCACAGATAAGGGGTTTCAAAATAAGAATTTTCTATGCAGTATGACATGAATTTATAGAACCAAGTGCCTAGTTTTGTAATTGTAAACGTTTTTACTTTGATAGAAAGAGACAAATAGCTATTTTTGCAGCTGACTTTATTATTAAATTCACATTAAGTGTTACATTATCAATACAAATACATATATATTTTTTATAACGAAACTACAATAACTACAAAGTAAATATAGATCTCACGATCATCCATTCTTCGTCTAAACCAGAATCATCCAAAGTCCTTTCTTCAGCAGCTCTATGTTCCGCTCGTTAATATGAGTAACAACCACCGGAACTACAGCTATCTGTAGTCAGAAGAATCATAGTAATCACTATTAGAATCTGATGAAAATTCACAACAATAAGAACAATCACAATAACTGTCGTCCCGTCGGCGAGTAGTTTTTGTTTTCCGCGCAGCGGTTTTCGATTTTGTACCAGTTGTTGACTTCCTTGTTGTTGCTGTGGGCTTCTTCGCTTTAGTAGCTGTTGCTTTGGCCTTTGTTGTGGTTGTCTTAGGTTTGGTTGTCTTAGGTTTGGTTGTCGATTTCTTGACCGTAGTCTTTTTGGTGGCAGTCTTTTTAGCGCTTGTGGACGTTGATGTTGGTTTTGACTTAGTGTTTGTAGATTTTTTTGGTCTGGAAACTGTACACGAGCCCCCCGAACATGTGGGTACGGGCATATTAATATTAAAATAACTTTTTATAAAATTTTTTTTACACTTAAAATTAAAGTTTACTTCACTGTCGTTGCATCGAAACTGTTTCGTCCAGTGCCAGTAACAATTGTTCAGTCTATTAAATTAACGGATTTTTTCTAGTTTCAAAACAATTGAAAGAAGTCGCACTATGTTAACGGCGTTGAAATGATTTTAAGAGACCTCTGTACTTTGTTGACAACAGCTGATTCATTGGTACAGTACGCATGAAAAGCACATAGTTGTTTTTGGCAATCGGACATTTCATTTGCACTTGAATTGCACAAATTTTCTTTTTATTATAAAATTTTCGTAAACTTTTAATAGAAATAGTGCTCAAATGCGGCTAACCGAGGTTTTGTTCAAAAAAGTGAAAAGCAAGTAAGTAACCGCTTCAATTGCTGTAGTGGCAATCACTCATTTAATATATATTATTTTTTGCAAACAGACGCATCATGGTGCTGATGGAGAGCGTGGTTAGTGGCCATCAGTTCAATATGTTCCGTGATCGTTTAGCGGATAAATTGGAATTGTTGCGTTTCGACCCATATAGTAAATAAATATGTATAGTTCATGTAGTTTACAATTTTAAAAACATTTCCATTTGCAGTACAAAAGGAGTGCATCTACCGCGAACGCAGGAGGATACGCAGCGCTTAGGCATTTGGTTATAGTGCTGTAATGTTTATTAGAAGTTCATCTTAAGCTTCATATGAAGCTTAAGAAGTTCATATTAAAAGCTGTTTTTGTTTAAAAGTTTTGTTTTTAAATATAATAAAAGTGTGTCATAAATTGCAAGTGCCAAAATTTTCGTGTTGAAGCCGAATTACCGCTACATAAATGTGAAAATTCTCAGTTGTATGAGAAAAAAGTACTGAGAATTGGAATAGTATACATATAATTGTATATACATATGTATATAATGTATGATTGTGTGTATGGTTAGTACTATATATTTACAATAAGTTCTTAATGTGCCGCTCAAGTGAGATAATTTTTTATAATATAAACGGAGCTCACATGCGCTTTGTACATTCGGAAGTTATATACTAACCTAGCCTGTTGTGTTTTCAATATTATAAAAGAAATATGTTTCGAATCCTACAAAAAAACAAAACTGCTGTACCTAGCTGTGTGCTAAGCGTCATTTAAACCATTACAAATTTCATTTTCCTTCGTTGGTAACTTAATTAGTGAAATTTACACAAGTGCCCATTATAAAGTACATATATAATATTATTATTCTTATATGGACACTGTTTTATATATATATATATATATATGTGTGTATACCCTCACATTTCATACACCTGTGACCATAACAACAGCACATCTTCACATTAGTAAAACCAAGGTCCGTTCTGGTCCGCGTACATTACCAACCAACCAAACTGACTCAATCAAAGCGTTTTCAGCCCTGCAGTTCATTAACGAAGCCATTTGAATGCATGTGGAATGGTCACTGCTGTAGGCAAGTTCATGTGGTGTAAACTGCTGATGCCTAATTGCAAATAAAACGCTAATGTGACGTTATATTGAATGTAGTGAGATTGCAAATGCATTCTTTACATACGTGTGCGCTTGTGCGCTTGTGCGCTTGCATGCGGGTGTGCTTTGTTGGCATTTCAAGGTTGCGGTGCGGCGAATGCTGCACTTCCATAGCGGCGCGAGCATTTCCGCGTTGCCCAATGCCCATAAAAGCGCCAATAAATGAAACTGTAAGCACAAATGTGCTCATTAGCAAACACAGACACACACATACATACATCTTTATGGCCATCCCTCCATCCAGCCGCAGCATTTCACTTTGTATTGCCATTGCCATTCTTCGCCTCATTGCATTTAACCACGTTTTGTCCCTCCGCGCTTGCATTACTTCGCCCGCACAATGCATTGCCTCGGCAGTTACTGTTGCGGTCGGCCAATTCTTGTTATCCATGTTTCCTCTTCCTTTTCCTGTGCTTTTGTTCTTTCATTTTTTGGCATTTCGCCGGCACAGCGGCGAATTCATTGTCAGTGGCGCCAATAAAGCAACGGAAATGCATCAGCCCCCGCGTCTTGGTTGATAGCAGGTGGCATATTATTTATTCGTGTGTGTGTAACTGTAACTCTGTACATATGAAATTGATAGCTGAAAAGCGGTTTTGATGCTACAACGGCTGATTTGGTGTGAAGAGAAAGAGCAAAGAAGTGTTGGGGAGACGAGAGGGTGCAGGCGTTAATTAAATTTTCCACAGGAAATCCTTTCTTACGCGAAAGCAAAGCCGTTTCACAGAAATTTTGTTGCATACTTATCGGCGCCAGTTTAAGATTATTGAAGCAAATGTGGAAAATTGAAAATATTGGGGAAACAAAAGGTTTTAATGCGAAAAAAGCACAGATTAAATAATTAACTATCACTTACTTGTCGCGTGCGTCGTCACCATGACTAGGGCCTGATAAATTTGAAGACGTCTAAAAACAGTAACAGTATGCAGAGCACATTTTTCTTAAACCATTGCAGACGATCGTTCCCTTACGTGAATTGAAACGTACCCGGATTTATATCCGACCTAGAACAAGCTAGAATTCCATTCAGAGCCAAGAGGATGTGCTTCTACCCCTCAGCAGGCTTGTTTTAATTAAAATACTATTAAGGGGCCTCCATTGTTTGTGGTTAGAGGGTTGCCATATTTAGCTAGGGTCGATCTTTTCCCCGAATGTCGAGCCCCTATAATCGGGATGGATACAGATTTATATTCGGCCAAGGATAGGAAAATATTTTATGCCGCTACAACAACAACAACAAAAATCAAGGTTCGATCTCATTTTCCGATTAAGATCAGAAAACATAGACAATTGGCAAACAGAAAAGTCTATTTTTGACATGAAAAAGCTATTTATTGAAGCCATAAACCGGTCCGATGTGTCTTGAAGCTCTTAGAATCGTTAGTTTAACGGAAACCATCAAGAAACTCATTAAGAATGGAAGTATAAGCTTGTTGTCTCTTCTATTCAGTTTTGTTTGCTATCTTATTGCGAGAGTTAGCGACTTCCGGTTGGTCTAACTTCGATCTTGAATATTAGGCACATGAAATTTTACCACTTCTGGTTAGCAGCCGCAGTACAATTTACCACCCGAAGAAAGAGAGAGATATGGATGAACAATAGATATAGGTCTGTCTTTATCTTAAATATATGATCTTTCACAGAACCTTGTAGATGGTCTAAGTTAGGTCAACGTTAGAACTTGAGAGACTCAACCAAACTTAAATTGATCTCAGCGATCACAGCTCTGAGGAAAATAGTGCGGCGGTGTCAAACTTATGAATCCCGGAAGAAAAAAAGGTGTTAAGAGACAATCTCCAACTCAAAGGAGTAAAGAGTGGTTGCAATTCTTGAAATGCAATCAATCAATCGCAAGAAAAGAAAGACCATCGGAAAGCAAAACAGGGGCACGTACCTAGGTGGTCCCATTCTGGTTTCTCGTGTGATCCTCACTTCTCCGGACAGTCAACACGACGATTTGAGATGAAATTTGACGTCGTAGCGCTAAAATTGGACTGACTGAAGACATGCAACAAAAAATTACCAACGGTTTTACTAACAGCAAAGTAGAATGCGATGCAAACTTAAAGTATAGAAAGTGAATTGAAGCTATGTATGTGTGAATAACTAATTTATTAGTACTATAACGGTGCTTTGAGGACTTGTAAGCCTATTCATCGAATTAAGCACATTATGCCGGTACGACAACACGCACCAACACATTTGCCAGCCGCACTGACTTCTCTACTCTGCATTAAAAATTCGCTTCGACGCTTCAAATTGTGCTTTGCCACTTGATAAGCTGCGTAATCAAAGAGCCTTCAGCAGACAGCACAATTATGTGTGACTTATATAACTATGCCTTTAGATGGGAGTACGTGTGCGCGCGTGTGTGCGGGAGAGCACATGAATGTGTCTATTACCGTTAGGCAGGAAGTGTAAACACTAACCTACCACCACATATTTCGCCATACTCCAAAATGACAACGTCAACGAAAGCAACAACAATAGAAAACAGAAAACAAATTGCCGATATAACCATTCGTTAAGTTTTTGCGCTCTAAATAACGGTTGAATGGGTTTCTGAGCGCAGCAGAGAGCGTCTAATTAACAGCTGTGGTGTATAAAAGAGCGTGTGAGTAAGAAAAGAGAGAATTAAATGTTGAGTTGTAAATAGAGAGCGAAAGTGTTATTGAACTCACAAACTTCAAAACGCGTGCAGTGCGCTTTTCCGAACCAATAAATGATGTAAAAGCTTTCAAGGATGCCTGCAGCTGTGAGTAGAAGATGATGTGCGGGATAAGGTTGGAAGTTAAGGTGAATATAAATAAATCTGTTAAAAATAATAATGTCACCGTGGGAGCAGCAACAAAGGCAAAAATAACATTTGTTGAAGAAAAAAATGTCTTAAGAGCTTTGCGGAACAATAAAGAAACCCATTGAAAAGCATTGAGCCGCAGCGTTGTTAGTGGAAGTTTCTCGTTAACTCGGGTAGGAGTACTTATTGTACTCACTTCAATTCATAATTTACCATTCATAAAAATTTGCTGCGCCTGGTAGCTTTCACGTCTAATACTGTTATGGTTACTTTTTTCCACTTAATTTCCAATGGTTTCTTTTCAAAATTAATGAATGAGAGTATATAAATGCTTGTTAGTAAAATTCATGGAAAAAATTTTCACAAAAATAAAAAAAATTTATTTTTAATAAACAAAACTAAGCTTATGGTAGCTTTCTGCGCTATATAGTATTGAATTATTATTGAATAAATATCACAACGTAGGTAATTTTGGTATCTTTGAACTAGAAAGTTCCGAGGCTTTCGTGAAAACTATTAAAGCTTTTTATTCAACATTTATTATGAAAAAGGGCTAAAATTTTCAATCAGAGCTTTCATGAAAAAAGCTTTCAACTGAGCATTTAAAGTTACTAGTCTATAAAAGCTTGATTAAAATTCTTCTGAGAATTCTAAAACTTTTTACGGGATTTCTTTGCAATTTTTATATACGCAAACAAAATATCTATAAGCAGTTTTCGCTATCTTAGCTATCACATAATACTTTGTTATATTAGAAATATTCCTAATATATTTACAACATCTCAAAGCTTTCAAATGTTAAATAAGCTGCCGAAAATTTCATGAAAGCTGCAAAGCTTAAGAATGAAAGCAAAATTTTTTAAAAGTTTGGAAAGTTTTTAAAAAGAAGTTCTTAGAGCTTTTGAAAGAGAAATTATATAATTGGATATGAGTGCTAATTATAAGAAATTGGATATGCGAAAAGAGCTTTTAAAAGTTCCTAGCATTTCGAAAAATATTAAATAAGAAAAAACCATCGCTAAGAGCTTTCGGTAAAAGCTTTTCTGGCAAATTTCACAGTTTAAGGAAGTATTGAAATAGCTTAAGGAACTCCTTTGGTAGTTAAAATTTTTAGTTAAGTGATTATGACTTTGAAGTAAGTAATTTTTATCTTCTACGAAGCTTTTGAAGTCCTCTTTTAAAATTAGTTGCAAATGGAATAATAACTTTGCCTTCTTAAATCTACAGGGAAACTTCAAAATATTTACCGCTGTCCTTTAGCATATTTCAGAGCTTTCTACAGCTTATACTGTTGAATGGGTTTCCTCTAAGAAGCTTAGCTTAATACATTAATGAAACCTAAACGGTAATCTGTGTTATAATTGTTCAAACATGGGCCCTAAGCATTTAATTAAGTTTATGTAAAATGTTTGTGCTTATATAATAATCTTATTTACCAGCCGTTAGCTGTTAAGCGCTGTATACTTTTAGGTGTTTGATAATTTGTACTCATACTTGCCGCCCTTCTTCATCTTCACCGTCTAGTTTTAATGTTGCTTTACCATCTTACGTAAATAGACACATGTGCCCACGTGTGCGCATATTTGGAAAAAGCATTCGTTTGCGCTGGAATGTATGCTTCTGTGAACTGGAAGATACGTGTTTTGTAAAGGAAGGGGTCAAATAGAGTGAAGGTACTCTTTCAATTTATTTAAACTGAGCATTTTTAAAATAAATATATGTATAATATTTGTGTTAAGGATTCTAGACAGCCAAAGCCATTCGGGCTCTTGAATTGTAAGGTTAGTAGTTCTTGACTTGATAGCTGATATCCCGAATTCTCTAAAAACCATTTGGAACAACTTGTATTGACGATAGCTCGAGAGCCGAAACATAATTATTGTTCTGGGCAATATAAGAGTGAAGAGCTCTTTTTGAAAATCTTCGAAAAATTATGTCTTGTCTTCTTCTTTTAAACTTTAAGGAATTTCAGGATTTATAGGGTCGTTGGTTCAGTTAAAAATCTAGTGAGATCATCGATGTGAATATTTAGAAACCCGAAGGGTTTTAAACATTTAATCAAATAAAGAGAGGATTCTAAAGACTATGTGTTAACACTAAATGAAGTACATAATTAGATTCGCATAAGGTTAGTTATGAGTCACTCTGTCTAAATGTTTTCTTTTGAGATCATCACGGATACTCTTCAAGTTATCTGATTTTAAGGTTAGGAGTTTCTGGTAGGTTCGGGAGGTCAAAGCTTAGGTTAGTATTTGGACTTACTAAACTCTTTTTTGACAAATATTTTCCTACAAGGCCGAGATTCTTCCATAAAGCTCAACTTAAATAGTTGAGTTTTTAGTGAATCCATCTAGTTATCGATCGATATGTATGGAAGAATTTTTAACGCCCCTACTTCGACAAATTGGGATTCCAGTAAGATCTCTAAGACCTGGGTCCAGTAATTTTTATAGTTTCTACATTCGTTTTTTAGCAAAATTCAGTGAGATCAGTGATCAGTCAGTTCTTGACTGAGAGGGGAACCTAATAACGAAAGATCCATTTGGTTTCTCTTTTGAGAAGAGACCACCTTTCAAAGAGGCACAACCAAAGATTTGTAATGTTTAATGTTCAATGCGATGCCTTCACAAGCTGATCACACGTTGATTGAGTTCGAGCAAGTTTCAGACGACCAAAGCTTGTTCGGAAAGCATGAAATTATGGAGCTCTAATAAGGGAATGCTATTGTCTTTAACAGTTAGGATTTCGGAATAATCGAATGAGTTCAATATTAAGACGAATTTTGGGGGATTTAAGTACTTATTGGTTATATTTTTGTCCCGCCCAGGAGTCGGTCTTATATTTTTTCAGGTTCAAGGACTTCTGCGGAGGTATTTAGTTAGATAGATACAGAGAAAGGAAGACTAAACTGGAACCATACTAACAGTCTTTTTACGGCTTCCTTCCTTTGCCAGTCAACTTTACTACGCACTAAGAATTATCGCAACTATAGTTACGATTATTCTACTGCTTTTGTTGTTATTGTTCGTGCTACCAAAATGGCTTAGGTTCACAAATTAAGTTAAATAAAATTAAAAGCAAAATATCTGACCTCAAACGTGGCCAAAGCAGCCGTGGCAAAAGCATTCGCCAATGCAACCAAATACTTGTACATTGTCAACGAGAACACACACACACACACACGCAAATATAAATCACTCATACGCCGCGCATAACCGCCCACACCAGCCGCCACAGCTAAGCTGATAGCAAACAAAGCTAAAAGTTTCCACTAAAGTATTTAGTGGAAGCCTCATAGACAGCGTATTGACTACAAAATCGCTAATAAATTGTTATTGTTGTTGTTGCTGTTGTCATATACAGTTGTTGTACTTGCAAATTTGCTGCGCAGTAGGCGGTCAGGTAGTCAACAGCAACAGCGAAGAGCTTCCACACCGATTGTTTTTGCATTATTTGTTGTTGTAGTTGTTGTTGTTGTTGTTTTTTACGCTAAGGTCAATGTGAATTTGGCGCGACACTGAGAAAGCCTTACAAGCAACCAAAAACATTTGTCGAGCAACAAAAACAATAGCAATGCAACAACTAAATAAGTTAGTAATAATATAATAACGGTCTCTTATCGGCTGGCTTGGTACTATGGCAACTGTAGTAGGTTTAGTGCGTTGAAATTAGGGGGCAGTCGAAATACGAAGCTGCATTTTCTGTTAATTTGGAGAATTTAGGTTTAAAATTTCAAATACTGGCAGAAACAAAGTGGTGAAAAATAGAGTAGAAGTTTTGTAATACACTGAAAAAAAGGGGAAACAATAATTAACCACTCACAAGAGCTACCGCTTTGTTGTCGTTCTTCAAAAACATTAACGTAATGTGAAAATGTTATTAAAGTAAAAAAAAAAACAAATTTTAAGTTAAAAAATTTTCAGAAAAATTGTTATAAAATATTAGTTTTCCTCCTTTGGACGTATAATTTAGTACACATTTGATTTCAATGCACAATAGTTATTATTTTTGACCGGGAGCCTTTGTAAGACACATTATATATTGTATAATTAGAGTTTTCATCCTTTGGATGAACCTATGTTTTTTTAATAACAATTGCCATAAACGATCTCCCTTTTGTCTTTCAAAGCATATTTTATAACATTTTTATCACATAAGTGCAAAAAATTTTCGTAATTTGTGGCTTTCCATGAAAATTAACATATTCTCATTATTTGGAAGAATGCATCTATGAGATAAATTTTTTACTTAATATAAAAGGTGAACTTATTTTTGGCACTTACACCATGTGGAAGGGCTTTTCATCCTTTCGAAGAATATTAAAAAAAATTTTTCGAAATTTATATAACTCTTCATAATTTAACTTAATGTAATAACTATATTTTTAATAGTCCCAAAACATATGCACACATATATATATGTATATATATTTTTTTTTAATAGATAAACTTACGTACGTATATCTGTATGTACTGACATATGTGTATAGAGCATTGTCGAATACTAAAGCACCATTTAGGGCGTTTTCAGAAATGGCTATTTTTCTTACAACAAAATCAGAAATAAAATCTTTTATATTATACATTTTTCATCTATAAGACGTATTTTTTTCCTATTGAAAAATCTTAATAGATATAATGCTACAAATACATATGTGATTAAAATATTGCATATGCATTCTAAAGGCAAATTGCATTTGGAAAACAGTTTTCGTCCCTTGGAGGAACTCGAATGGATAAATTCGAAGCAGCTTTGGTTTTTCGTTAATATTTCACACTATTTATTTAAGTATCATATCATTTTTATATCATAATATAAATACTTATATTGTCTTCAAAACTATTCTCAAAATATACGTGCTGGAACCGAAGTATGATTTTGTCTCTAAAACGAATTGAAATCTAATTAGGTTTTCGTCTGTAAGACGAATTCTATAGTGTATTGATTTCCATTTTATAATAATTGTAAGTAACGTGCACAATTTTTAATACCTTTTTTGTTAATTTCATAAAAAATTAATATGCACGTACTTTTTCATCCTTTGGATGTATACCCGAAAATATTAATTTTGTCCGTCAAAGGAGATATTTTTCATATTGTAATAATTTTGACAGGTAAGTAAATACTTTTTCATCTTTTGAATGAATACTCCAAAACATTTATTTTTGTTTGTCCAAACAAAATTTCTGTACTGATTTTTCATCTAGTAATATACCTGTTTATTATTATTCTTCATATTATAATAATGTTGGCACATAAGTAAGTACTTTTTCATCTTTTGGATGAATACTACAAAATATTTATTTAAGTCTGCCAAGGATATTTACTGCATATTTGTGTTACTTTTAGGCATTATCAAAAAAACAAACATCACGGTATGAACACTTATTCATCGTTCAGATGAATTTTATCAAACAAATCAAACAAACATCTTTATTGATGTATATTTCGGATGGATAGTTTATTTAGGGAGTTAGAAGTGATTCATCTATTGGATGAATTATAAAAACAAAATTTGAGCGTGAATTTTTACGAATGGCGTTATTGAATTTAAATTTTAAACTAAATATATTATTTGGAGTTAAAAAGATTTCTAAACCTATCTTATTTAAATTTTTTATCAAAATATTTTTTTATGAAAAATAACATATGCATGTAAAGGGTGTAATTATGAGGCGCGTAAATTCACGTTTATTAAACGATGTTTAAACGACAGCTTCTATGAAATTCCAGAAGTTCTGACATATGTATATGTATGTGTATGTTTATGTATATATGTGAGCCCACATATATGCCTATTTGCACAACTTGCAAATATTTCAATAGCGCGACCAAGGGCAACTGCAAAGAAGGTGTCTAATTAGGTGGCAGCTGTTTGAATGGAGCCAATGCGACGACGACGAGGAACTGGTACGCCAGCGGCAACAACTTCACTATGCTCACGCGGAGCAAACGTAGACAAATAAAATAATGATTACGCAGGTAGCAATGCTATCAGTGGCCACGACAAAGCAACGGTAAATGCAACCCCCAGCCCACCTCACTCACTTTTCGCACTGCTCTCTCTCTCTCAGCGGCACTCTGGCCTCTGCTTTTTGATTTTATTACTCTTTTTGCATTGCAATCGCCTTTGTAACGCTTGCTGCCCTTAGCGCACCGCGTGCCATCGCCGGAGCTTTAGTCGCATTGAGCGTGATGCGCGTGCCGAGCTTTTCGCTTTTGCATGTTTTCGCAACGCTCACAGACGCATAGTCGTTCGGCGCCTTCGTTAGTGCCGTTAAAGACCAAAACAGAGTGGTCTCACTGCAAGCATTCGCTCGTTCGCTCGTTCGCTCGTTCGCTCGTTGGTTGGTTAGTTCGTTCATCTGTCGTTGTTTCAACGAGTTGCTGTGCTTTAATCGCCGGCGACTTGGTGTTGAGTGTTGCGCTGAACGAAGGTTCAGTCTCTCAGCGTCGGCGGCCGTATGCGCAGCAACAGCAGCGCTCAAAAATCGGAATCGAAAATTGTACTTTCTGTCTGACACACACAGTTAAGGCAGGCAGTTCGAGGCAGGCAGAATCGAGAAAGTGAAAGAAAAGTGGCAAATAAAATGCAGGAAATGTGGCTATGTTGAAATCGAATACCTTTTGTTAAGTTGTGCAAAATAATTTTCAAACGGTAAACATGCGAATTTGTGCAGCGAAAATGCAAAGTTTTGTGTAAAATTTCAATTTACTTCAGCAGTTGCGGCGTTTATGGGGTAAATATTGCAATGCATAAGGCGAAAAAATAAAACACAAATTATAGAAAAAACTTTGTGAATACTGTAAATACACGTATACATGATTACACACACACACATACGCTCGCATACATATTTACAAATATGTGTAGGTATAAAATCTGTGCAGTGATGAAAAGCGAAATATTTGCAAAATTTTCACAAGGCAAAGGTGAAAATGTCTGTAGTTGTAAGCGTTTGCGGTCCTGCTACACACACCAATAAGCATGCATATATACACGTGTGCTGGCTCCTTGCAAGCATGCAGCCGAGTGTATGTGGCCGCTGGGCACCATGAAAAAATTTATACAAATATGGAAAATTCACAAAAGTCTACTAACTGGCAAAACGAGAAAATGTGAAAATAAATTTAAAAATGTTAGAAATTAAAAATTAAAAGTTAAAAAGGAGGATATAATAAAGATAGCAAACAAGGAAAAAAATAATAATTATAAAATAATAAAAGGAAAAACATCAAATTAAAAAAAAAAACAATTACAAAAAATATTAAATAAAATTTTAATTAAAAGGTAAAAAAATTTTACAAAAATAAGTATGATTTTACAGAATATATACAAATATAAAAATAAATAAGGGTGAAGGAGCAAACATAACAATAAAAAATATTAAAACAATAGAAAAAAAAAAAATTTTTTTAATTAATTAAAATAAAAATAATACAAATATAGCAAAGCATTAAAAAGAAACGAGAATAGTAATAGTAGTTCAAAAAAAATTTTAATAAAGATGCCTTTGTAAAATATATATCAATAAAAATAAATAAGGATTAAAAGAAAGCAAAAAGTAACAAAAACAATTAATTATTAAAAATAAAACAAAAATTAAAAGAATTATATCAAAGCAATATAAAAGAATAATAATCGAAAATTAAATAAAATAACAACTTAGCGTACAGAGTTTCAAATTTAAGAAATATGTAAAAATAAATATGTTTTAATGCAAAAAAACACTGAAAAATAATAAATTTAAAAAAGTTGAGAAATATATAAAATTATAAATACAATATTTTCTTAAAAAAATATCGATAATAATGCAAAAAAATAGGAATAATTAATTTTAGAATTAAAAGAAATTAAATTATATAAAAAAGGCTTCCTTATAAAATAAAAACATCATTACAAAAATTAAATGCTACTAAAAAAATATTAACAAGAAAATTTCATGTAAAAATTATCGATAATAACAACAATTATTAATAAAAATAAATATTAATAATAAAGAAAAAACCTCAATTATAGTAATTCAAAAGTAAATAATAGTAATTAAAAAAATATTAAATTAAAAAATATAAATAATTGAAAAGTTTATAATATAAAATGAATAGAAATTAAAATAAAATCGCAATAAACAAATGAAAGCAAAAACCAAATATTTAACCGAGTTATGAAAAGGAAGCTCCCACCAATTTCTTTCAAAGGCCATAGAAAAGTTTATATAAATATATATGCATTTAGAAAAAAGTGGTTAAAAATTTGCTCTAAAAATTACTCAGGTTTGTGGTTTGTGTATTTTTCTTGCTGCATATTTGCTTTCCTTCCTATAATAATTTATTAATATAAAAATTCTTTTAAAAATGTTTCCCATACCTTAATAGTTTTTCCATAAAAGTGTTTTTCTTCTAATGGATGAATGCTAAAAAATATTAAAATCTTATTGACAGATATATTTAGAGCATAGCCAAGGGAATTTTTACCAACTTAGCCTAGAAATCGGTTTTAGAACCTATTCATTGTTTGGACGAATTCTAACCTAATAATGATTTCATTCATTGGATGCATGATTGCAATAATAATATTTTCAACAGAGGCATTTTTTTCAGTTCAATGAGAAAACAATATAGAAAACGAATAGTATAATATAAGACAAAAATAAAAATAAAAGTATAACTAGAATGAAAATAAATACGTAATTAAAAAACTGAAATAACAAAAACTTTTTTTTGCCATCACTTGACTGCTAAGCCTATTTGATGAGTAAATAGTAATGATATTATATAGTAAACAACACTAAAATAGATTGGATTTTAGGCAAATTTATGTCCCGTGCGGACATAAATATATTTACAGATATTAAAAAATCAAAAATCACCATTTAAGAGTTTTATTATTACATATATGATAAAGGTATGAATAGGCTACTACAAAACAGATCAGTATTCCATGAAATAGGTATATATTGAAAAAAGGCTCGGTTAAAATCTTAAAGAAATTTTTTGGGAAATTTTTCGAGAGAAAATTTTGAAGAAGTTCTAACAGAACATTTGTTTTAATCCAACTAAGGGTTAATGCAAGATATTTTTTTAAATTTTATTCCTTAACGCGATTTAATATTCTCATCAATCTCTAAGAAATTCCTTCTTTTTTTTTGGAAGAAATAATAATCCCATAAACCTCCATAATTCATTTCTCTGATTTCCTCTCATATATTCCTTAATTGAAATACTTCTTGAATACTTTCAATATTTACTAAACCCATATAAAGCTAAAAAAAATAGACAGAACTCTAAAACATATGCCCCATCAACTGCAGTTCTTGTTAAAAAGAAAATAGACTCTAATCTCCTTGCTAAGTCAAGCATACTTGTAGGCGTGCTTGCAAGCGCTTTATACTGGGAAAATACCGAGAGTATTTTTGCAGCGCATTCAACGCCTCGTTTAAATTGTTTTTCTTTGCTTTCACTTTGTTTGCTATTTTTCCCGATTTTCATGTTAACAGCTGTTATTGCTTACATACTTTTAGGCGTTGTTTCAAGGATTGTTTCAATGCGCCGGATTGCTTTTATACTCTTTATGCAACTTAAATTTCTTGGAATGAGTTGTACGATGAATATATATAGAGTGAACAGAATGTAGATATAGTGAATGAATACTTGCAGGCGTTGAGGATAAGAATTTTGCTATTTTTATAGAGGAAATTTAATTAAAATTAAAATTTAATTTAAATTGAGGAAAAGTATGGTAAATGTAATAAAAAAAAGAAAATTTGCCAAAATATTATATACAAACATTTTGGTTACTTTAATAAATCAAAGGGATTTTTGGTTCACTTTTATAAAAAAGTTATTTAATTTAACTGTTATACAAAATTCCAAATGTTTATAGACTAAAATACATGTAAGTGAATTAGAAAATTCATAGAAAAAAATAATAATTTTGTTAAGTTTTCAAACTGTTATATTAAATGTTATACACTAATATAACGGTTAAACTTTAATAATATTTTTAACAATTTTAATAATATTTTAATGTAAAGCTTTCGAAGATTATACAAAATATGCTTACGTAAAAATAAAACTGTTATACAACTGTTATATACTTATTATAAAACATTTGGAGGTAAAAAAATTATTTAAATCCTCCAAGAAATAAAAATTTTATACAAGCCCTATTTTCTCTTTACTGCGGATTAATTCTCAAAACTCTTTTGATTTCAAATTTTGAAAGTTAACCTAAAATGTAATAAGTTTAAACTATTATACGAAGTTCATAAATGAATAAAATATTTTTAAGACAGAGAAGCTCAGTCATATTTATTAGAAGTTAATTTAAATGAAAATATGAACTGATATTTCGATTGAACTGTTAAACAAATTGCCACATAAAATTTTTAAAGAAAAATATATAAATTTGAAAATTTGAAGTGAAAAACTTAGTTTCAGTTAATAATAAATAAGATCTACCTTATTTAATATTTTCAAAACAAAAAATATGCCAAATTCTTCTATCAAAGATGTATTATATTTTTGAGGAAATATTTTACCTACAGAAAATGTACTAAACAAACTAAATCGTAAAATTTTACATAAAAATCCTAAAAATATAATAATATAAAAAAGTAGCCTTTTAAAATTTAAAACGGGCAATTTTTCAATATGAAAAATGTTTCAAGTGAAAATGCATCATAAATATATTATCACAAAGGAGCTTTTTTTCAAATCGGTCTGAATTTTAATTATTTTACAGATCATATTCAAAATATATGAAAGAAAATGTTTTATGAGGCAAGAACGGAGTTCAATCTTCGAACAATATAGTTAAAAGTGGCTGTGAATACAATTTTTCGTTTAAAATGCATTGAGAAAACTGTTATACAAACTGGTATACCAATTTTCAATGAACTTTTTTTTTAAATTTCTTGGTTAAAGTAAATATTTTTATTTATAAAATATTAAAAATATACAAAATAAATAAACTTTTCTATTTTAGAAAAAATTGCATATACAAAATATTTTTACAACTACTCTCTTCTAAGTTCTTAGATATCATTGCAGGATTTTAAAAAAATTTTTAACAAATTTGTGTCTATGGCTTATTTTAATGATAATATAATCAAATTTTTTTATTAAAACTTGTGTTACCATTGTTTGGCTTACTCTTATAGGAATTTTTATTAAAAAAAAAATTTATATTAAATACAAATTTTAGTTTTTAATATGAAAATTCACTTAATTTATTTAAAAACCTATTGGTTCTGGAATCTGTAAAAATCACATTATTTCTGGGTTAGTTTTATATGTATCTTATGGTTTTATAGAAAAATTTATCTAAAAAATTGCGTGTCATTTTTAGTTTTTAAAGTTTTTGCTTTTATTAAAAAAAAAATAACAAACTTTTGATAAAAAGTTCTAAAAATTGCAACAATTGTATTTGAAAACGTTCAAGTAATTGGTTACAATAAAAAAATGTTCATAATATTTTCAAAAATTGTGTTCTTGTTTTTTAATTGAAAAACATTTTTTTATTTAATTTTTTAAATTTTATTTTTCCATTTTTCATCAATGTAATTTCATTTATTTATTTTTATTTATTTCACAAGCAAAAATATATTTGTTTATAAGCTGAACATTCTAGTTTTTCATTAAAAATTTTATTTTGTGGAAATTTGTTAAAATTATTTCTTTCTATTGAACGTTGTGGATTACTTTAAATTCAAATGCAATCATTATCGCCGACTACACATACCTTCAAGAGCTCCTCTGACACCCAGTACAACGAAAACAGGAAAAAATAAAAGCAAGTTTTCAGATGCTTATCAAATCAACTTCTTCCCCGAAATGCATTCAAACACCCAAGCCCTCACTCATTGCAATTTGCTCGCATGCAGCCAAAGCAATACATACAAATACATATATTCAAATCAATCCAGACAAACAAGCAGTTAGTCAGTCTGTGTGACAATCAATCAGTCATTTTGTACGCCCGCTGGGCAGTTCAGCCATACTTGCAGTTCCTCAGTTGCTCAGTGCTCAGTTTTCGGTGTAACTGCCGCTGTCGATGTGGACATTGTGTCCTTTGTTTGCCATCAATTTGTTGTTGTTTACTGTAGTCTTCAACGAAATTACTACCGTACGCACAAGTACACACACACACACAGTGGCAGCCACATATTTCAATTTTCATACAATGTGAGACGAACTTTGGCTTTCATTTGATTTGTGTGCATTTCCCGTGCACCAACACAGTTAGAGGGCACGCATGTGGGTGTGTTTGTGTGTAAGCTAAAATCTGATCTGATCTGATTGACTATGTGGGTTGCTTTGATCGTTCTGATGAATTGTAATTGTTTTTGCGTGGTCGGTGCGAAGTAGCGGAAATTGCAAGGGAAGGGATTCTTTTGCATTTTTAAATTTTGCAGAAATACAATTTGTTTGGAAAAATTAAAACAAATTTTTGCTAAACTTTAAAAAAATTAATTTTTTTGAAAAATGTATGAAACAATTATTTTTTTGTTTTTTTAATTTTTGAGAAAACAAATTTGTTGGAAAAAGTTTGAAAATTTCTAAAATTCGGTGTTTATAATAATTTATAATTATAACATAATTTTGAAAAACTCCGAACAACTTTTTTTTAAAAACATTAAAAAAAATTTTTTGGAAGAAAATTTTAAAAATTCCAAAAAAATTTTGTTCCAAATTTTGAGATAATTCATATATATAACATGTGCAGGCGCTTACAAAAATTTATTGTAGAATAATAACTAAAACATTCAAAAATTAAGTTTTAAAAATAAAATCTATGTATTGTAAGTATTTACATATAATACATACACAGTACAAATGTACATATATATGTACTCCTTGTACATATAATACATACCTAAGTACATATAATACATACACAGTACAAATGTACATATATATATACTCCTTCAACTATGCATCTGCCATGCAATAAAAATTACGGATGCTTTTCGTTTCAGTCATGAAAATCAACATGCAGTCAGTTAAAGCGAAAATAAAAGCCAAAAAAATATATATACAATTTATTGTAATGGATAAATAAATATTGGCATACCATATAGCAACACTGCATGGATCATTTGCCTAAAGCAATATACAATTCAAACTTTACTGGCAATATATACATAATAGGGGCGGCAGGAAGCTTGTAAATGTTAGAAAAATAGTGACACATGGCGAGCAGCATGCATTTTCAATAGTGCAACTAGAATTTGGTGGGCAATTGCAATTTTTAAACGATTTACTTTTTTGGTGGTGTGAGAAAAATTTTAGTATTATATAAATAAATAGTTGTATAGATAAATAAAGATTTGTTTAAAAATTTTGTTGAATAACATAAGTAAACTAGTAAAAAGATATATATATATGTATGTATATGTATGAAACCTACGACATAAATATATAACAAGTTGTTTTTGTTTTAATAAAACTGTTATACCGTTCATTTTGAGAGAAAAGGATATCTTTAAGACTATTTAAGGTATTTCAGAATATGTTTTCAAAAAAGCTCAATGTATGCTACGATATAATTCTGCAATAAAGTGTTATAAAGTGGTATATAAATTGTTCTAAGCTTCTGAGAAGTCATAATAAGCGACAGAAACTTTTTTCATAAAATGAGGACTCTAATAAAAAACCGTTATACAAACTGTTATAAAGAGTTATAAACTCCTGAGAAGTGATAGTTTTAAGCAAATAAGCTCAAATGACTCTAAAACTGAAAACTGCAATACTGGAATAATAAGACAACTGTTATAAATTGCCAACTGTTATAAAGTGTAATACTAACTGTTATAAAGTGTCATACAATGCCTGAAAGTTATAAGAGTTATCAATTATCAGTTCAAATTCTCTAATCCGCCGTGCAAATAATACTTTTATAAAGAAGCAAAAATTTATGAAAAATTTTAACATTACTTTATGTTGGCAAACATTTATGGAAAACTGAATGCAGAATGATTTAAACTGCGAGTTTAACAAAATGTAACCGTTATACAAATTTTAAAGAAAACTATTCTGTTATGTATCTATATATATCTATGTGTAATATGTTGCATTGAATTTTAAAAGCCTACAAAGTTGCCAACTTTAAATTTTTTTCTATTCAAACTGAGCCCATTCAATGAAAATTTTTTTAGGTTACCTAATCAATTAATTTTTTTTATTAGTTTTATTTAAAATATTGAGTAAATATCATCGATTTTAAACGTTATTTGTTATAAACTCTCAAATTGTTATTAAAGGAACACGTAAATTTCTTTTGACCTCGGTAAATTAGAAAACACTACAGCATAAATATCTTAATATTGCCATTTAAGCTTTAATACCAATTAAATATTTGTTAAAGTGTTATACAAAAACATAATATAGCTGTTTCTTAAATATTCGTTCATAGTTTTCTTTACAATTTGCATAGAAAAGGACTGGTCCATATCTATTGTCACACATGCTTGAAATTTTGTAATGCATAAATAGCTAACCGAATTGTTATACGAGTTATAATTGGTTTATAGACATAAATATATAAAATACAAGAAAGAAATGTTCAAATTTATACGTAGAATGCAATAATAAACAGTTATATTGACTTTTAAACTGTTATGCAAACTGTTATACACATTGTTAAAAGTTCTGTGTTCATGAAATCTGTTAACTATAAGCTCTAATACCTTAAAATTCCTCTACTCATTGTAAATTACATGAGTTTTCCCACAAATATGTAAACTGATAAGCTTGAAAGTTGTGTGCATGATTCATCTTCATTATGAAACCCTAACTTACTTCGGGGCACATCTGTGCCTGGCATTGATATTAATGCTCTCATTATTTGTTTTTTAGTTCCACATAATTTTATGGTACGATGTAAAGAGGAATGTTCTAAAAATACAAACAATCCTTTGTACACATTTTAATGCACACAGTTATCATAAATTTGTATTTAAACACCTTCCCGTGCCTTTCAACTTTACACCAGAACTAAATTAAGATAAATTTGAACTCTATTTCCTGTAGAGATCACTAAACCTCCCACAAATAAAACATCTATTTGAATGTATAACAGTTCAGCGATCTCTACTCAGAAGCAACAAATGATCAGCAGTGATCAATTGCTGCCGCTACATGATAAGTGACCAAATATTTGCATTTTATGGCATTACTTTAACGATCACTGAACGCCGAACGTACATATTTATATGTACAGTGTCACTCGCTCGGCAAAGATCGAGCAAGTGGTGATCGGCGCACATTTTTTCTACACCGCGAAGCCGACAATAAACAATTTGCGCGCTGCTTTCGCTTTTCTTTAAGCTTTTTTCTGAACACATTTCAATTTAAGCACTTTTGCTGATCTAAAATGTATACAGAGAGCAAGATCACTCGAGTAGAGCGAGATGCGTTGTAGAAATATGCAGAGCGCGGTACACGGAAGTGTGGAGAGGAGCGTAGAGAGGTCGAAAAAAAGCGATAACTAAGAAAAGATATGTACAATTGCCAATACAGAGAGAGCGGGAGCGTGCGAGAGAGAAAGGTGAGGCAAGGCATGCAGTAATATGGAGCAACGCTAAGTCAATTTGATTGATAGCTGGCAAAGCAATGCAAGGCAAGGCGAGCCGTGTCTATTTAGGCAGCGGTAAGTTGCAGGTGGGAGCGTAGGCCTTGCGCCTGAGGCGGCGGTGGAGCGGAGCGGGTGCGCGAGAGTGTAAATTATGCACTGTGTATGCCGTAAGGCGTGCATTATCATTGCGGGGGGAGGGAGGCGGTTGCGCTGAGTAATTGGCAGCGAATAGCTTGCATGCATAAATCGTTCTTACCTAACTATTTATTTGTTTAATATTTATTCGTGTTTATAAATTTTTATTACTCATTTTGGTTTTGTGTATGCAAAGCAGTTGCGAAGATTTTCGTGTTTTTCTTTAAGTATTATGCTCTTTACAGGGCTTGCGGTTGTACTTGTTACTATATTAATTGTGTACTTTCGTTCGAAAGGCCGCATTTTGTTGTGTGGACCAATTGTGGGATTTTTCTCGGAAACGATTTTCTTTTAGTTTTTAATAGGTGTCTTTTGGGGTGTTTTTTTGTTTTTTGGTAAGATTTTTTTGTTAAGAAAATAAATTTTATAAATATAAAATCGAAATGAAAAAGTTTGAGTTAACAATAAAAATCAATATAAGATATTATACGATTTCATTTAAAATGCGTTTTTCCAATATAACATAATACTTTCAAATTAAAGAGATTTAATATTAATAGAGAAAATGAAATTTAAAAAAATTTAATGGAAAGTGTTTCCTTAAAAAACAAAGGAGATAAAATTTCCAGTTATTTATTGGGTTGTTCGGAAAGTCCTTTCGTTTTTTCCCGCCAGAGGACTTAATTACGTTTTTTCGAAACTAACTTCACACTTAAGCCCCATAACCATTATATGTCATGAGAGCTGATATTGCAAGGCTTGTGTGTGAAAAAGTTCTATTAATTCTACCCAGTAGTTTTTGGTTGGTGCCTTTTTAAATATGGAGAGCAATAAGCAGCATTTTCGTCATATTTTACTTTTTAACTTCAGAAAAGGTAAAAATGCTGTCCAAGCGAGAAAAAAATTGACGGATGTGTATGGAGAAGGCGTGTTAACAGTACGCCAGTGCCAGAACTGGTTTGCAAAATTTCGATCCGGCAATTTTGATGTCGAAGATGCACCACGGTCTGGAAGGCCGGTCGAAGCTGACAAAGATGCGATAAAGGCATTAGTTGATGCAAATCGGCGAATCACCACACGAGAGATCGGTGAGAGGTTAAATTTGTCGAATTCAACTGTTTATGGCCATTTGAATGGCCATTATACGAAAACTGTCTTTCATGTTTCCCCAAAAAAACGAAATGACTTTCCGAACAACCCAATAATAGACAACTTAATATTAAAAACAAATAAAATAAAAGTTTTACGATAAAAATAATATATTTTTTTATTTCTTTAATATACAAAAAATTACTGAAAATATGAAATACAAAAAAAGAATTTAACATCTTTTTAAAAAATCACAACGCTCAGATATAGTAATTGTTTATTTTTATTTTTTTAAAATATAATCCAAAAAAAAAAATTTTCTTTCAAATTCGAAAAGACTTAAAAAAATTGATATCAAAAAAATTTAGAAAAAAGTAGAATACATGAAAAATGCAATAACTTTTTTTAAAAAATATTTTCTTATAATTAAATGGGCGTTTAAAAATTCAAAAAAAAATAAAAAATTAAGTTAAAAAATTTTCAAATTCGTATTTCGGAAACCAAAAATTCAGAAAATATATAAATTTTTTTCATAAAAAAATTTATTAAATCTTATTAAATTGAAAAAAATTGTAAATAGGCGTTTCAAAATTCCAGAAAAAAATTTCAAATTAAAATTCATATTTCGGAAATCAAAAATTAAAAATTCAAAAGATGTATAATTATTTTAATATAATAATATAATTATAAAATTAGTTTTCAAACCCAAAATATTTATAATTTAAGAAAATTATTTGCAAATGAATTAAAAAAACTGGAAAAGAGATATATACATAATATATGTAGGAAGATAATAATCATCTTAAAAAAAATTCACTCTTCAGTAATGCTAATTTTTTGTATAACAAAAATTTGAAAACATTATACCAAAAATAGTAAATAAATAATAATATTCAAAATTAATAAACAAAACAAATGTATGTTATTCAAAAAATGTGAGTTATTCACTTAAACGAAGCAGATTAAAATGTCTCTCGAATAAAATATGATCGCACTTAATCAAATAAAAAATTTACTTAACGTTTTAATTAAAATCCACAATATTTGAATTATTTTGGAAGTAATAAAACAAAAAAATATTCTCCTGCTGTTGAAAATATTTAGAAATTCTACATTGCTTAGGGAAAACACGCCAAGATAAGGCAATTGTGCAATAATAAAAGCAACAACATCCACAATAAAAGCAACAATAACAAGAAAAACCGCCAACGACAACAAATGATGTCTGTGTGTAATAAGATTATGTAGAGCAAAAATTTCAATAGTAAAAAGCAACAGCAACAACAACACAGGCGTTGTAGTGAAGCAAGAAAATTTTAATTTATTTGGCATATACATATGTACAAACGTATATACATACCAATATATATACATATACATGTATATGTATATGCGAAAGCGTTTGCTTTTTGCAAGCGCCCGAAAGTAACAACAACAAATTTTCAAATGCAAATAAATCTACAATTATATATATATAATATTTATATATATATATGCCTATATATGTATGTACATACGTATTTATGTATGTTTGTGATAAAATTAAAAAAATGTAACAACTTCAAAGACGATAGTGATATGAGCGAGAGTAGCATGTATAGCAGTGTTGGCGCAGTCTAATAAAACCAGCAATTTGAAGCAACAACAACAAGCTAAACAATTACGTTTACTAAATGACTGTTATGTGCAGTGGCACCCACTGTTAGAGGAAAAAATGTTTGAGGGGCGTAACCCTAAATGCAAAGCATTTTTAAAAAATTTCGCAGAAGAAGTATAAAGAAGCGCCATAAAGAAGTTATTATATAATAACGGAATCGGCATCAAATGATTTTTTTGGAAAATTGGTTATTAGGTTTGAAAAAAATTCCTTGTAGGAGAAAGTCGTTCTTTTATTTAACTTTTCTTATATAACAGCAAAATAATAAACTGCTTGGATGTCACATAACAGTTATACACTGTTATGAATTGTTATAAAACGGTTATACTGTCATAAAAACGTTTATGCTGTTGTCATTTGTTTTAAAGACTTAGAACACTGCTGTTTTTAAAAATTAATACAGTTGTATTAATTTATTTATAAAACTGTTATATTTGGTAGGAAAATTATGAGCTCATTATAATAAAAACTTTTTGAGATGTCTATCTAACGCTCCTAGATTCGTTTAGAATATTAATAGCTATATGATAAGAAAAATATGAGTTTACTTTAGTTTTATAACTGTATAACAGTTTTATAAAAGTATAATTACGTATGTATTAACTGTTATACTGTTATACCGTTATCTTTTGCGTTTATAAATCTCTACAAACTCTTTTAGGGCTTTAAAAATTCATGAATTTATGTTAACTTATATATGAAACTGTTATATTAGAAACTATGAAGTGTTTTAATAATAACCTAATGGAATGTTTACTTAGCGCTCACAAATTATTTCACGGCATTTATAGCTCATAGAATAACAAAAATATAAATATGGTGTATTAAATAACACTGTTATAAATTTAGAGCAACAAAAAATATTTGTTAGTGAAAATATCTTAAAAGTAGTGGTTTAGAAAATTAGGAGAAATAAAATTTCATACCAAAAATTAAGTGGGAGTATTTTTAGATGATAAAAATTTTATAAACTGTTATACATGAATTTGGTGAAATTTTTTTGTAATAAAATTAATAAATACTGTTCTTAATAAAACAAAATAGTTTTATTAAGACATTTTGAAGTGTATTAAACTTAAAACGCAACGAAAATCAATATTTTGTAACTGTTATATAAAGTGCTATACAACTTACATGGCGTTTACTTTTGTTAAAATGTATTAAATTTGCCCACAAATGCTTTTATCAATAGTATGAAACTTCAAAACCATCAACAATTAATATTTCATAACTGTTATACAAAGTTTTATACAATTATATCGTTTTTAATTTTTGCAAAATGTATTTCATTTGCATAAAAATGTTTTCATTTTATTAAAATGGGTCCACGAACAAACGCTGTACCCCTCCAAACCCCTACTACACTGTCTTGGCCAAATACTTGTGGTCGCTAAGCATTCAGCTTTTCGTCATCGAACGCGGAAATTTTATCAAGATTCAGAAACCGCGTGGCTAACTATACACAAGCATTTCGATTTTGATATGTATTTAAAGTTGTATGCCAATTACTTTTTTTTTTGTTGCTAATATAGTTTACCATAATATTTTCAGCTTTACATCACCATTCAGCTACAAGATGAAAACACGCAAGCAATTGAATTAATAAAAGTGCAGCTAATTGAAGTGAAAAAAGTAGCGGCGACAAGTGAGTAAGTGAGTAATAAATAAGTGACTGATAAGCAAACAAAAAATAAATAAAAATCCCACCAAAGAATGAAATAATTAAAAGTAAAAGTTGTAAAAAATGTGGAAATATTGAAAATTATTTGAAATTGTTAACAGTGAAAATTGCATAAAGTTGACAAATATTTTAGAAAATTTCACAATTTCCATTAGGAATAAGTACTTAAAATTAGAATAAAAAGTAAGAAAAGATGTTAAAAATTTTTTGAGAAAACTTAAAAAAATTAAAACAAGTGTTTAAAAAGTCTATGCTAAAAAATGAATTATCCTTGAAGTCACCTGCTTACTTTTGATGTGTGCGTTGATAATGTTGACTCGACTTCTTTCATTGTTGTTGTTTGGTTGGTAATTTGCAGCGCCCACGGCTGAACCGGCAGCTGATGACGACAACCACAACAACAACTAAAATTTAATTGCAATTAAATATAATTAAAAAAAACGAAAAATTAATAACGCAAGTAAGTTACAAAGTAGTGCAAAGAGGAGTGCAAAGTTAATGATAAAAATAAAACGTGTAGCATATCTCAAAGAAGTGTGGTGAAGTGAAGGAAATTAAACGAAAATATAAGAAGCAGGAAAGTAACGTATTTTGGCGTAGTTGAGAAGGTGAGAAGGTGAGTAAGCCAATTATTAAAAATAGTTTAATGAATTCATGGGTTTAAAGGACAGTAGTAGCACACTTTACGAGTTTCTGAAGAAGATGTTTGCTGCTCAGATATAGAATAGATTCTCTTATAGAAAGCAGCTTGCTTTGATTACACTTCTTAAACATATTAATGCTAGTGAAGCTGTCACTTCACAAACCATAAATTTTAACACAAAAATGTTATAAAAACTGTTATACAGAGATTGATGTTTTCAGTCTCACATTTTAAATTATTTAGTTGAGTCTCATATGACTTAAATTGCTTTCCCAAACTATTCTACAAACTGGTATACTGTCATAAAAACTGTTATACTGTTACTTTCCCCTTTACTCCTGTATACAATTAGAAAAACAACACAAATAGCTCGATTATCTTAACAAATTAAAGAAAGTTGTCGCCAAAATGTTACAAAAACTGTTATACAAAACTTATTGTATGCAATTTTGCATTTAAACATCATTCGAATCTAATTAATGTAGAAATAGATTTTTATAATTTTGTATAAACTGGTATACGGTTATAAAAACTGTTATACTGCTATACAAACAGTTGTACCTCTATTTAATACTAACAGAAATAGACTGAAAGCAATAATGGAGTAATGTGAAATTGTGAAGTAATGCTGAGTTTCTAAAGCGAAAAAGTAGAAAATTTTTTTTCGGAAAAACTTGAACATTGTATGGACCCAAATTATAAAGTTGACATATGAGGTTAAATGCCTTTATTATAACTCCGTTATTTTCGACCAAATGGCATTTGGAAAGTTCGGTAATGCTCATATAGAGCTTTTTAAGCTAAGATCTCACGCCATGTCAACTTTCTAGATAGCAAAAGTTTTTGTTCGCTTATACCGTTATAAATTATGCAAAGATTGCTTAAGTGCCCTTATGGAGTGCACTAAAAAGAAAGGAGGAAAAACAAAAATACTCAAAATCAAAGAGGCGTAATGATGATAGAGTTCGTTATTTTGTGAAGTATCACTTGAAAATAAAGATGCCTTATCCTTGAAAGTCCCTAAAACTCAAAATTATTTGAACTCAATCAGAGCAATACAAAACAATAGATATACACAAGTGGTTTTAGAGCTTGAATCTTAAACCTATAGTCGAAACCGATCATGAGATTTGAGTTAAAAAAAGACAAGCTTTCGTCGTTTTCTAAAATAGTGGATCTAAGACACTGATTCTTATAAAAGGTAGGTGGACTCTTTTTCAACAAAGTGTATACAATTCGAGTTTAATTGCGATCAATTGCGGAGTTTTGGGGTTAGAGCGTTGAGTACAATTCTTGTATATAAAACCAAGTTACCTAGGGCTCATGAAGCTTTCTTTTTTTTCATTGAAATTCGAACTTTGACATACAGATACATATATCTTCCTGTCTTTTGAAATTTCTTGTCGCGCCTAAAAACACACTACTTCAACTACGAGTAGCTGTTGTTGCTGGGCTTCGTTGTTGTAAAAATCTTCAGTTTCAATTTTAACAAAGCTAAGTTTACACAAACTTAGTTTATAGTTTATTTAAACACTACTTTTATGCAAACAATTATCTTTGAAAAATGATAACAACTAGATATACAAACAAATAAATAAATATGGTCAGTCAAAAGTGTGTAGACGAGAGAGAACAAGTCTAAAACAACTAAACTGTCAACTGAAGCAAGCAAAAGAAAATTAAAAAACGCCTCAAGCAAACTAGCGGAATGTTTAAACAAAACATACAAACATACAGGCACACACATAAATGCTATTATAAATGGCTGCGTGAGTGCAGTGAATTGGTGAATGAGCGCCTACGAAATGTCTTCGACTATAGGCAATATGAGCGCAACTGTCAGCGCTACTTTGCCGCTTTGATGACTGCGCTGACATTTGTTGAATGGTGACGTTTGCCTGCAAATTGTTTTGCATTTGCTCGTTATTTATTAATGGTTCCTTTTTGTTTTTATTATTTTTAATTCTTTTATTTTTTTTTTAACTTGAATTTTTTCCTATTTCATGAACTTTGTTGTTACTTTGTGGATCTTGTTGTTAAACGCCACGTTGACGGACGTTAGCGTAAATGTGTCTGACAGCAGATGGCCAAGTGAAATGGCATTAAATGAAATGTTACATGCATACTAAAATATATTCTGTATATAAATATAAAACAAAATAATTGAGTAGAATATTTGAGGAATTCCAAGAAATGCATGTTAGCCAAATTACAAGAATGTTAGAAAAAAAAAAAAGATGATAAAAAAAAAGTATAACAATATAAAAGACAATATCAATTTTTGCAAGAAATAAAAATTTTCGACGTGAATAAACTTTTGTTTTCAAAGTTTAAAAAATTAAAAAAAAAGTTTAAATCAAAAACAAAAAATTAACAAAAAAAATTTTTTTAAATTAAGTGTTGCTTATTATTTTTTTTTTTTTGTTTTGATGAATGTCAGAAAAATGCCAAATCGCTCGGATGTTTGACAAAAATCTTTTGGTGGTCGCGCGCGCTCAACTATTCTACATTTTAAGATTCAAGATTCTTAGGCAAAAGACAGAGTCTATCTAGCGACTAGATTAAATTATCTTATATGCATATGCGATTATTTCGATCGAAGCTATAGCTATTAATTAACAATATATTGCCACAATATATATAATATATGCCACAATGAATAAAAACAACGCATAAAAATTTATGAAAATTCTATAATTAAAGCAAACTCAATTCACTTCCAAATCCATTTATCAACATAATTTAGAGTAACCTCCAAACTACAAAAAATGTTTCTCCTATTGTAAACAACTTTAAAATGTGTAGGTGTTTGTTAGCTATTAAAAGCTTCTCAACAGTCGTTTAACCTACTTAGCACTTCATTATAAATTATCTTAATTTTAATTGGAGACTTGAAAATTTCCACTTTTGTCGGCCACATGATTTATTTGTAGATACTTGAAAGTTAAAGCATTTTTTACTTTGTGGCAATTAAAATTTTGGTTTAACATTTTACACATATAATTTGGTAAATATGAGCAGGAGGTACAGTAGTGCTGCCGTCTAAGTCTTTATTGAGAGCTATTGAACTTTCATATGACTTTTCATACTACCAAATTTTGCAAGATGTTTCAGAGGGTTTTACGAACTTTCACTCGTGCGTGTTCACGCCAGAAAATACATTTTTTTAAAGCTTTCGAAGCGTACATCTTCTACTTTTTCACACTATAACTTTCTCCATGGGCTTTTTTTAGAAATGGTTGAGCGTTTCCACACAATACAAAATTTTGCAAGCTTTTATTGCAAGCTTTTAAGCTTCCATTCAAACTTTTTCAAAGAAAAGCTCTCTTCAAAAACTTCAGAGGCCTTTCCCAAAGCTTTTGAGCTTTCACTTGAGCATTTTTTGAATTACTTTTACGTTCATTGAGCTTTCGCTGATGTTTTCTGACTGTTTTTTTGAAATATTTTTTTTTAACTGAATCTATGAATTTTTATAGTAACTTCTTCGTTATTTTGAAGCTTTTTCTCCTCACAAGCCAATACAAGCCTGTGAAGCTTTTATTCACACTTAAAAATATTACAAAATTTATATTTTATATGCTACATATGTATCTTGATAATTGTAGGTAAGAAGATGAATAATTTGGCTAAATAGAATGAGAGTTTAAAATCTTATTAGTAATCAGGAAGCTTTTGACAATAGCAAAATGAAAAAAATTTTAACTAGAAATGATTTGTGAAAGCTATAGATTTCTCTATTATTTATTAAAGCTCTATTCTAAATGATTAATTAAAGCTCAAAAGCTTTTATGAAAGCACGAATGTTCAAAGACCCATATGGACGAATGCAAGCAACAGAATAATAATTTACAGTGAAATGTAATAATCTGCTACAGCTTAATGTTAGAAAAATGAAGTAATCTCCTCAAATATTTATTACGAATTAATATTAAATCCCTAATTATGAACCATACGATTGCTTATTACACTTAACACTCAAAATTTGCAACGAAATTATTCAATTAGCGCTAATTTCTTCCAACCACAAAAATTTTAACTATAAATATTCATCACGGCTACAATAAAAGTGGCAAATATATGGCACGTATCAATTTAAACCATTAAAAATGTGAATACTTAAATTTATTGCTCGGTTTTACTTGCTGTAATACATATTTTTTTTTTTTTTTCGTGGAATCAGCGTCCCGAATTTTCATCAACTCAATGCCCATGACATAATACTGTACACAACAATTCATTTTATATCTAGTGATATATTCGATAGGCGGAGACTACGAGAAAAAAATACAAAAGCAAAGTGCGACGGGCATATGATAGTATGGACCACAAGGCGACAAAATGAAAGCAAATAATAAAACTACAATATTTCGATAAAAACTTTTACTAGTCAACCTTCACCAGCACCACCAGCTATTGGTTATTTAAGGCACAAGGCAAATTTATTGCCTCCCACTCAAAGTGAAAAATATGGTTTTCAGAACAGCAGTGATTACTAGTTACAGTTACTGAGTTTGGGATTGGGTAAGCGCTGCGGCAACTGTTGCCACTAGCCATAAAAGGCGCTGTTTCCAGTAATGATTAAATGGCATAAACTTAAATTTATGGCGGCGATTCAGACAAACAAATTTTTGTTAAATGTTTTTTGAAAAAAAAAAAAAAAAATACTAAAAGCAACAACGAACATCACGTTCGAAAAATTTTTTTAATAAATGTAAGACTTGTGGGCGAAACTTGACAAAGGCACTCAAGCTGTCAAAGTCAGGGCAGCTGACTTTCCCCCGCCTGAGGGAAAAAATAACAAAAACCATAATATATTGAAAAATGCATGAGGGAAAACTAAAGCTTTGAGGGAGTAAAGCGCACAGCTGGAATGCGATATGGAAAGTTTGCTTATTTTTGTCAGCCACTCTGTCAATAAAAGCTGTTGATCACTATTATTTGGTGAAATTGATGCGCATTTTGCAATTGATAAGCGCATGTGGGAAAAGGAAATTATATGTGAATAAAATGAAAATAAAGTAGAAAGCTTTCATGTATGCTTCCATCTACGTTTTTATATTTTGACAACAATGATTATTGAAGTGAAAACTTAATAAACTTTTGAATGAATCGAGAAAAATTATTAAAGAAAAATTATTAAAACAAAAAAGCTTTATAAAATGTAAAAATTTTAAATGAAAAATTAGGTGATATTTTATTATAGAAGAGAATTTGAAATTTGTGAAAGCTTCAAAGAGAAAGTTTTGATAAATATTACAAGAAGAGACCAAAAAGCTTAAAATCTGACAAATGAAGAGAAAATCTCTAACTAAACTAAATAAAACTTTAATTGAGGAACTAAATTATAAATAACTTTAAATCTATGAAAGCTTTAACGCGAAAGCTTCCAAGAATACTACCATTTCCTCACTGACTTATAGTGAAGGTGAGAAATTCATGAAAACTATAAATAATACGAAAGCTTATAACCTAACTGGCTTAAAAGCGTGTAAAGACTCTCGAATGAAAAGTTAAGGGATTGTTAATTATTGAAGCCGTAAAGAATTTCAAGCTCAGCTTTTTTACTGCCTAAATCACATTTTCAAAAAACAAAAATCGTACGATAGTAAAAAGCCCCGATTGAAAATACACTGAAAATATTGATCAGAAGATGGAAAGCTCGCAAGCGAAAGCTTTCTCAATCTTTTATATAGATAAAATATAAAAAAAAATAAAGTATTTGCGTTGAGAGAAAACCTTAAAAGTTTGAAAACTCAAAAGAAAGCATTCATTAGAAAATTCATATTCGCCGGCAATCAGTCGAAAATTGCGAAATTGTGAAAGGCTTTAAATCAAACGTTTTTGTTGAAAAACTCACTTGTTGAAATAAGTCGAAGAATTAAAAATTACGAAAACTTTAATCAAAAGCATTTATAACTGCTGCCGCTACTTTGCGGAGTCAGTGAAAGTGGCAAAGCGACAATATTAAAAATTTGTAAAAGCTTGAAAGCCCAAAATCAGTATTCATTAACACTTCGGTTAAAAGTTAGTCAAAACAATGAAAGCTTTAAAGCGGCACCTTTTTTGAATACTAGAGTATAAATATGACTTAAATGATGGAGAGGAGTATAAACAAGCTTATTCAAAGACCAAAAGCTAGAGATAAAACCAAAATTCGAATCGAACTATTAAAAAAGTTCAAAGTAAAAAAAGTTCAGGTTAATAGTCCAGATAAGCTTTCAGCTATATTTATTTCATTTTCTCATTACTTCACTTTTTGCGCAAGTTCGAATTATTTGAAACAAAATTCCATTATATAAGGCTTTTGCATTAGTTGCAAAACTTTTTAATTAAACGCCGTGTAAAAATCTCTTCACCGTACTAATTTGGAGTGTACTATAAATTACTTCAAATTTAAGTTTATTTATTGTATTAACACCAATTGAAATGTCGGCGCGTAATTGACCCGTCGCCCGCTGATTATTTGCAGCTTAGCTCCCTTCAAGGACACATTTATAAACGAATAAAGCCCAACTCTATTCATCCAACCTTTAGTGAACTGTCCAACACCTTTTCTCTGTAACCACAAATTTTCTATGCAAAACTATTTCGCAAATGGTTAAATTTAAATCCATTAACGTCATGATTTATCACAGCGCTTAAGATTGAAGTGAACATAGCGGGGCCCCCTTGAAAAAGGGATGTTAAATTCGGGTAGACGTGTTAATAAGTATGTATTAAAATTAACTGGAAAAGGCAATTCTGTTACTCAAACACCAACACACACATGCACATTGTTATATCAATTCGATAATATACACACTAAACTAACGGTAAAGGGGAGTGTCCTTTTTCAGTGGAACGCATGTGTTTTGGAACGTTTGTGTAATTACGATTCGCACATATTTGTGCGCCATTTAGCAAATTAGTTTTATTGTCACATAAACTGAAATGGCAATTCGTAGGAAAATCATTTTCAAACTACATTTTGCTCTTAGTTGCCTTTTATGTAAACAATTATCCTTCTTTTATGTGTATGTCAACTGGTATCGAAACTTTGATGGAGGTATAAAGTTCGCGTTTCTGTTTACATGCTAGAAAAATGATATAATTAACAGTTTCTCAAGTTCAAGGCCTTCATTATTATGGGAAGGAAGTACTGCATGTGGAATCAGAGCACTTCAGGTTTAGTCAGCATACTATACTCTACTTTAATACCGTTCCTTATTTGTGAAACCTATACGAACCACTTACATGGGCAAATTTGGACTAATAACATGAAGCAGGCAGATTCGAAGACCTTCTAAAGTAACGGTTCCAGTGCAGCACAGTTATACTGAAAGTATTAACTTACTGTTCTACTTCAATAAATAAGCTCCATATGAGCCATGAGTCACGAAGGTAGACTAAAAGAGCTTAAAGCTTAGATAAGAGGTCATTCATTTTAGGAGTAGGTAAAAGGTTTTTGAATTTTTTATAAAAAGTATCCAATATAGTATACTCCGAGCCAATTGTGTGAACATGAGCCCTACCAGAATCTTAAGAATATATATTGGGAACCAGCCTTGAAACTCAACCTATCCACAAGGTAAACCGTAATTTCCTTTCAAATATACGTTAGACTTCGTTTGTGTGACTAGCACTTGCACTAATACTTGTTCGATCACGAACTAGTGTTGTGTCTCAAGCATTAGCTGGCTTGACTCTAACTGATGACAAAATTTACAACTATACACATTAGTCTTAAGAGCTCATAAGAGGTTCAAGTGTATTAAATTTTGAGACGCTGAGAATGAGTGATCTAATTTGGAAGTTACTCTTAAAGAGACGAAGAAGAAGAAGAAGAAGCTTTTAAGACCACATTAATAAATATCAGTCACGTACAAATATGTATTGTTCACTACTTCACTAATTAGTTACAAAATAGTCTATTAGCGAATGTGTCTATTACCCAGGCGCTTCAATTTGAAGTTCTAGTTACAAACTAGTACTTTTTGGAGCACTTCAGGGAATATGTTCACATGTACATGCATAAAATTTCTCTGAGAGTGGACTCTGCTCTGTAGCCGCAATTCCATAGCAATAATTTATTAATTTTAGCTACCTATTTAAGGCACTTTCATACATTTACGAATATATATGCGATATATACAATATTAATTATGTAAATATATGTAAGAATGTTACAAACAGTAATATATTTAACAGCACATAAGTATGCACAAGTGTGTGTGTGTGTGTATTTATGCATGCATATAACTCATTACCTTAGATAAAGTGCTATTGAAAGCGTCATAAAAGCTACGCCAGACAATTAGTAACCACCAACCCGTGGGGTGTGAGGGGCTGACTCATATGACGCCAGCGACGCATTTATTTTGCTTATGGCAAAAAGTAGCTACTGTGTATGTGTCGGTGTGTGTGAAATTATTATGGAGGGTAACAAAGATGAATATCGTATTACTTATTATTTGTCAGCAACTAACGAACTGCATGCTATAACAACAACAACAACAACAACAGTTTGTATTTTTTGTATTTTTTCCAACTTTTCTCCACAACGTGCTGACGCTAAAGCCGCGCTAAAGGTGCATGCAAACAATCAGCTATTGAGTACTACAGCTGGCTTATTATTATTAGTTTTATTTGTTATTGTTGTTATTGTTATTGTCGTTGTTGTTTTCACTATTGTTTTCATTGCGAATTTCTAAGCATTTTGCACATTTCTTCAGTCATTTTTCATTATTTATACGCCGCTGCCCTCAGGCGTACATTAGTTAAACGCTACATAAATGGCAGCCACATGGCCTGAGTGGGCAACATCAATGCCCAGCTTGAATTTCAAAGGGAGTAGCGCTTGCGTGCAATTGATTGAGGAAAATAGCAGAAGTCAGTTGTCAACAAATTGAATGTCGGTAGGAGCTATTCAAGTGCAATAACACTTCCGCTTTCAATGCGTCACCAGGGTGATGCTTTAAGGCAGTTGGAAAACTTTCATGCACCTTCATACATACATATACAAATGTACGCATGCCAATATTTACTTAGAAATGTAGTCTCAAGTGAGTTTTTCTCACTAACGAGAAACTATTAGAGTTATAAAAGCGCTATTTTTTCCATTTGTCAGGTGTAAGTTTGAAGAGTGAGTTTGCTTGAAATAAAGGCGAAGCGAAAATTCAAATTGAAAAAAATTAAATAAAATGATAAAAAAAAATTTAAAATTAAAAAATGTTACTAAAATTTATAAAGAAATAAAATTATTAAATGTAGAAATTTACTTTTGAATTTTTTTGCATAAATATTTGTTAGTGTGATATGAAAATATTTTATTATGAAAGATTATATTGAAAGATTTATCGCAAAAACAAATAGATTAAAAATTGTTGTAATTTATTTAGAAATAAAATTATGATTGTAATTTATAAAGAAATAAAATTATTAAACATAAAAATTTATTTTCGAATTTTTTTGCAAGAATATTTAATATAATAATAATAAAGAATATTTATATATATAAAAATATTTTAAATAGGAAAATTTATAAATATTTGTCAAGAACACAAATAAACTAAAAAATAGCTCTAAAAGGTTAGAATTAAAAATAGAAATAATAAAACAAAAGGAAAATAAATAAAATTATTAAAAAGAAGAAAAATAAGAAAATTTTATACGAGTAAAGCACAAAAAGAAAATTAAAACTTTTTTTATCGCGCCTACAAATAAATTAAAAAAATGTTTAAATGAGTTAGAATATTAAAAAATTTTACTTTAATTTAGTTATTAAATTTAAAATTTAAATTTATTACAATACAAATAGTATAGTAATCTAGAAAATTATAATTCTATTTTTTACTAAAAATTCAAACTCAAATGTTGATGTTAAAATTAATAGAACAAATAAACACAAAATTAATAACTTATTCAATATTAATAAATAATAATAAGTAATAAAAGAAATTAAATATTAAATAATTAATAAAATTAAATAAAAACCATTTTTTTATTATTGAGATAAACTAAATTTCAAAATTATCAAAAATTAAAACAAAAGCTGAAATTTTGTATATGTTGTATACAGTATTATTTTACAAGAAGCAAAATAAAAATGATAAAAAATGTTGGAAGACAAATAATTTTTTTAGCTGATCATAATAAAAATACGTGTTTTCGATAATTTTACAATTACAAAAAGTTTTAATTGAAAAAGCGATTTTTTTATTATGATTTTTGTTTTAAAAAATTATTCTTAATTAAAATTGTATCCTATATCAAAACCCCGATCAATGCGAATAATTATTACCTTACTTTTTAAACGCAAAAATAAATTTCAATAAATTTTTTTAGTATCTTTTTATGAATATATTAAATTATAACAACTTAAAGCTCACATCAAAACAACAGTGCCAAAAGCTTTTAATTAAATCAACGCCTGATTGTATGCTATAATTTTTGTTATTTTTCTTCATAAAACCAATAACTAGCGCGGTTTGCGGTTCAAGCCAATACTTTTTTATGCGCTCAACAATTTTCAAACCATTTCTTATACTTGCTGAGAAAGAGCAGCTGCTCGATTGTTTTTCTGCATTAAAAATGAAAAAAAAGAATGCAAAACAAGTGCGAAAAGGGATAGAATTGTTGATTTTAATTCAAATCGAATGGTGACCCTACACAACGGGAATTAGTAAACTTTATTGCTAACGGGGGGCTAAGTGTGAAGAAATTAGTTCATTAAGCATGAAAAGTGTGGCACAGCAGGATATTAGGGGTGAAATTGCGAGAAAAGTGGCATAAACAAAAGAAAAGGGCGGAGTGTGAAAAGCATAAATAAAAAGCCCTAATGACAACAGAAAAGCTTAGTGCACGGAAGGAAATGGAGTCAGACTTCGATAAAATGTTTATAGAATGAAGGGGTGTTAACAGAAAACGCTTTAGTAGCGTGTGATTATAATGTACTGCCTGTTTCAGAAGCATTTACAGTTATGTGGAAGCGTAAATTTTCTGTGTATCTAGGTGCGTGTGACTACTGCTGGGTTCAATGGACTCTTGACAGTGCGGTCATGTAGAAAATTGCCCTTTATCAATTGCTGAAGACACAAAGTGTACATGCATGAGGCATTTTACACACACCCCCTTCACACTTTCTACAACCCCGCATACAGTTCCCCTACGGCTAGATTAATTGTGCGAAATTATGAGCGCTCGATTACTTCCTATACAGCTTTTTGCCGCTTTATATACTTTTCCCCTAATGCTAGGCAGTGATTCTACCTTCACCTGAGTTGTGTGTTAATAAGCATCTATGTATTGCTACATAGTCAAACACATACGCTGAACACGAACGTATTCTGTACATTTCATACATTTTGCCCTCAGCAGCCTTGGTTGGGCCTTTGACTCCTGTAAGTAGGCACTTAAGTAATCGATAATATATCTGATATTACACTAACCACATGAAAGGCACTACGTGTGCAATTGATACACCTGCATCGCACAGAATATGCCGCATGCATTAGTAAACAGTAGAAGAATACGTTTATTGAATTTTCTAATTTCTTATTTATAATACAATTACTACAAGGCAACTAATGGCATGTTGGAACAAGGGCATTTAGAGGGAGATTTAAGCGGCAGAGTGAAGTGTATTGTGTAAAAGAAAATAACATGTTAGTTTATGTGAATTTATTTGCTATAGCATACTTTTAGGCGCTTAGCATAGTGTACATATTTTTTGGATATTTTTAGGATTATTTTTTGCATGTAACATTCCGCTATCGCTATCTTAAATATATATCAAAATGGAATTTTTCATTTTTGATCGCGAATATTTTTTTGGCTTATGTCATAAAGACTTCTTCCGAATTCCACTTAAAAATTTTTTTAAGGAGCATACTTTTAGGTGCTCCCAAAGAAAGCTCCGGCTCCAGAAAACTTTTATTTCAATAAATTTCTAGCATTAATTAAATAGCTATTAGCTATATTTGCGTGTAGCTGCTTAAATATTAAACCCTGTTATATATTTTTCGTAGCGCGCTTTTAGCTGCAAATACGCAAATAATATAAGCGTCTCAAAATTAATAAATTCAACATATTTTCTTTTAATTGAAATTGGAGTTCAATGTTCTACTTAAAAAACCTATAAATAAATGATGTTTTTATTTTTGTTGCATATTTTTCAGCATGAACTTACAGGCACGTCACATACCGACCACTTATGCCGAAAAAATACTTTAAAAAATTTTTTTGAATCCAGATACAAATTCTTTTTAAATAATATTTCCTTAGGCTATACCTGCAGGAAATAAAATCGAAGCTTTTAAAGTGTATGGGATTCTCTGGTGCCCTCTATTTCAAAGTTTTAGAGAATTAGCTTTTACACATTAAATTTTCAAGCTTTTGGCCGGAAAATATGTTTTAGAACATTTTAGAATGGTGATTCAAAAATAATTTACTTATAAAAATTACAACTGAAGGACTTCAATAGATTTTTGGAGCAAAAATATGCGAAAATAAAGCTTGAATTTTTCACTGCATACTTTTCGGAGCTTTGAAAATTCTCTTTGCACATTTCATTAATAAGAAATGAAGAACCTAACTACAAATCAAAAATAATATTCACAAAAATATATTTTTAATTGATTTGAGGCACGAAAATTGTCCAAAAAAACGAGAAAGTTAAACCCTTGTATATTTTTAGGATGTATAAAAATAATTAGACCATTTTAAGTTAAGAAAATTATTTTAATTAATTCAAATATATCTTCGAATGCGTGCATTGTGAATATAAAAAAAGGGGATTTAGAATATTTTTAGCAGAGTTCTAGGTGAAAACCTATTTGAAATTTCTTGAAAGCCCAGAGATATGCTTGTTTCATCGACGTGTATTAAATAATAGCCTTTAAAAATACCAATTAACAAAGTGAGCTTTCCTAGTGGCTTATATAAAACCTTATTCTCAAAAATTTTGGCATATTTTTAGGCGAACATTTATTCTTCTTTTTATGAGGACCCACAGAGCTTCTTGTTTTTGGTTAAATATTAAATAATTTCCATTAAAAATGAATTTCAACAAAGTAAGACGCTATGTATTTCTCCAGAGCCTAAACGTATGCTACGTTAAGCTTGTTGCTAAAAACATTTGGCAGGACATTAACATAATGACGATGCCTTTGAGAATTTAACGCCTGCGAGCAGCTAAAATGCATGCTGCGCTTATGAGTCTCGTGTAATCAAAAGAAAGATAAGGGAGTTAACTTTGAGACAGGTAAGAAAACAACAAGTAATATATTAAAACTTAAAGGGGGAAAACAAGTCTTGCAAGCGTGTATAAGTTGAGTGCTTCTGTTACGAACGGCCGGTTAGTACATACTTAGTATGCTCGGATGGTTTCTTGAAAAAATATTTAATTATGCACTGAGTTGCTTCAAAATATTTGTGAATGCGCCAGAAAGTAGGCACAATGAAAGAATTTTTCTGCTTTCTTTTAATTTTTTACTACAAAGACGAGAAGTGTTTGCGTTCGCTACCGTCGGAAGAATGTTGCTTTTTTGCCGTCCTTTTAGAGACCTCTTAGGCTCGGTTTTAAACATGCAAAATAGTAGTTTATTATTTAATGAGCATTTCGGTCACTTTTTCCGTCACTAACTTCATCTGTTGTTGCTATCTTTAGGCGTCATTTTTCTTGGGCACACTCAAATTTGCTACTACAGTTGTCTTTTAGGTATAGACCTCGCATATTAGCTTCTGCAATGTTTCTATGTGCTCATTAATTGTTTTTACTGTACAAAAATGTTACTGTTTATTGTTCATTAGCACGTCCATAGACCCACCCACCTGTTTTGCGCTCTTCGGAGTGTTTCGTTTCTTTCGAGCGCCTAAAAATAGCCTATAGCTATTTCATGTACATTTTATATAAGTTCATATACAAACATATAAATCTGTTTTGTATGGCTGTGCTAGGCGTTTCGCCGCTTAGCAAAGCCTATTGCTTAGCGTTATTTGACGTGTGGCATGTGGCATACTTTCAGGCGTCGCTCACATTTATTCACGCATTGATTAATGCTAATGCGATAAGAGCGTGGTAGTTGGTGTGTAAGCAATTTAATTAACTGTGTGTGATTTATAATTTTTTTTAAGCAAGATCATATTCTCTGAAGGGAGTAGTATTTGCATGGTGGTAGAAAACATTGAGAAATGTTGCAAATGACAAAATGGGCTAAGAACTCTGCAGAATGGTTTACTAGTGAGAATAAAGTATATACATCGTAAAAGTGATACTTAATTTTGTCCTTATTTTTAATATACTTGTTTACAAAAATTTTCGGACCCTGTTTTATATACCTTTAGGCTTTATGTGAGTATCTAGCTTAAGATATCCTATTCCACATAGGTTTCAGTAGCTACTCTATCGTGTTACAAGATGATATGGTGTGTTGAAAATTTAATAAATTTACATTGCATACCTTTTGGAGCGGAATGATCTTGTTTCATTCTTTTAAATATACATACACAACTTGAATATATAGTGTTTTCAAATTAAACTAAGATTAAATTAAAATTTCGTTTGAAATGACTTCAGAAAACATCGGACCATAACTTTTCAATCCTGCAGATACCAAATATATGGACTTCATTGCCTTTGACTGAATTTTTACCGAAAATATCGATAAATCTGTGAGATATATTAATGAAGTTCAGATAGCATATTTTCTTGGCAATAAAGACTCCTTTGGCTGAAAATGAATAAAATCGGGTCAATACATTCCCTAGCCGCCATATACCTAATATAAGGATTTTCAACGCATACTGTATACTACAGTTTGTAAGTGAAAACGGGTGAAATAACGAATTAGTCAGCCCCCACTTACTACATATAATAATTATCGTTATTCAAGTGGGCTCTATGGCAAACATTACTATAATTATTTATTATTATTTTCAAATTTAATTATTTCAAACGAATTTTTGTTGCATACCTTTATTTGCTTATGCTTATGTATGTTGCATATTTTATTTATTTAATATATCAAGAATCTAATTCAATAAATTAAAGGCTTAATAAGCAAATTCCGCTGTTTAAAATATATTCGTAGCATACTTTTGTGCGTATTTGTGGTTTCGGCGTTTTTGCTTTTAAAATTATGTAAATTGATGCAATTTCTGTAGTTAGAATTTGTAATGGTAAATTAGTGATATTTCATTGCATACATTTAGTTGCAAGCATATAAATTAAATTGATGCTATTTAAATATTATGCCTTGGAATTATTATAGAAGAGCTTTCACTAATTAAATGATCAATAAACGGTCAAATTACGTTTTTTAAAATACTGTTTACTTATCATAGCATACGTTTGTGCGCCGAAATAAAGTTTGTTTTCCTCGCTTTTAGTTAATATTAAAATGAAGTTTCTTTTTTACTTTTTTCAGTATTTCTTTATTCGAAAATGGGGAATATGTAGTAATTGTTATTTGATTACATACTTTTCGTTGCTTATTTTAGTAATTCGTTTGTATTTTTATTGCAAAATGTTGTCAGTGTTAAATGTATGAAAGTAGATATGTATTAGACTAATTAATGTAAAATTTCATTGCAATAAAAGAAAATAAGTAATGCGCAGAATTTTTGTGCTAGTTGTTGCATACTTTTAGCAGTCAACTCACAGTTCTCATAAATGATAGCGAAATACCACTTTGTATTATTTTATGCAAAGCTTTTTAAGTTTCAATCAAATGAAATTTCAAACAAATATTGATTTTTATTTACCATTTTCTTTTGCATACATTTAGCGATACCCAACTTACTTTAAAGTATTTCCACTTAAATTTTCCCCTCTTTTTTATGCTTTAATGTACTCTATCGACCCTGCTGAAAGTTTTTAACTTCACCCGTAGTGCTATAGTCACATTTAATAAGCTTAAAAGTTTACCAAATTCTATCCACATCTATTTTTGCTTCCAAGTTCTCACTAATTCTGCACTTAAATACCAACGAATTGAATTTACAATCACTGTTGCCCTGAGTTTTTCAGTTTTTAACATTCTATGCTGAAAGTAGTATGCACAAAAACCACAGCCATAATAGACAACAAGAGCATGCTGCTGATAAGCTCAGCGGCAACATTTGCATTTAACTGTAAAACATAAAGGCGTTTATTCGGATTTTCTAAGAATTTTGATAAACTTTCTAGTGCGCTTTCGTGCGTATGTGCATGTGAGTGGGTGGGCGTGTCTGCGAAGTTAACTTAACTAACGCCCCACGAAAAGTGACATAGACTATATTGTTTGCAGCTGCGTGCGTGTGACAGAAGTGTGTTTGTTCCAAATCATATCAAGTGAAAGTAAAAGGGTTAACAAATTCAAAGTGTTGATGGGGTATTTTAGGCGCACACAATCCACACAAAGCTACAAAAGCTGCCTTTTATTTGTTTGTTTTCTTTGAACTACTTTATGTGGAGCATAATTTAGGCGCTGTTTTCAGTTTCTTTACCACATTCATACGGTTGAGTTCACAAAGGGAGTTTAGGTTACCAGGTCAAAGTTTTCTGTCGTTCTGGGAAGGACGAAAAGTTCATATAATTTCACTGCTTCTTATGCTGCTAGAGGATCATGTTGTTGTGCATACTCTTCGGGGACTTTAATTAAAATGTTCAATATAGAAACGAGGTAATTGTTTGTTGTCTATAAAAATATAAACACATTGTTGTAATTTATTTATAATTTATACGAAATGCAAAATACAAATTTTTCCAAGCGCAAAAGTACGCAATACTCAATATTTTAGCTAAATTTAGAGGGGTCAGGGTAAGTAAATAACTGGTGAGAATGAAAACCTAGAAGTGAATCAAAGCTAAAATAGATTTATAGGTTCCTAAAAGTATCCTGCGCATATAATAGAATTCTGTAACTTTGTAATTAAAATTTAAGCCATTTCTCGAATGGCTCAGCACTCGAGTATTCCTTTGCCTCTTCAAAGTGAATATTAATTTTAAATTAATTTGTCATTTTTATAATTAATTAAATTTGGCCTTCGAGGCCGAAAAGTATGCAATATCAAAAAAAATCTGATCTGAATAAAGCAACTGCCACCTAGAAAAAGATCTGACTAAACGAAATTATACAAAAAACTTATGCAAGTGTAAATATTTATTTTTTAACTGGGCTCGAACTTTAGAGCATGCGCCTAAAAGTATACTTTACAAATTCATTGCTGGAAAAAACAAATTTGGAGTCTTGTAAAATTAGGAGTCAAAAAAACACGATACATCAGACAAACAACACACACAAACATACATACAGTAACATTTCTCGGCAATCAGCGCATAAAATAGCAGCGCGCGCAAAACTATGCTACAAAATATGCCTCTAAATGTTAATTACACGCAGAAATGAAAACAAACGTATACATATGTAAGTATAGAGTACATAATAAAACAATATTATTTATCTGTCTACATAAGACCTGGCGCTCACAAAGTTTAAGGCTAAAGACCCCAAACGTTTGCTTTAATGTTGTAAAATGCTTGACCATAATAGCATTAGAGCTCTTTGCGTAATTCGTTTGACATAATTCTGAAAATCTTTAATATATTGTATTAAACTCTTACCATACCTTGCAATTGCCAGCAAATTTCACTGTAAGCCAATAAGTATGCAATACACATAATTATTTATTAACAATATGCCATGTTAATTCAATGAAGAACATATTAACAATATTATGCATGCAAAAAGGCTTAATTAAAGCTTGCAGCTTTTGACAAGCTGTATTACAGTGTGCAGCCTGAAAATATGCAATAATTTCCAGGGAAATTATTTTATCAAACCTTTTGCTGGCATAAACTATTGAAAGTTGTAAACATATATAAAAAATAAAATATATTATAGCTGCTGATGGTTTTTTTATATTAATAATGAATTCTATATGTTAATTGCGCTCATAAGTATGCAATGTTTTGTATTGTTGTAGGTATTGTAAAGTAATGACTGTGGCCTACTATTTAATTTGCTGCTGCCAACAAAATATTTCAATTACAGGTGCTAACGGTTTGCAAATTGTTATTTTTAAAAAATTTTAATATTTCTACCTAAAAATAGGCAAATAAATTTTATAAACCGTAATTTTTGCTGGAAAATCACTCTTAATTAATGAACAAATTGGATTTTCTATTGCCATTTACGCTAATGAGTTTAATTGTGCTTAAGAATGTCGGTATAAATTGTCAGAAAATGCTGTTATCTTAATTATTGCGCATAAAAGTATGCAACAAACGCTAAAACATACCATTTTATAATGAGGCACTTAAAAACTCATGCTGCATGTGCAAATTTAAATAAACTTTCAAATAAATTAAGTGCCTTGGGGTTGTTTAAAATGTTTATCTATTATTTCATTTAATAGTACGGCGCATAAAAGTATGCTCAGCATGTACGCAGTAATATCATTTTAGTGGCTAAGAAATTAACGAAAACTATTATATTCTTTTTCAAATAAAAATTTGAACTGGCCCGAAAGTATGCAATGAAAATTTTAACAACATGTCAGCTACACTACCAAACTAGTATTTCTAAAAATGTAATTAAATTGCACATAAACTGTAAATTAGCGTGACTAAATTCTCATTTCTTTTTATTAAAATCATCAAATTAATCTAACCAAACTGTGTGCATTTTTATTTTGCATGCTTCACGGAATTCAATAATTTAATTAAGGTAAGTTTCCCAGTGGAATGACAATCATTAACCAAAAACAAAGCGAAAATAATAAAAAACAAAAAATATAATAAAAGCAGGAAGAAAAAGCAATGGAAAAAAAACCGTCATTAAAAGTAAACATACTTTTGCGCGCGCACACACTTCACTACGTCATAAAATATGTCATAAAATTTCAGTGTATTTTATTTGCAAATGAAGCAGCGTGTCACCAAATGACGCCCGTCATCAGGCATTTAATCACAAAACCCAAAAAAATAATGTTAAAAACAAAAAAAAGAAACTGCAGCAAAAACGAGAAGGAGAAAAACAATCCGGCAACACATTTTTTGTTTTATTTCTTTACTTTCTCGGGCTATTTTTGGATTAAACAAACCAACATAATTCGGCCAGTAGATTTTCTGTCTATTTGCCGCAATTTTTTCCTCCTATGCTTTAGTTACTAATATATTAGTGAATTCGATGGCTACCTCGTAGTATATTTTCAGACGCATAAAGCTTTTTCTGAAGTGAACTTGCTGCCTGTGTTTATTCAATTTGCTATTTGTGTTGCCTTGGGCTACTGGTGCAAAGTGAAACGAATGCGGCAGTAATATGAACCGCAAACGAACTTAGAGATGAAACAGCATTTTAGGCGTTTGGTAGTACAATGAACTAAGAGCTATATGTGACATGAAATAATTGCCCTTAGTGGTGTGGGTGGACATTTTTATGGGCACAAAGAGAGAAAATATGATGATTTCTTTTTCCTTTGAGAGATTTGTCAATTGCGGCAAAAGGATAATGTGCACTTGAAAAGAAAATATAATTAAAAAAAAAATTTTAGAAATATTTCTAAGAGTTGCCACAAATTTTTAAATATTAATTCAGAAAACGATTTATAAGTTAAAGAAACATTTTGGCAAAAAAAAAACGAATGTGGGTTTGAAGAAAAAAAGGGTTGCTGCCACCTGTTTAAATTTTTTATTCAATTATATTAAAAAAAGTAAACACTACGATATGAGCATGAAACTAAACAGCTATAAGAAAGAATTTTTATTAACATATTTTGATAAAGGTTGCCTAAGGGTTGGATAAGGGCTGGTTTAAAAAATATTAAGAAAACAATGTTTTACACAAAATAAAAAACATTACAATTTGGCTTTCAAACTGAATACCACAACAGCAAATTTTGAGAAGGCTTGTTGCCACCTATTCAGATTTGTTTTAATATTTAAAAACAAAAGTTTCCGTTGTGATAAGAAATACTAGCTGTTTGAAAATATTATTTATTAAAAAAAAAATCTTTTAATAAGAAAACATTGTGACTTTCAAAACGAGAATAACAGTTGTAAATTTTTTTTCGGTGGGTTGCTGCCACCTGTATGTTTTAAAATAAATGAATGAAACAAATGAAATAAATACAATAAAATAAATGAAAGATTTCAATATAGGCACCAAACTAAACAGATTTGAGCATAATTTCTGTAGATGAAACTTTTTAAGAGGGTTGCCATCTGTTTGAAAATGTTAAGTAAAATTAATAATAAAGTAAAGGAATACAACAATATCGCTGCCAAATTCAAGAAGTTTAAGAAGAGGCGTGGTCCATTTTTAGCTTTTTCAATGAAATTCTTCGTTAGTTAAATATTTTTTTTTCTCTGTAATTTCCTATAACCAGCTATCTGCATCCAAAAATTTATTTATTTCTCTCCTTCCCTTTTAGAAAATAATACGCCATCGATAAGCAACAAATAAAAGCAAAAAAACTGCCTGACCACACACGTGCTGACCTGCGCAGCGCAGTTGTAGATAACATAATAGGCATTGTCTAGATTCGATTGTCTTGTTTATGGGCTCTAAGGCTTATACACAACATTCACACATACCACATTGTCACGCAGAAATGCCATTCACTCAGCCATCCAGAGTCTCAGTGGTCATCTCAGAGGCAACGCCGAATTCCCTGCGGGCAGCAACTGAGATACCTTAATTTTGCTATATTTTGCTATATTTTCCTTATATTTCATTTCTGCGCCTAGCTGGCTTGCGCTTTTTGCATTATGTGCATACGAATGAAGGTTGTCTCTGCCCCAGAAGAAAATAATGAAAAAAATTAGAGATTACAACAAAAAAATATTACTTCAACCTCTTATGTTTGCTGCCTGCTTCGTGATAACACATGTAAATTTATTGTTGTGTGTATATGATAGTTCCTTGTGGATGCTCCTTTGCGGTTGTAAAACTGCAGAGCAAGCGATGCCTGTTCATGTAGCCATCAGCTTTGATACTACTATTCCCTGTCATTTCGAAATAATCTCTTTAGGGTTTTTGGGGGTCATTGCTGCTGTCCTGCAAGTAGCATAGACATCAAGGCAGCAAGAGACAGCAAAAAGGCGAAATAAGTTTACTAGTTCAATAGAGTGTAGCTGAAAGGGAAGCTATAAAACTTAAAGTATGATAGAAATATACAAAAAAAAGTAGAGGATCCCAAAAAATATGTGAAAGTGTGTAAAAGTTAATTGAAATCAAAGCAAATCCGTTAAACCAACATAGATATAGAAAATACCCGAAGGATACGCACTTTTAATTGCTTTGTTACAAAAAAAGATGTTAAAAAAAGTGGCCTACCTACGGCCTATTCAATGGTTCAATTTTAAGCAACTGAGTATGTAGAAATCATATTTAAGCAAACATTTTCAAATTATCGCACCTATTGTATGTGGAACTAATTTGTGTGATAAATAAAGTATCTTCAAATATAGTTATAACCAAAGTTCTCAAACTAGATTACATATTTTATGTGGATTGCATATGGAATGCATGTGGAATATATACAAAACATCTGTCCCATTACACGTAACTTTGGCGAATGCACATTTTTATATCATTATTCAATAAATGTTTTGGAATTGTTTGGAGCATATGTGGATAGAAAGAAAAACTTGCACTGTTAATGAAAAACTGAAGGTTAAAAATGAAAAAATGTGTGGAACATGTGTGGATCGTATGTGAAGTTTCGCCAAATGTGTTAACTTATCTTAATCTTAACTGAAAGATGCACCAAAATGTACTTTCATTTAATATATGTATGTTATTAGCATCATTAAGCACTTATGCACTTTTCGGATTCATTATAAATGCCTCTAAAATTACTTAGAATACCACAATGAAATTTTTCTTTTATTTTTATCGAATAAAGTCGTATTTATATGTGACCATGTGCCAATTTTTCCATCTTAAAGAATTACAAAGAAAACCAATAGTGCAAATCACTTACTGAAGTGCATAATAAAATTTTCTTGCTTATTAATAGATAAATTGAAATAAAAGCTTTCGGCACTAACCATTTGAACTTTAACGCAAAATAATAACGGATGAAATGAAAAGAGGAGAAAAATTAAAAAAAATAAAATAAAATAAAATTAGTGTAAAGTGCATATATACATATATTTCTAAAATTTAATATCTTAAATTTAATGAATTAAAATCTTAAAGATTAAAATGACTCTAAAATATATATATGTATGTACAAATTTACAAATTAAGATATTTATGTATTTATTTTCGTGGCCACACACTTCACAGTACGAAAGTGTTAAGGTAAACAATCGAACAAAAATAAAACTAGGAACCCGCCGCACTATAATAAATGAGCAAACAAATGAATAACAGATGTGCGAATAGATGAATGAAAGACTGTGCGAGTGAGTGCGCTGAAGCGGCAAGAATGCGCAGCCAGTGCGCCTAGAAACAAAGTTTTACTCAATAACAAATGATTAAACATTTACGCATATGCGTATCGACGAACAAAAAAATTATGAACATACTTATTTTGGTATTGACGTAATTTACATAGCAAACACTTCAATCAATAAAATTGCGTTGTTAAAAATCCCAAATTAAAGTAAAACAAACAAGATAATTTAAATTGTAAAAACTGTTTATATTTAATTAACTTAAGATGTGAACGTCTTTTAGCGACGATGATATTAAATTTGATTTCTATTGCACACAATTGTAACAAAATATTTGTGAATCATGGTGAAAAATATGCTACATTATTAGAAATATTTTCGAAAACTGTCAAATCTGCAAATTTTAAGCAGATGAATTGATTTTAAAAGTGTGGAATCCATGTGGATCACAAGTGGATTGCATGAGGAATTTACAGAAAAGCATGTCTGAAGCATTATCAGCCATTATATAATTGTTGTTTGAAAAGTCGTCAATCCCATGTGGTTTGTAAGTGGAATGCAAAGAAAACTTCCTTCAAAGGGTTGACGAACCAAATACATTAATTTTCGCACTATTTGTTTTTATTCGGAAACAATGAAAAGTTTGAATTCAAACTAACTTTATGGAGCAGGAGAGCATCTATCTTAAAATGAACTTATTAAGAAGAAATGCTGCAGGAAGAAAACTTGATTTATGTAAATATACACCGTAAAGAAAAATTAAAATTTTTAAATTCGTATAGCTTTCCAAAAGTTTACTAAATGTAACTATTAATTAAACATTAATAACAACAAACCCTTTTCGTGATTTTTACATAATTTAAGAATGTTTCCAAGTGATCCACTCAAATATCTCAATATCTAAAATAAATTGTTGGAAGCGCTTGATATATTTTCGTTTTCTTTATATTGCTGTTTCACTAACCTCAATTATCTTGAAACTTAATCGTGACAGCTTTTCAAAATTATAACAGTAAAATATCTCAAATAGAAACTAGTCAAACATTAATTGAAAGACAAATGAAAGAGGAAAACAAAAACTAGCAATACAAAATATTGAACGGTTTTAAATTAGTCAAATTTGTTGCTCGTCGGCAGATAATTCATATACGGAAGTTGAAAATGTTTGAAAAATTATGTAAACAATAATTAGCGAGCAATCGCTGTGTGGATTGTAAGTGGGTCGTATGTGGAACGTAAATTAAAATTGCTCTTATGACTCTAAAACTTCCACATACGGAATCAGATGTAGTAAAAGTTTACTTATCTACAGGAAATTACAAGAAGGTCCTGATTATAGGAATTAATAAACAAAACACGCTTTCGTTTTTCCTACGTCAATTCTTACGCAAATTTCCTTGCTCAAATACTGCGTATATTTTCATTTCCCATTGCCTGCAGTTAGATTACTGGACATGCTTAGTAAGCGCCACCTTTCGACAGTTATTCAGTGAACAAAGGGTATAAATTTAATTAAGCCTAAGAATTCTACGTCCATTTAATAGGTATTTATATGCATGCGCTGGTGTAACAACACACACCAGCATTCAGTGGTGCGCACTTAATTCACAACAGGGAACAATAAATTAAAAGGTTATAAGCCGAAAGTTAGTAATGCTTTGATGAACAAATCACTTGAGTCGCTCAGACGCAGTCAAATTCGTTAGCACAGTAACACAATAGGCAGATTTTAACGACACCTTGTTGCTGTTGTTTTAATGTGCTTGCTAACTATTTGGCTGCTACGTGGACCGTCCACTGTGTCAGCTGTGTTGCTTGTTTGCTTGTCAATTTGCAACGCAGCAGCATGCAGAGAACAATAACTCCCAAAAGTGCCCATACATGAGATGGGGAAACAAGTGAGATTAAGAGTTGACGATCCGACGGTGCGACGGTACGACGGGACGTATGCGCGTTTTATGTGCGAATTACGACAACCTATAGGAGTAATTTTTGTTGCTGTGCGTGCTGCTACTGTGTAGTGTTTTTCGCTCTCTTTGTATGCTTCTTTGTTTGCTTGACACTGTATGTAGCGATTTCCGTGGGAGTCTCATTTACCCTTGCGCGCCACACATACATACATACATACATATGTGCGTATAGACCTGGCAATAGGCAAGCAAGTGGTATGTACTGGCTTTTAGCCATGTTTATCCTGTCACTTGTTGGGGCGCTGTGTTTGTTAGTTTTTTGTTTATCAGCGCAACAAAATCAACAGTGTTAATGTAAAAAATATGCAACAAGCGGGAAGCATATGTTTGAGTGTGCTTTTGCAATGTTTTGTTTTTGTACAAAAACACATAAATATTTATTAAAATTGTATAAATAATTATTAAAATAGTGTGTACGCTGAATTATATACAATAATTATATAAAAAAAAATGAAAGTGATTACGGGTCGCTAAGATTTGAGGGAACTAAACTGAATGTGCGATGAGAGAAAAAATTTATTACCAGAGAAGACGCACCATTTTGCGACTTGGAGGATTTAAACAACTGTACAGACTTTTATCAGAGTTAAGCATTAGCAATTCGTTGTGATAAGGAAACTGTTTGTAATTTAAACTCATATTACGAGATTTTGCAATTCTAAATTTGCTTGCAAATAATAAAATAACGTGGATCGTATGCCTAAAATGATTGTACATAAAAAACAACAACTGTTTATGCATTACTGCAAAAAAAGTAATCGAAATAGTTTGGAACATGTGTGGAACATAAGTGGATTCTGTTTGAAATAAATAATTGAATATATTCAAAGTGGTTTCAATACATTTTTGCAGGAACATGTAAGACACTCAAAGAAAAAGTATGAGGAACGTGTGTCAAAGGCAAAAGTAAATACTGAAGACTCGTCATATATGAATTGAAAGAAGAACATTTTTAAATGATTTTGAGCATAAGCAACAGTTTTATGTGCAAAAATATATTTGAAATTACACAGATTGTGATGGGAATGATTTCCTTTTTTTTTTATATACACTTGGCAGAAAAAGTCTGCGTACACTCTTATGTTTTATTTTCTTTTGCTAAAAAATAACTTTCATGAATGAAATTTCAGAGCAAAATCACATTATGCGCTTTACTGCACTGTGGTTAAAGCGAATTTTCTATATACGTGCATTTATTATTATTCTAAAACCTGCCTGAGGTACTTAAAGTATTAAGTATTATATTTAAAGTATTATTTAACAAGTGCTAAATTGCGCACGAAGGTGAAAAACTTTATTAAGTACCATATTTTCTCCTTTCAATATAAAATTATCACATTTTCATTTCTATTTATTAACACGTTACTTAAAAAGCTGCCGTTAATTATAAATGATATTAATTTTCATTAACTTTTCTGCGAATTAGTTAAATTTTCTGCCTTTAATCCCATTACATTTTCCACGTTTTTGTTTTTTTCATACACCCTTCGGAACCTTGAAAATTCAGTAAACATATGGTCGCAGTTCCAGTCAAGCAGCTGCCGTCATGGCGTATACGTAACATGACTTGGGCATGAGTGCATAAATAAAATGTTAATCATACGTCGTGTGAGGCCAAATGCAAAATAAAATGCACAAATTGCAGCAGAAAACGAAGAGTAAGCAAGAAACCGAATAATGCAATGCGCCACAGACAATGAATGCCGAGAAGAGTAAATAACAAAAAATGCTGCGCCACTGTTGACGCACGCATTGACAAATCGAGAGTGGGAGGCGAAAATAAAAAATTGAAAAAGGGAGAATCGGAAAAACGGAAAGTTGGAATGGAAAGTAGTACAAAGCATAAAAAACGCAATTGTAGTCAAGTCTAAATAGGAATTCATTCGCATCAGTGTGTGTGTGTGTGTCTATGTGTGTGTGTCTGTGAGCACAAGTGATTTTGTTGATTGTAAGCCGCTTTGGGTCAGGAATTGTTGACGGCAGGCAAACGGTGAGAGGCGCATATGTACACACCACATGTATGTAGGTTGAAGGGCAGAAATTTTGTATGAGAATTTATAGCGCAGCGGACACACATTCGCACACACTTATGCGTGAAACTCGGAACTCAGTGCATTTAGCGCGGCAGGCTCCAATTTCTCCATAGTTCAATAGAGAAAGCGAGAGCGTACAGCGTGAGCTAGTGCTGCGGAGCTGATATACTGTTTCGTGCAAAATGGCACAATAGTAAATGTGGACGTTGAAATGCACTAATTTTCAATATCAGCAACAACTGTTTGTTACTAGCAATATTTATTTTCATTTGGTTGGTAAGCCATTGCAGCATATGCGTGGGATTAAAGCGTGTGGCTATTTATGTATATAGAAATGAATGTTTCGCCGTACAAGGTATTGTGTGCGATTATATATAAAATAGCTTATGAGCTTGCTTGTCAGCTTACTTACTTTTCGTGAGCATATCTCGTATGTATAATAGATGAGTGACACATATACCGATGTATGTTAGTCGACTAAAGTTTTGTTAGATAAAAGTTGCATTTTATTTGCAGCATCTACACCGATTTACAGTGATATGTTTGTACTGTAATAACATTCGACCAGTTTTCAAAATATTTTATACCAATTTCCATATCCTCATCAAAATTATTTATGACTGCCTAAATCCTTTAAAATTAATTGCTTTCGGTTTATAACACTTTCAAAAGTATACCGGTTCTAAGTATGCCAATAATTTAACTTTTATATTAATTTTATAATCAGTTAATTAAAAGATGTAGCATAATTTGATTTTAGAATGTCGACCAGTTGTCAAATGTGATCCGTTTCTATACCAGTTTAATAAAAGGTCAATCAATTTTTCGTATTAATTATTAATTAAAGCTTTAAATTGTTTTTTTTTTATCCTGAATGAACACTAGAATTTCGCTAATGATGTCTGAAATTTTTGGAATGCAGCAAATAAAAGCTTGCCTTTGAAATAACGAATCTTCCAAATTTACACCAGTTTTGGTAGACATTTTAAAAGAATTGTTCAGTAATAAAACTCTACTTAGTTTGGCACAGACTACTTGAAAGTGTATAACAAAGTGGATTGACTACGTGAATTCATAAAATGAAAGCAAGACTTGTTAAGCCAGTTAAACTCCTTCAAAAATTTTTAATTTTTTTTAATTCAAGGTCGAATTTCTGCTATTATTGATAATATTATTATAATGTGTTAATAATTTTCTCTAAGAAGTGAAAATAAAGTGGATTGCGTATGGATCATATGTGGAACATATGTGGAACCTAACAAAAAGATGTTAAATAGAAGTGAATATTATTTATAAACAGCTCTAACATTACGAAATTAAGTATTCTGCTTATTACGTAACGCGAACACAAGTCTTGGTCCATATATCACATTGGGTAGTAAGTTGAAATCTATAATATGTTCTCTTTCTTTATTTTACTAATTTAATCCAGATTTTTCTCTCTAAATTTATCAAAATGTATACCTATTATTAAAATATACACACTGAGTACATACTTAATGTGTACATATATATGTAAATATACATAGATACTTTTAATATTCACTCTTTATGTTATACGCGTTTGCGTTTTCCTTTTAACCGGTTTCATTGTTTATCTGATGGCTCGCATTAATCGCTTTTATTTACTTAAATGGCAATTAAAGTGATATATAGGTGTTAATTGCCGAAATCAAATAGTAAATTTACAAAGACAGACATTAGAATGTATGTGTATGCACAAACATGTATACAAAACTACAAACGCGATAGAGCATACAGGGAAATAATAATTTATTTTGTACATCTATGTATGTATAAATTTTTTTATATATTCATAGTAAAGTTATCGCATATACAAAAGTTCTTATTTGGTCACGTGGGAACATTTGGAACATATTTTCAGCAAAGAAGCTAAAATGAGAAAAACTCAATGGCTTTTGTAATCATTGTTGTAAGTGTGCATAACTGAATATATGTATGTAAAAATATACCACTGATATTTGTATGTATTTGTATGATATTTGTATGTATATACATGAAAATGTAATTATTTAATGTATACAGAAGATGTTGTTTTTGTTTGTTTACTTTTTAAAAATACACACTAGTGTGGATCTATTTATTTGACAGAAAGTATGCCAAATAATAATAATACAAATTATTAACTTATGTGTATTTATATAAGAATGCACACATAATTTAAAAATATAGCCCAAGTTTATGTACGTATATAAATGTACTTGTATTATATGTATATAAGTGAACAAAAATTATATGTAGGAATGTTATATGGAATCCGTGTGGAATTTATGAAATGATATTATTTACTTATCATTTTCATAAATGCTTATATGCAGTTTTAATGTGGAACATGTGTGGATCATATGTGGAACTTATTTTCCCACAAACTTTTTTATAAAAGTAATATGCAACTTTCTCAAAAAACAAATTTTAGTACAAAAATTAATCTGAGAACAAAATGATCTGCCCTATTAAATATAGAATTACTTTTTGCTTTATATTTTTACTTTTTCAGCAGGCTTGTAAACACAAATATCATAAAAATTTACATCTGCTTTATTTTTTCGCAGATATTTCTCAATGTACCCAAGTATTAACCGTTAGGTTTTTATTGTGCAATAAAGCTGGCAAAGGATGTTTATATATTAATCAAAAAAATCCTTGTATTGATTTTAATAGCTAGCATTTTTGCTGTAATAAGATTCTGCTTTTCGTTTGAAAAATAATTCATTACAATTTTGGCATGTAATAAATTCAGTAACTTATTTTTGGTTAGTTCTTTTCCAACTATACCGGTGATTACAAAATTGAGGTATTGTTATATTTGGAAGAGAAAATAGTTTTGGTATGGGTCTTTGCGTTGTATATGTTCAATTTCATATAAGTACATATGTACTTTCTTATGTGTAATGTAAAACGCTTTTTCTAATGGAACTCCTGCTGTAATATCATATATAGTATTAGATAAAAAAATTGGGTACACCTCGAAATTTTAATTTTATTTTAACATTTGTATTCGCTGTAACCGTACCATACCATATAACCTGTCACCATACAAACATGTGGATCGTAAGTGGAACTCATCGAATTATAAATAGTAGGGCGGTAAGCACAGAAATACTGCAAAAGTGTTAGTTTCATTTGAAAATGATGTGGAACATATGTGTGCTGTATGTGGATCACAACAATTTTCTCCTTAATTCTAATAGATGATCTTATGATGATTCTTATAGACATTCATTTAAATTAAATTTTAAAAATTCCAATGATTTCTGTGAAAATTTTCAACTTATCCGATAAATAGAGAATATGAAATACTCACTCTTCATTATTTTAAATGTTTAAATATATATTTGTTTAAATTTCTCTAACCTACATGGGGATAATCGGACATACCATCAATGCAATGAAATTTATGAAATATGATTGCCATAGTTTTGAGTGAAAAATATTTCCTTCATTTTTGTAAACATTTCCCCGATGTAAATCATTTTACGACTTAGGAGCGTGTCTTGAACCCTGTTTAATAATGTTCTAAATTTATGACTAAAGAATTAAGGTAGCATTTAACTGCAGTAAATTTTGGAATATACAATTTTTATAAACCGATTCGTATTATTTCTGGTTCAAATAATTGGCACTTAGTAAAGTACTTAACTAATGAGATGCTAATAAATAATTTTAAATTATTATCTACGAATAAGTTTTCGGCAATTTTTCTACATTTTCTATTTTCATAAAAGTTATGGTTATATGTTTGCATATGTCGAGTATATACATATGTATATGTGCAGTTGTTTCACCGAAACGAGTGGTGATTTAAATTTATTTTCCGCTCAACACGCAAACATTTTGTGCGAACACGAAATTAATTTTTTTATTTACACACGCAATTTGTTTACGATTGGTGGCAGGCATTGGTGAAGTTCATGGTTAACAATGATGCGGACGATGTGTGACTTCCGGGAAATATGTTGGAAAAAAATGTAATGTTGTGAAATGCTTTTGCAGAAGTCAGGGTTGTTTAAATTAGAAAAATGTTGTGATATACGCAAAAATGTTTTTATTTATTCAGAAAAATAGCAAATAACATGATGAGTGAAAATAGAATATATGAAATTTGAGAGGCAGCACATAGTAAGTGGAACATGGAACTATGTGGAACATATGTGGATTCTAAGTGTACGCGTTTTTATTTTTGAAATTAATACCAGAACTATATATTACAACATCTAGAGCGCACAAATTTTGTAGATGGTATGTGGAACGTAAATAGTTTCGCTTCATATTAAAAGAAGAGGTTGTATATTTTCTGAACAAATTTAAAATTGATTCAAATTTAACAACTTCCAATTATATTTGAACTTTAAAACCTATAACATTGCTTGAATTCAAAAAACAAGACATTTTTTAATTTCTTTTATACTTCCACTCCAACTACAGGATTTCAAAACTTACTGCGGAACTACTCATCGGCTTTGTCTAAAACAGTATACAAAATTCTTAAATTTTCGACGTTCTTTTGGCTTTGGTATTCTCTGCTTTTTTTTATTTATATTTTTTTAATTTTATTCTTTTCCACTATTTAGCTTCCGCAATTAAATTTCTGATCCTAAGGTGTTTCTCTGCTGGCAGTACCATAACACTTTCCGTTGCTATTTCAACATCAGCCAGTGTTAACTAAATTTTTTTGCTAATAGTTCTTTACTCAGCCTTTCAGTTAGTCAGTCAGTGGGTCGGCGTGGAAAACAGTTCGCTTATTATTTGAGTGCCTGTGATTTTAATGACATTCGCAGCACATTTCAACAACACACGGCTTAAACTTTTTACTTTAGGCCAAAGGTGTATCTATTTGTATGAATGTGCGAGTGTGTATATGTGCCTCTACATGGCGGGAGTTTTATGTTGTGGAACACGAATTGCTTGGAAAAATTCTCAAGTGGTCAAATGAAAATTTCAAATCACTAATTAGAGGCCAAAAATAGATATAGTTTCACTAATAAAATAATTCTCAAATTATTTGAAAACTAGTAGAGATGGCAGTTTAAATGGTGAAAGCTTTCATAAGAAACTTTAAAAAGCATCGCAATCATATAAATGAAGAGCGAGTTCTACCACAATTATTTGAAAAAATTAAGTAAATTAAGCAAAGCAAAGCATCTCGAAAGCTTTATTAATATTCCTAATATTGAAAAATTAAACGTTGTAATAATAAATAAAAGCCCAGTAGTGAAAGCTTTGAAAGTAGACATTTTCAATGAAATTCTTTGCTATATTGAAGAATTGAAGTTTATAATAATTAGCGAAAGCTCAGAAGTTCTTGGATGAAAGCTTAGAATATATATTCCTGATTCAAAATTAAAAATTTGCACACAAAACACATAACGGAAGATTCACTGTTGGCTTTATGCTCAAATTTAGCAGTTGATGAAATTAATCACACTAATTTTGAGATATACTGAATCAAAGCTTTATCGGAAAGCATAATGCAAGCCAAATTTTTCATGGAAACTAATTGTCATACTAAAAGGTAATCAATGATTACTTTGAAGCACATTTTTTAATTATATTTTCATATTCCTAGCTCCAAATGTTACATAAAGCCCGTTAAGCAAGCTTTACGCTATCTGCCATTTTTCCATTAAAGGAAATTATTCACAATAATTTCGTGATATACGGAAAATTTTAAAGCGGAAATAAGAAAAGTTTAAATAGATGTAAAGATGGAAACATTTTCAAAAGCTGTTCAAAAGCTCTGGTATTGTTGACATTAGAACTTGTTGCCATCTTTAAACTTACTTTGAAATTTTTGAACTTTTCCGTGCACAATGGACTGCGTAAGTGTTTCAGAGAAAACAAAGTTTTTCTTGTATTTCAAAACAGGTGAAAGCTCATCTGCCAATTAAATTTTGATTCTTAAGAATTACGATTTAATTGAAAATAATATAAATATAAATTAAGAAAAAATTTAAAATGTATTAAGATTCGCTTCTAAATAACACGTTCTAAATAATTTAAATAACTGAAAAAATATAGCGAGATTTCACTTTTCTAGCAGAGCTTTCATTAATTTGAAATATTTTTGAGTTCCAATGAACAAGAATTATGAATTTCAAATTAAGCACGTTCGAAAACGCTTCTTATGATGAAATTTTTTAAATTTTATTATTTCTCACTTTCGAGTAAAAATTCTCAGTAATATTTCACCCCTACCCCAAAAAAGTCATATGCTTCACTAATATAAAGCCGTGAAAAATCCACATTCACACGAAAGCAAAAAATCAATAGATATCAAAATCAACGACAGCACTTAATCACGACACCTAAATGTATGCCAAGTAGAACGTCCATCGCCTCTCATATCAAAATCAAAACAACACAGTTTAATAAAGAAAATTCACAAGTGCTCCACTGGCAACTGAAATGTTTTTGTGCGCGGCACGTGGGTCACAAAAAATAACGACAACAACAATTACAACGAAAATCATCCAACATATGGTATCAAATTAACATAAAAGCGCATAACACCTAAAGATAGGCAACAACATTAGATAAGGTCCCCACCACTGTTGGCAGTCGCTTGGAAAGCAACCGCATGTGTTAATCAAGTGGAAGTAATGTGCTAATAAGGCCAACTAATATGAGTTGCTTAATTAGTATTGTTAGATTGCTTATAATTATGCAATCAACGACAACAACAACAAATACTTATGAACATTTGAAGAGTTAGCGCCTAAAAGTCGCCAAAGCTGTAGTAGATATATCGGGAAGCGCACGTGATAAAGCAAATCCGTGTATAAACCATTAAGGCAAATTACGAGAAAACAGTAATAAAAAATGCCTATGAAGGCAGACTATGTTTATTAGAGAAAAACAATTCGCCTAAATTTAGACTATTTTTTATTCACACAAAAAATGCATACAAATAAGTAAATCACTTCTTCCAGTTTGTTCACTGCAAATAAGAGATACCCTGAGTAAATTGGAAATCATAACATATAAAAAACGCAACATATATACATACTTTCAGGCGCAAATATCACAATTCTAACGAGTGGCTGCACAAAAAGCGCCAAGTTAGGCGCAAATATGTGTAAATTAAGAAGTGAAGAGCATGAAAACAGTTTGCTAACGGAACGCAGGCACATAAAAGAGCAATTTACGCCAAAAAATAGATAACGCACAGCTGTGTTTGGTCGAGCGCAAGAAACACATTTATGTAGTTATGCAGTAGGAAACGGTCCATATGTACGTATTGAAATTGTGAGGCGCAAAAGTATTTCAAGTATGCGTGCGAGTCAAAAGAGCAACTGTTAAGCGACGAAAAGTATGCTACACATTTTAAAAACATACGCTAAGGTGAGGCATGAGGTGAGGTAGAAATTGTTAAGAAAGCAACCAAAACTTTAAGGTGAGACATTAAAAACAACAATGAACGCCTACAAATATGCCTCTTATATATTTATTTAATGTATTTTTAATTCAGCTTTAAAATAATATGCAAGTAAATAACGCTGTAAAGTGTAAAATGAGATTTAAAGTTGTTTAAGAGAATTCAACCATTAATGTTATGCGCCTTAAAGCATGCTACGTCATTTGCTCAAAATATTTCAAAAACATAAAAAATTGTACAGCTAGTTGTTGTGAATGGCAACTAACGCCTAAAAATGTGCGCTATAATTGTTACTTGATTTATTTTTAATGTGATTTACAAAAATATGAAAATAAAGTCTTTGCTGAATGAAAAACGAGATTTAGGCTTTTGGAAATTATTTTGCATCAAAAAATTGTCTATTTATAAAGCTTTATAATTTTCATTTGCTACTTTTTAGCTAAGTTAAAAATAGCACAATTTACATAAATTAAGCCGAATGAACTACTAAACTAAGGGTCATTGCTTAATGCTTGCCAAACACATTTTTTGTTAATTGATAACGTGACTTCAATACAGCTTTCCCAAACCAAAAATATAAGTACTGCATTTGTGAGAAAAGTTTTAAAGCGTAGGTGTTGACTCAGAAACTTATCAATTATTTGCAATTTTGCTTGCGCGCCTAAAAGTATACTTTTATATATTAATTTAGTAACTTTTCCGGGGTAAGGGACCGCAAGTGTTTTGTACTTGTGCGAGTTGTATATGTAAAAAAAAAATATATATTTTAAGTAAAATTTTTTTCTGAATATCGTATTTTAAGTTTTTTATATAACTATTGCTTTCTTTTTTTTTATAGGTCAGATTCAATTACTTCAATTATTCAAAATTTGATAATTTAAATGAATTTCCCAACATTTTTCAAAATAACTTGCACATCACCAACATGAAAAACTAATTAATTATAAATATAGAAACAGTAACTACGCGAAGAGTAAAAAGGACAAGAAGGAAAGTTGCCAACTGTTGTTAATAAGTTCAACGACTCAAGTTAGAAAGTATAAATAACATACATAATTCATCTCATTAATTTGCGCTTTCACGTGGCATACGCTTTTTCAGTACGCTTCATGCGCTTACCAATACTATACCGCTATTCAAGTACGCTCATATGAGCCCCTTGGTATGCGAGTAATAATCACAATTTTTTGAAGATATTTTTCTTTTTTTAGGGTGTTTTTAGTTACTTTTTTCATTTGTGATTTTCGGTTGCTGGCTTGGCTGCTTAAATGGTAGGTGTCTAGGGTGTGGGTTTGTAGTATTGCTTGAACCGTTACTCTTTACTTAATGAACTGTCTAACCTTACACATGCACACACATACCGTTATACGCATTGTTTTCATATATGAAGCAAATAAATATGGTTGTGGTGGACGGACACGTGCTGGAACAAAAACGAAGACCCAAATAAAAGCAAAAACAAAAGCAAAAACGGAAACAAAAACAAAAACAATGAAATGAAAATATTAATAAATGCATTCAAAATAAATAGAATGCTGCGAAAATACCAAAAATGTTAGAAAAACGATAAAATTGCAAGTGATTGACTAAAATACATGGAATTCCACGCCATTGGGACCAATGGTCCACAACGTGCGTGATCTCGCCCACACTACAAAAGTCCAGCGAAAATACAATAATATTATTACAGCTGAGCAGCATTTGGCGGCGGCGTCGACGGCACGTTGCAGGACACTGACATACAAAGCAAAACACAACAAAAGCAACAACAATCAAATTTCGAAAATTTTTGCAACTTGCTGACACTGCAGTTGTTTGTTGTTAATAGCTGTCGGCGCTTTCAATAACACGCGCGCAAAATTTCCTGCACACACACACACACACGAACACATACAACTACATATTGTTAGTTATAGATTGTGCGCAAATATTTTTGAAATCAATGTATTTTTGACACTCGCCTGACACTTGAATGCGCTTTTCGACAAAGTTTCGGGCGCATCTACCGCCCTCCACACCCTCTTCAGCAATTCAAATGTATTTTTAGCTATTATTTTGTATATATTGAGCGCAAGTATCTGCAACGGATTATTATTAATAGCGCATTAGTTGATATGTTCCAGTGCAATTGTTTTATTTATGTCCGATTTGCTATTTTTAGGCGCTCACTTCATGCGAAGTTCATATTTTGACTGCACTATTTTGGTAGCGATTTGTGCTTTTGTTGCGCGTACGCGTTTATAACTGAGTTCGCAAGTGATTTGTTGCAGAACTATACGGATAGTTTGGCTGTATATGAAGTGTTGCGGATTCGTTGTATACATTTGAGCGCGCAAGAATTTTAGTTCACTCAAAACTGTTCGAAATTGCAGCCGTAACAATTTTAGTCGTTTTAAATGGCATTCATAATTAAATAGACAGCTGTACGGCGAGTGTTGCATACTTTTAGGCGCTTAAAGTTTTAATAGAATTGAAATTTTGCGAAATTTTGTTTGCAATCGTTTCGGTTTGTTAATAATGTACGGTATAGCATGTCAAAGCAGTGAATTTTATTGATATTATTACTGCATGCTTTTAGGCGCTCAAAATAATTGCATACCAAAATATATTCAGTAAAGTTTAGTTTGATAACGTAAATTAGCAAGCAAATGTGTTAAAATATTTTTCCATAAAAATTTGCTGATAATATACAACATTTTGCAATATTTCTGTAAAATTTAAAGGGCTTAGCCTACATTTAGGGGCTCAAGAAGCATTTGAGCAAAATAAAGATACTTACTTGCGTATTCTCTAACATTTCATAGGATGTTGTTGAAATTTTAAGCTCAAAAAATGGACGTTGCCTACGTTACAGCGTATTTTTAGTATATAAAGAAGAACGTTGCCTACTTTGTGGTGTAATTTAAATTATTGTCCACAAAAAATTATTTCAGAATAATAAGTAATGAAAAATGTTGTGCAAGCACAGTAAATACTAATAAATATTTGCAAATTACTTCACCAGAAATTTAAAGGTAATTATATCACCAGTATCTAAATTACCCTGAAGGCTAAGAATTAATTATTAATCTGGATGAGAATTACAGCAGCCTAATTAATGAGAACGAAAGGAAATGCTTGTCAAATATTGCAAAATATGTTTGTTTAAACTGGTGTAAAACGTTTGATAATCACATTTGTGTTAGTAATAAAGCACAAAATAGGGTTGCCACTTAACTTTAAAATCAAAAATTTGAAAGCATTTTAAGCTTAAAAAGACAAAAGTGACTAAATTCACCTACAATTGCTTTAAATAAAATTTAAGCAAAATTCTGAAAAAATACTTTAATAAAATCAAAAACAAACTGTCTTGGCAACTGGGTTGGGTTGAAATTGTCAAGCGTTTCATTTTAAATGTATCAAAATTTAAAATGCTATTTAATTAAGTATATATTATAGAACTTTTTGGAAATAATTTTTACCAGATTTGCCCCAGCAGATAAAATATTTAAATTTTTTTAAGATTCAGTAAAACATAGTTAGCCGTACTTGACAAAGTTTATTATTTGTTAAAATAAATTTTTGGCTGGGTTACCATGCTTAGTAAAATTATTTTCCAATAAAAGTTAAAATTATAAAATTCATTTATAACAGTCACAAAATATTTCAAGATTCTTAAGCTTGGTACTAGAAGGAATTCAAGTACTAAAAATGTTTTACAGGGTTGCCATATTAAACATACAATTTTTTTAATAAATTACAATATTTTACAGTATTACAGTATTTTACAGTATTACAATAAATTTAACACGGTTACCTTTAAAAATAAATTGTATGATAATTTTGTATTGTAGTATAAAAAAGAATATTTATTTTTCTTTAAATAAAAATACTTAAAATAAATATTGCAAAAAATGTGACATTGTTACCATTATATAAGAAGGTACCTCAAGTTAAATTACACAAATTAAAAAATATATATATTATACAATTTATTTCACATTTCAAAGCAAGATTTTTAATTTCTACAATATAAGGTTACCACTCAACAAGGTTGATTATTGCATAAAGTTTTATTTAAAATTTTTAATATTTCAAAAAAACTTTAAAGCATTTCAAAGCAGGAATATATTTTATTTTTACAGAATCGAGCAGGGTTGCTAGAATTTTTATAGAAAGTCTTATTGGCAACGACCAAAGTTTTTGTAAGTTTTTCTTTAAGTTTCTTTCCAAGTTAATAATGTAATAGCTAAGGAGTCTCAGTTAATGGCTAAAGAGTTTCAGAA